>JAQPZY010000742.1:0-387717 GCA_029931535.1 Margaritifera margaritifera | reverse complement strand
AAACAGTTGATTTCAGAAAACGAATGAAAATAATCACAAGAGCCATATTCGCAAAAAAATCAACGCAAAAACCATTCTACAACTCCACTGAACTTTCAGTCGAAGTACTCGATATTGCTAACCGATTTAATTCCAACCTAGGGGTTGATCGGTAATAGAACGCACACGTAAGGAACGACACTGGATACTCTAATTAAAAAAACATGGAGAATTCGTCCTAAATGAAAAAGTTCTACCTTCCCTCATGCATCCTTTTCAAAACTAACTACAGCCAGATATCAGTTTATCCAAACGTACGCAATTTTTTGCGATAATATTTTCCCAAGTAAATACTCCGTAACTCGCTACATGTAGTATTATTTTGTTTATCATTATTATTATTATTATTATTAATTATTATTATTATCAATTTGAACTCATTATCCCGCTATAAACCATGCTCTTGACATACTTCCTTAGTACCTAACTCCAAGCATAACTTTTCCCGGGATATAATTTCTTTTGCTCATTTTGAAAATGGCATTGATTTTTTCGGCGCTCATGATGTCAGTCCTTTGTTCCCAAGCCTGGAATTATATCAAAACAGTTTGGGGTCTCCTGCGTGATTATACACGATACAACACACATTCTTTGAATATTTAATACAACAACTTTGTTGGGCTGATGGCAGTATATACATAGATAAGTAGTTTACAACACCCGTTTTAAACACCGTTTTCTTAAAATTGTGTCTTCTTTCTTTCTTTTCTATTGTGTAAACCTTTCTTGGTTTATTTCCCCGTCACTGAAACATGTAGGAGTAAAGAAATTCTCTTGGCTATTTTGTTTAGTGTCTGTTTTGTCGATGTAAATGTTTCTGCTCCTAAGGAAGAGCTTGTTTAGCTCGAAACGTTGTGAAACTTATTTGTGTTTGCGCCATTATCAATGTTAGTGTCATTATATATATATATATATATATATATATATATATATATATATATATATATATATATATATTTATATATATCTATATATATGAATAATATCGCCACACTGATTGTAAATGCAGTATCGCCACTGTGACAATACCACTCATGGAACTACCAATGTTTACATCAGTTAGGAAATATAGAGAAGTCATAAGTACTTTTCGTGAAATCACCTGTTTTCCTTTCTTGTGTCATCCGTACGAAACAAATTAATGCCCGGAAAGTTTATTCCATCAAATTTGGAAGACGATTTGACGTTGAATCCGTATGTCTGCAAAAAAATAAAATTGATTTTGCAAGCAAAAATGTCCTTTTGTCTACAGTCCTATTTTTCTGTCAATAATAATACTCAAAGGCCAAAAGGGGTTGACGCCAACTTGTGGCCAGCAGACTACCTATTTTTTCTTGCGGATATAATTTTGAAATTGGACCTGATAATTTTATCTAGGTGATGGATAATGGACGTGGGGGGATAAAAAGACGACCATAACTTGGAAACCCACTTGGAAAAAAAAAAATTAATTCATGCAATCCAAAAATATATGAGGGATGTTTAGGAAATAAAAGAAACGAGGGGATTACATGATGGATTAATAAGAATGATAAGACGTTCTTTTGCACTGCAGATTACATGTAGAATGGCGAGCGGATGTAGAAAGAAGATTGAGACGACTGGACTTTCTGTCCTATGTGCTCTGTTTGTAATTGTTTCGGTGCTCACCGCCCATTTTCATCTCACAGGTAATGCCTTCCTCACCACAAGGTCAGCAGAGCTACTTAATATCCTATTGCGCCCATCCAGGACTCTCATATTAATTCCGTTTGCTGGCCTAATTCTAATTTTGTAGCCTTTTATCTTTTTAGTTTTTGCCGGGAATCGGTTATATAACGAGAATACATTTCGATGAAGATAAAATTTGGTTTCTAAAAAGGACATCACCCATTGTATTACGACAATTGTGATTTTTGTTAGGGAGAGACAGCTCGCCCTGTAGTTTTTGTATGTGGTGTAGGCAGGACACTTAATAGGTGGAGCGTAAATGTTTCAAAAGGCTGGTTTCAACTTACCCCCCATAAACATCTGAGATAGATTTATATACAAAACAGAACGGACGGACGGAAAGATAGAGCGAAGTGATGGGGCTTGCGAAGTGCAAAAACTTTTCCACGTTGTGCCGGAATTAAACCGAGCATATACCACAAGGAGGAAGAGAGAAGAGAAACGAAAAGTTTCTCTTCAATTTTCTGTTCTTTCTGTCTGGAAATAAATATAAACGCTCTTGTTTTTCATATTATTTCTAAAATAATTAAATACTTTTAATATTTCCATTAGTTATTTAAAGCAACGCCACTATCATTTAATCCAGAGAGGAACTGGTTGCGTTTTAAAAGCTGCATTTTCTTTCTATCTTTCCTCAAACCTAGTCTCATTCAAACATACTCTCATTATGAACTAGACTCCACCTCCGAGATTGCTTTGCTACGACGAGACCCGAGTCTGGTAAAGGTCTCAGTACGAGCACTCCCAACTTGATTGTCGCTCAATTAATTTTTCTCTTTCTATATTTCTTCTATCCGAGAAATTACACCATTTATACCGTCAAGTCTATTTGTCACATTTTTGCGCATAGTAGCGATTAATTGTAAACATCTTTATAATGCCAGTCCCTTTCAAACATTCGGAGAGTTTAGTGTCACAGTCGAATGATTCGCAAACTTTCATACCGAAGCGAAAGATACTCGTATTAACTAAACATATTTGATGTGGTCCGATCCCTAACATAAAAAATCACGAAAGATTGTGCCCTTTTGTAAATCTATACGTTTTTATTAAGAACGCTGACTAACCTGTCAACCAATTAGCGACATTACCAAATTTGTGGGAAAGAGGTTTGTTTTGGGGTTTTAAGAATTAAATTTGCAGAAAGAGACCTTTACAAGACCCTCGTTATGACGAAAATCTCACGCTATTTTTTCCTTCTACAATGAAACCAATTTTAAAACTAATATGACGAGCGGTGTTTCTTTTTAAATTTATAATTATGTTGAAAACCATTTTCTTCTGACCACAAATTCCAGCCTAACATCCATCCCAAGTTCAACATTTATTAGTTAAAGTTGGTGCGAGCCCATATGTTGCGGACTAATATAGTACTGAAATACACTCAAGAGACCGATTGGCTTATGTTTAAAACGAGACTCCCACTTTACCTCCAAGCTGCAACCACACTGCCCCTGTGTGCTCAGGTCATTATATTGGATTTTTAATTGAATCTAATACACATTCTGAGGTAGAACGGGTTATTAGTTTTGTGAACAAATTGTCTATTAGTGACAGTATGACAGCAAGTGCACATGTTATATGTTTGGTTTTGCGAACTCTCTAGTAACTTTTGGGTGGACTGTATACAGTTGCATGTCCCTCGTGAACTTATGCTCTAGTTTGTTTGCTCGTTCGTGACAAACAGCGTAATGGAAATCACCATGACTGCTTTACAACCTATCTCTCCTGCCCGTCTGGGTGCGTGGGATCCCAATGGAATCCTCCATTGTTCATGACTTTGGTATACATTTATGAAAAATATTTAAAATTATTCTTCATTGTAAGAGGACATAGAATCATATAATGCATTAATCGCAATTTAGAACTTTTTGCACCTTCAAATGATAAACTATATCAATTTTATGTTCGAGTTTTATATCGGGTATTGGTTGACTGAGGAGAGAGAGGAGAGAGAGAGAGAGAGAGAGAGAGAGATAGAGAGAGAGAGAGAGGATGGGAGGGAGGGAGGGAGAGAGAGGGTTCCAGATATTTTGATTTTGATCTAAATCCTGTTGGAATTCGCTTCGATTAGTAATGCTTTTGGTCGTAAATTAATCGAGTCGAGAAAGTATCTTCATGCGTCACTCATATCGGGAAATATGCGCTATTTGTTATCAAGCAAAATAACTTATACCAATGACGGTTTGAGACATGCTTTAAAACAGTAAAATTGCAGTTTCAATGTTGCAAATACAAATAGGCATTAGAACTGTGCACGCATAAAAATGCAAGAATGAGAACAGTCTCACTATGGTGCCGTCTGTAGACTTAACTTTATTTTCATTCAGCTTCAATAGTTCAGCTTCGCGCTTGGAGGTAAGGTAACTGCTCGGTCAGTGGGATTTTATATATTCTGACCATATGTCCAGCTGTGCTTCGTTACTGAACTTTTGATACACATGATAAACAAAATATGTCCAGTAAAATTTATTAGATTAGTGCACTGCCCGATCAAAAGATAGGTATGGCATGAGCAACATCTGGTGAAGCAGACATACGCTGATTCACGGTTGTCACGAAATCAAGCTGTGACGCAAAATTCGTTATTGTGTGTGGCAATTTTGAAAAGTATCCAATCAAAATGTAGACTTAATAAACACCCTCAGTGGAATATGACCACAGCCACCACCCCCCTCAACTACACCACAGATGCAGCTATTACTGATACTAATATTGCTTAGACTGTTACAGCTACTACTATCACTAACAATTATTCTATAATAATACGTGACAAACTCTTACGCAAATAGAAAAGATTTGAAGTTATATGTATTAGGGTGAAAAATATATTTGCGTAAGTTTGAAGCATTGATCAGAGAATGACATTGGATATTGCCTTAAAGTGTACCTAAATTTTTTTCAGTTGGGTAGATCTCGCGTGACAGCCTGTCCAGTAATAGATATTTGTAAATAATGTGGCCTGGTAGCAGCTGTTTTAATGCACAAGATTGTATGACATCAGTGTGTTTACCGCAATTTGCACTATATCATTTGTATCACTACATATTGTGTTGTAGTCAGCACGATCTGTAAAAAAAAGCTTTAAACTGAATTGAAAATTATAGTAAAATATCGCCCGGATTCGTTTCAACAGTACTTGGAGGATTTCTCAAGAAACGTTCATGTAACTGTGAAAAATGTCTTGCTTGGTTACAGGACACTAAAGTATTTATTTTCCTTATCGGACGCGTTATTCAATGAAACTTTGTTATTTGACATGTAAATATTTATTTCATAACAGATACATGATGCAAATAAAAGAAATAAACTGAAAAGCAAACGAGCACAAGCGATATTGAAAAATCTCTTTACTGCCCCGTACGGCGCAGCTGGTTGCCGCTAAAATTAAATAGAGGAGTTTTCACAAATATATATGTAGTGTGATAAGCATCAATAAATAATGTCGGTGCGAGTTAATCAATATTCTATACATAGTTCTGGATACTACATTTTATAAACCATTGTAATTTATTCCAAGCAAATAATCATTCTACAAAACCAAGTGGCAAACAAGCAGAAATAGTGAAGATGATATATAATCCATAATTATATCTTTATATAAACTTGAGTGCTTGTATATTCTTTCAATTAACACATGACTAAAAACCAATTATTATTTTCCCCATCTGAGGTCGTCAGTGATGACGACGACCAAGATGAGCATCTGTAAATAATAATAATAATAATAATAATAATAATAATACAAATGAAGAAAAATTGCTTCAACGACGGCGACGATGAAAATATTAATAAAGAGGAGGAAGAAGAATGGTAACGGCAAACAAGAAACGAGAATAAGAAAAAGGCTGAGGAGAAAATAATCAGCAATCAAGAAAAAGAAAATAATAAAACGAAGAAGACAACGACGTGCAGTAGTAGGCCACAGAGACGAGAGGCAGCTGGATATGTGAAAAACTGACAGGAAAATGCACATTTTAGATTGCTTTGTCAGGTTATTCTATGAATCTCATATTTTGGTAGACTCAAAGACTCAAAAGGAAATTTTGAAGTTTTTGGTACTTTAATTATTGCACAATGACTTTCTATGATTCATTATGAAACAGAGTCAAAATGTTTTAAAACATATTACTTTTTCAGCAAAAAATATGTAGACTTACATTTCAGATGCAAATGATACTCGTTCAATACCGAAACTTTAAAAGAAATTGCACTTGTTGCAATAAACAGTAGGGTTTATAAATGAAATAATTTTGTTTTCTTCTATGCTTTTTAAAATAACTTGTGGGAAATATCTTCTTTTTTTCGTAGTTGCTGGATGCATAGCATTCGGGGATAAATAAGATATAGTATAAAAATTATAAATCATTTCTAGATTTGTTTTTTATTTATCTATATAGCCACAGACAGATTTAAATCTGATGGCATGTACAAGGTTTCTCACAAAAGCAAAATGTATATTTACGTATTGTTGACTGGCACGAATAAAGGGAGGTCAATGTCTGGTACGACTGAGACATGCTGGAATTGGCACTAAAATCGCATGCTAGAAAACAAGTCAGATTTTACAGGGGCTTGGTGGGGATGAAAAGGAATAAACGTTTAGGGTTCGAGAGTACTTTTTCTTCCTGATTATTTGTTTCCTTCATTTCTCATTGCGCTTTTCTGTGGATATTATTTAAGCAGTAACCATAATTCAACGGTATTTAACATTTCTTTCTCCCTTCAATAAATTATAGATTCAATTGTACAAATATTTAGAAAGTAAATAATAATGAAACACTTCGCTTTAATTGTTACAAACAATCTAAAAATAACATGGTGTATTCACACCTGCGGTAGGTTTGATTGATCACCATATCAAATTCTAGCGTTACATGAATGTCACGTGAGTTGCAAATGAAACATTTAAGGCACACAACATCCAACACGAGTGCATACTTATTATGTGGTAGGAAATATGAATTTCTGCAGATTTTCACATGTTCTTTTTGTTTTACCGGCAACTGTCATTGCTTTTCCTCGTTTCACTACACCGAGTAATACCAGTATTATTGACAGCAACACTAATGGTAATGCCACTACTACTACTACTAATACACGTTTCCAATGAGAAACAGCTATTTTACTAGCATTACTACTACAACCTTTAACTTACTTCTTATCCGAGGAATGTACTATCGTTATTACATTTTTAAAAGACCTTGTGGTTATCATTGTTAGAAGTAAGAGGGTCCTCCCCTTAAATATTTTGTTGCACCAAATTCATATTGTAGTAGATATAAATATTCATCAGAGATGCATTTCTTTTGAAAGGTCAGTATCTTCTATTGAAAAGAAGTGGCTACACACAATATTATTCTGTGGACTATACAGTTTGATGTTGACCTCTACGATATACACGTTATTCTACCGATTTTTAGATCGACTTCTCTACTCATAGATAACAAAATGTCTTTTATTTTCTTTGAATAAAAGTCTCTACGCATCATCTCTCATTTCTTTATCTAGGTTTCACTGCACAGTTTTGTATTTTACATACGGTTACATTTTCAAGAAAAAACTAGCCCCGATAATTGACCTATATATCAAAGCTGTGGGTTATCTCGCTCATGTGATTATCCCAGTTTTCGACTGCCAAAACTATGAGCTCACAGTGAGCGCCCAGTGTTAGAAAGCAAATATGTACACCAAATGTTCGAGATGAAATTTAGCTGGTTAGATTTTCTTCATATTTTGTTTCGAGACAGTCAGATTAAGGTATTTCAATCTCTGTACGATCCATCATTTTATTTAAACTGCTACTAGTAATGATCTTGATGAGTGCCGTTTAATTATTTATCACTCTTTAATGAAGGATAATTACATCAATTTTAACATAATGACCCGATTAACTGATATGCTGACTTAATGACAGATTGATTGATTGTTTGAATGATGGGTTGCTTCATTGATAGGTTTGGTTTATTGATACGTTGAATGACTCTCGGATCAATTGACATCAGTGTAGAATTAGTCTTTGATTATTTTTGCATAGCATCTCACCTTCCATATTTAAGTACCTTTAGCGATGTTAACATATTGTGTATCTCCTTGATCTCGAAATCATCCTTTAACTCAACTCTTAAGATTGTCACATGCTAGTTAACGATAAATTTGTTACAATTTGAAGAAAAAAAACCAACTGTAATATGAATTGAGAAGAATGAAAACTGATTCGATCCGTGTTTGAACCTCTCATTCTGCATGTTAACGTGATCTTCATTTAAACTTCCTGCGTCAAATCTGAATCGAGTTTGATCAGGATCATTATCAAATTCTACCTAAGCATATTTGTTTTTAAAACACGGCGTTATTGAGACACTTTGCTTCCCAAAATAGTCCTTCAACTCAGAACTGCTTTTGATTTATATTTCTCCATTAAACAATGAATGCTTAAAAACACGATGGCTTGGTCGCATACCATACAATGAAAATATCGTCGAAAAGACGCTTTAACCGGTGTCACATAACATAATGGGTGGGGGGAAATAAAACTCGCTTATCCGGAGTAAGCCAATTGCATTTTAAAAATAGTATTAAATGGTGTGTTACCTGCCCATTTGAACAAAGATACCTCCAACATTGGACACAAGCCAAGATAAAAATATAGAGTGATTAGAAACATTATAAGTGTTCTTATTTTCACTTTCTGGTCAAATATGTGGTAACTACCATAGGGCGGTGTCCTATTGTTTTCCGTATGGCGGGCGGCAAGGAATTGGTAACGCCTGGATTTAATCGTCTACGAGCAACGAGCGAGAGGTTAATGTTCTACGAGATGGTTTTTTAATCTTTAGACAACAAGGCCAACTCTCACCCATTGCTGACCGGGCATATTGTTCATTTTGTGAACTCTGTTGGATTGTGCATGCCGAGATCTTCTATTTTTGCTATGTTTCCGCCACAATGCCATATATATTTCAATTCAGTTGTCAGTTATTGTGATAAATAATATAAAATGCGGAAGAAAGAGCACAGGATAATAAATCTTCTCTGGATTGGTAATTGTATTATTCGATGTACATCCATGTTACGCGTAGTATGTGCGATAATAAAGCAACAGGAAGGCCAAACACGGACAACAAGATAATGATTCACATATGATTTATTTACTTCTCTTTCAGTAGATTTCTTTCTTGGGAATCGACTGATTTTAAAATAAAGCCCAATACCAAAAACTGTGCATAGTGCGGCCTGCCCAAGACTTATTTTTTCACTTATTTACCAGACTAAATTTTCAAATAGCCGAAGCAGCAGAAATCGCAAATAGTAAGATGGCTGATGGTTGCCAGTCACTTTTATACTGACACATATTTTCTCGTGTATGGTCCTCGTTACCATCGTAGGCACTAGCAGGTGGGTGGCTGGGCGGGGAACATCAGTAATAGCAGAGGGTAGGTTGCTGGGCAACATCAATTATCTTGCTACTCCTATGTTTTGCGGAAAACAATCTAGATGGAAACCATGATGCATATCTACTACGCCTCATCTCTCCGCCGCCGCCAACACTCCTGTTTATTTACAAGCACTGGCGGTCTTTGCGTGACATCATCAGTGTCACGGTCTGACCAAGGGTAGAATGTTTGAGGGGAACGCTTTTATACTGACACATATATCAAGGATTTTACAAGTAATTGGAAAACGTAGGCTCATTGGAAATCTCAGTCGGGTATGTCGCACAAGATATGACGGGAACTGTACATTTTGAAAACATTTAGTATTATTTAGATGCAGCAGTGATTAGGTCACTCTTTAACACTTGTTTAACGATCATTTGTGATGATGCTAAAGTAAACATTTTACAACAAAGCAGCGCTTAATCTGAAGTCATGCAGGGCAGTTCTTTCTTTTTGATAATTTAAACTATGTTTAGAAAAGCTTTGTCGGGAATCATTTGAAGAGACAAAAAAGGTTTGGCACAAATAGAAGCTACATTTGAAAAAGTGAATGTTGATTTATTACAGAGAACAGGTTACAAATACAAACGTTTATCACGCTTCGGGTTATCTACACTTTAAAACTTTTCTCAAAGGTGTTAAGTTATCCCTATACTTATTACGTTCGTTTCATGTTTGCTTCAATTGTTTTATAAATCTCGTTAGTTCTATGTTCAAATTGTTTTCCTTATGTTAGACACTAACTTGGGCACAACATATCCAAATATCAGCATATATTATGCATTTTCTAGTATTAGCTGCATTTGAATTAAATGACTGATAGTTTTAGTACAAGTGACCCTTCTGGAACCGGAGAAATCATGAATTTGTCATCCTGCACAAAAAGCCCATATTAACGACTTTCTTAAAATATTAACGACTTTCTTAGGAATTACAATAGGATGCTATAGCGGCTGATTGGCTCAAGTAGTGTAGTGATACTTCAAGAAAACTGTTATGCTACTAAACGAGGACTATAGAAATTTATACTTTTTCTATTATGTTTACATCAATTACAAAAAATATATCGCCTACGCGAGTAATAAGTCTGAATTTAACAACAACAGTCATTACCTATTCATGTCAATGCTTAACTTGAAAGATATCCCCTGTAACTCTATATTTTACAGTGTGATTGATAACTGCAGTCATGTTATTACAAAATATTTCAGTTCTCATGACGTTAGTAGATAATATATGCTTATTGTAACGCACCCGATCACTACTTTTGCAACCTAAATTCGATGGTAGGCTGTTTAGAAATGAGGTTTCTCAAACACTGTGGGCCGAATTTATTCTGCTGTACTATTGTGACTATCTTGTATAGGGGTATGAGAATTTATGCTTTTTCTCTTTTCTCTCTGTCCTTACTAATGTCACAATATATCGATTTAAAGCAGTGAGTGGAAATTACAGCTACTGGATACCGTATAGATACATGTGCATTGAAAGAATATATAATGCCTTATAATTCTTTTTTAAAGGGTTAAAATAAAACAAACACACGTGAAAGCTAATATTGTATTACCAGATTACAGACATGCCTTTGATTTATCAAATAGCTGTGTTGATCCCTAGGAATGAAACACAATAAGAAAGGCTTCATCATATGTGCCTAATTTTTCATTGGGTCTTTACATTCGTGGTTCTGAGCAACAACGAAATCCAGAAAAATTGATACCCCACGAAAATGTGTGATGCTACAGTATAGAGTATTGGCAGATTAATAGTTTTCATTCATGGTTTAAGCAGCCTTGTCATTTACTCGAAGGGATAGAAAGACATCAACACAATTTTCATTTTCGCATAGTCAATATCATTTAGTTTATATGTCATTCAACTATCATCCTGTATCAATAGTTTGAGTCTGCATCATGATAAGCTATCGCCAGAGAAAATATCGCGACGAATCAATGCATCAATGATATCAAAACAGCTCTATAAAGACTTACCAACTACGTCCTGTATCAGGTTATCAAGCAAAAATCTGCTATTGAATAAAGCTGAGACAACAGGAACTTGTGAAATTCGTGTTGCATATATTGACCACTTTATCATCAATAAATGTCAACCTATTTTAGTACACTGGAAAAGGAAAAAAACAAAAACAATAAACTCCATACACTTTATATCACACTAGTTAATCCACCTTTCTGAAGTGAACTGTCTACATCAAGTCCTTGGGTATATTACACCAAGTAATAATGAGTTGTGTAGTGTCAGCTGTTTGTATTGCTACCTATTGGCAACGCCTTAAGTTGATTCATGCGATAATACGGGTAACCAAAGTGGTTTGATGGTTTGATGATCTGAGGGATATCTGTTCAATCACCTGTTTTTGAGTATAGGTAAAACATTACAGCTCTCCCTCAATATGACGCGCTTCGCTATAGCGTGATTCTGGGTATGAGACAGAGCGACTATGGATACCATGACCACAATTAAACCAATGTATAAGAATATGGGTTGTAAGAAGACAAGGTGAAGCTTAGTGTTATATCTGTTGGTTTTTTTTCAAAACACCATTATTAGCAAATATTGATAGTTCAAGTCATACCGCGATTTGGTATATTACCCTATTTTCAATGGTCGATGTTTCATACACACCTCGGTTCTGACTATAACGCGGTTTGGATCATAACACGGTCAGCAGTTATGGACCATGACTACCGCATTATAACGAGGGAGAGATGTACATTCTTATTCAATGTTTTATTTTGATTATAAAAACCAACTTACTTGGTGTGCGGAAACTTTTAGTGCTATTCAAAATTGCTACAAATTTTGCAAATATATCGTTCAGAAAATGGGAGTGTCTGGATATTTAAGTCAGTGATACTATATTTAATTTTCAAAAGGTTGGAAAAATATATAGCTATGTTATGCAATCGAACAAATGTTTTTGAGAAAATGTGGAAATATCTTTCAAGTTTCAATACCATATAATGTATTGTAATACCTGATATTATACATTTGAATTGTTAATATGCTGTGATAATCTTGTAACTTAGTAACACCTTGGTGTTTTTGTTTTTAAATTTATATCTATACTTGTAAATTTACAAAAGTCAAGTTAAGTAAAGATATTACAAAGAAAATAAGATAATATCACTCCATACACCAGGTCTGGTAGTGGAGGAATTTTGAAATCTTGACAATTTATTGATGAATAATAACAAAACATATTAAAGTTTGGTTCAAGTCTGTCATGTGGAACTAAATGTTATTGTGTGGAAACCACTTTTCTTCTTTTAGTCACAGTGATCTTGAACTTTGACTCACAAATCAAAAGACTTATTCGTTTCCACTAGTTCACGCCATGCCATCCACAAAGTCTTTTCCAGTTTTGAGATGTAGAACAAATGTTATTCTGTAGAAACCATTTTCTTCTTTCATTCACAGTGACCCTGATCTTTGACCTTTTTGTCCTCAAATCAATAGACTTCTTCCTTACCTCAAGTGCAAGTCATTTACAAAGTTCAGTAAACACTGATGTTGTAAACTAAAGTGACTGTGCAGAAACGAACAAAAGGATGGATGTCAAAACAATATACGCTGCGTCTTTTGGTCGACCAATAATCCGGGTACCAACACATTTTGAAACAAACATTTCCTGATCTTTTCCAGGTTTTTTTTCCTGGGTGAAATTATTTTTTTCAAGGATCACTTTTCATAACAATTACTGAACAGAATATAAAGCAATTTGGTTTAGGAAACGTGCCTTTTTAAAATCAAAGGCTGTTTTTTTTTTTTCTTTTTTTTTTTTTTTTGAGATGCTTCCATAACATGAAAATAAATTATATGACCATGTACCAAAACACAGGATGTATCACTAGAAACCATTAAAACTATAGAAATTCATATAAATTTGCATGTAACTCATTTTTATTTACATAATAAAAATGTTAACTTTTTATTCTACCTAACTGATTATGCAGGTATGAAGAAAGTCTTTTAGGCAAGTTTTGCTTTAAATTTGGACAAAAAGCCCTTAAAAATTAAATACCTTGTGATAAAAAAGGACTCTATGTTTTTGTTACATTTCACTTATGTCCAGTTCGTGCCCTAACATCTACTTTCAATGTAATCTGACTATGGACTGTATATTTAATGCAGTCATTGTCAAAGACACCCAGAGCATGTGATTCTGCATTGAAAAGTGCTCAAGTAGTCGGTACGTTTCTAAGTACAGGGATGATTCTGATATATTAACTGGGGCCGCCTGGCAACCCCAGAATATTTATTTTTAAATATCCCAATCGAATGTTACTAAATCTTGCATGTCAAAACCTTTACTTCATTCCATTGAGCTTGGCATTGCTTTTAAGTGCATTTAATCATAAAAAGTCAGAGTCCAAGCTTGACCCCAATATTTGGGAAAAATTACCTAATTCTAGCTGAAAATAAGGGACGAAGCGGGTGTACAAAGTTCAAAACAGTCACTTGAAACTACTGTTTTTGCATATTTTTACATCAGATAATTAAAATGCTGGCGAAATACTATTAGACGTTTAGAAAAATAGTAACACATTTCTTAGTTTGCTTTACTACGGTTGTCTTATAACATAAAACGGCAATCTCCAAAATAGATTACAGTCGAAAATTGGCAACCGTTTCCATAGCAGAATGCCTATTTCATATCCTTGTATGATGAAATATTTGACACAATGATTATTTTTTATTAGTAATGAACCTGGATGCGTCCACTGAGTCATAATTTGCTTCTGACTGGGCAACACAAATTCAATTTTGCACTTGTTTCTTATTTAAATGGATCATGTGTGAATTTTCGGCAGGAATTCTGTACAGAAGCAATGTCATTTCCGATATTTATGATTTCACATTTCCACTTTCCTCTTTGAAGAGAAAAATTACAAACGATCGTCGTTTTTATTTTGCTTATTAATGCATTGTATTGAAATGAATACAAGGCGAAGTGAACTTCTCTTTTGGGGCCTGTTTAGGTGGGGAAACAAACAGACCCTAAGACAACTAATGTGCATAAATCACCCCCTAGCATAAACCCTGTAAGTATTCGGATTCTCCAACATATGTGCATTGTCGAAAAGCTGACAAGCGGGTATACGGCTCCTCCATTTTCATAGTGACGGATATGTATTCCTTCCTTAGTTATAATTGGACTTTCTTTTACTAGCTGTTTTAATAGTTGATAATACCTTTTGGTAATGATATATTCACACATTTTCTGATTTGATTTACCTAAATTCAAACATGTTGGCCTTTGAATTACTTAAACTCAACACATCGCCTGAGATTCATTTGCCATGATATGCTTGGAGTTACGTGGTCTATCGTGAAACGCTAAAAAGATTATTTCCACTACTTTTCTTCCAATCAACCAAATTATGTTGTTTTTTATAACGTATTGTTTCATGCTGTTTGTATTGTAAATAAATATAGTTTTTAACAGTGTTCAGTATTTTAGTTTGTTGACATGTAGCTGCTTGATAATTATGCTGCAAAAATTCCTAAATAAATGAATTTGTTTCATATTAAGGACTTTTTATTTAAGAAAAAAGAAGCTATTTTTATGCCAAGAACACAACAACTACTAACGCTGCTATTTAAGAAGCTAACTTCTACAAAATAAAAAACAGAATTATATAAAGTATTCTGGTTTACACTTTACAAAAACATCTACAATATAATACAAAAATTAATCTGCTGTAAAGGGACATCGGAAATCATATTGCAACCAAAATTACAAGCGATGATGGATAGGAGGTTAGAAACCATAACAATATGTGTTAAAAATTGCACAAAATACTCGTTCCGAGATAATAAGATTTATCACAATACATTTTCGTTAACTTTGCATATCAAAAGTGGAACTAGGGAAGAAAAGATTTATTATTTTTCTCTTACACTAACCACTATCATACATCGCAGTCGTATTGATACATTGTGACGCTAGACTTGTCTTGGTATCTACGTATATATGGATATGGTGCGGTCTAAGAGGTGACGAGTCTACTGGACCAATGTAATCGCCTGAGCACTTGGATTGACTGTACAAATATGATTAGGGCAAGCGCCCAAATGATCCATACAGTCCCTGTTTCTCAACTGACTGAAGAGTTTTGCAACCTCCAAATATTCCGGTAAGAATTCAAGATGATAAAATAATAATCATAAACGTATTACTTGGGTAATATCGGGGTGCATTATTTGGGGCGACATGTTGTTTTCTGGCAACATATCCCTAGGTCACGTACTCTCCAACAACCTTAAATAATTAGCCACACTATCGTCCAACCCTAAATTCATCTTTTCGCCACCATTATGTATGGCCTCATCTGTATTAGTTGAGTAGTTTGACTAAACATCAATACTTGTATAACTTTTAGCAAGATATATGACTCAACAGCAATTCCATCCTTCATCCTAGCTGTCTGGCTTATTAAATCTTGTATTAGCACGGTAGTGACTTTCTGCGACTATTTTAACATATTACTATTACTCCGCAGGTCACTGATTTCTTCTAGCAATGAACTCATATTTACACTATTTTTGTCTAATTGGTGGCAATTTACTGAGATCACAACAGCAAAGCATAGGAGTTCATGTGGTTCAGAAGCTTAAGCTGAATGTATTAACTTTATTTAGTCCTTTATATTGTTCAGTGCTTATGATCCCTTTGTATATTAATCAGTCTGATTTAAGTACCTGCACATAGATCAAATAAAAAGAAATTTGCCTTTTATATGTCTTCGTTATTGCCAAAGTCAGTATATAACCAACAAACACAATCAGCTGCAGTAGTGTTCAATACACGGAAAACAAAGCAGAGCAGGTCATTAGCAAGAATATCACTGGTGCCAACATTTCCATAAATCTTAGCTCTAGCAGAAACAGTATGTGATCCAGTTGCAAGTGCTGTGTACGGAAGAACGGGAGAGACCACACTATTAGAAATGAATGTTTCCGCCATGTTTTAGAAGCTTGAAGAGCTGCACTTGTGGAGAGGAAAAGTATGATATCTCCATTTAGAGAACATATTTGATATTTTATCACTTAAACTAGCAGTCATTGCTTCTCAATTTTCCAGGAATCTAAAACACACAAAAGAAATATTTTCTGCAAAGTTCATCTTTGTATCTTTCTCTATTGTTTGTATTCCCAAAGGAATCTCTAGATAACCATCATCACTTTAATACCTTAGCAAGACTGCATACTTTACATTCATGCAACGTGTATTAACTACTAGTCAAAGGTTTAATCAAAGAATCTCAGAAGTCAAGTTATTTCAGCCGCGCCTTCACTTCGACATGATGAAAGAGAGACTGTTGCGCATTTCATTCTTGCTATTTATTCAGTAACAATTTTGTCAGGTAAAAGTCAATTTCCTATCAGGTAGTCGATTCTGAACTAGCTAAACAAATTTGGAAAGATCAGCTTCACAAATACAGTATACATTGGTAATGATAAACCAATACTAAATTTCAATCGCTTTTTTCTAACTCATTCTGTAAGCAACAGTAAGGGCAAAGCTTAATGTTGCATGCTAAATCGTTTTAGTAATGTCTTTGTTTCGCTTGAAATCTCTTTATTTATCTAGCAAAAGCTGTTATCAATGTATAATATATAATATATTTTTGACTATAGTGTTTAAAATTTTGTCAGATAAAAGTACATTTGTTCTCAGGTAGTCGATTGTGAACTGACTAAGTAAAAATGGAATAAAATTAGCGTTACAGTTTCTACAATGTCCATGTTTGACCTATTGACATCATAAACAACTTCTTTAAAAGCGTGTTGTATCCAGCTGTGACGAAAGATTTTAGTGCTACATAGTAAACATAGTAAATCTGGTTTTTTTTATTTTTTTATTTTGATGTTGTTTTAGTCGACAACTTAGTAGTTATGTAGTCAGAAAGTTCTGCAATTGCACTTATTCCAAAGGGATGAGAAATGTTGTGAAGCAGCAACGCCCCGCAGACTTCAAGTTCTGGACTGCCATTGGCAGCTTCATTGTCATCGTCTCATTGATGTCTCCCGAAGTAGAAAGGATATGCTAAAGCATTTCTGGTATTGGGATGGACTAAGTCCAGGTTTCGCCGTTGTTGGCCGACTTAGTTATGTATACTTCCTACAAGCTTTGAAGCTGTTATTTATTTGATTGTTCATTGCTAAATCCATCTTTTTTTTAAAAAGTGGATGTTGAAGAATATGTGAAGAACTTGTTGACCAAATGAACAAAATGCCTAAAACAGCTACACCACCACCTATAAAATAATAGATTGTACTGTTTAAGTTTGTTTCATTTCTTTCACGTGGTCTAATTTCGACCTCGTGGGGCCTTGTAGATTCGAGTTAATTCTTTAAACGTTCTGTGTTTGCTTTTCTAAATTCCTGCGAACGTCTCCCAACTTGTCTTTCACATTCATCTCTAAGGGGATCTTGTTGGGTTTTGTGAATTTATCTTTATTCAGGTTCTATACTAGCATTGTTTTCACATTCATTTTATTCCTGATCACTTTCTACTTATTTAACAAGTAAATTTATAATGTAAAGGAAAATAAATCTCAATTTGAAAAAAGATTAATTGCAAAATTAAAAAAGATTAATTGCAAAATTTTTCCAATGTTACGAGTAGTTAAAAATAATTTAAAATATAAATAAAAGAGATCGACTTCAACACACGTCCTATGTGCGGAGAAGTTAAAAACAAATTCATCGAATGTTGCAGAACTAGTGCTTAGTGCAAGCATTCTCATAATTAGTGCTGCAGAAAACAATCCAAAAAGTAGTTCAGGAAAAATAACTAGTACAATAAAGAGTACACGAGTAAATACTCGAAACAAACATTCCATAATTATGAAAATTTTAGATTAATAAGTATCAGAGGAAAAATAATTTTATATATATAAAGAGATAAAATCAAATTAGACACAACATTGAATATACTATATGTACCTTCTTTTGACTTCCATCGTATATATCTAACTTTACACAGACCGTAGGTGTGCATGTTGATGGACTAGATACATATCACGTTATTCTATGTTCTTCTTTTGATATGTCTGATCCTGGTCAAGAAAGAAAGTCTTTCCACTGGATAAATACTAGGTACATTATAGCAAGCGGAAACAGGTTAAACAAATTTAAATCCCTTCGATGAAATAGACAGAAAATTATAAGAATAAAGTTGAATTATTCAAGATAGCTAACTTAATTATTGAGGACATTCTCTGGGTTGTCTCTGTTACAGTCTTTAACAGTGGTTTCTAATCTCTTTTTTCTATATGGTAAGCAGATACTCCAGTAATGGTAATAATCGTAACAAGTGTGGTTAAAGCCACAAATTCACTAAAAACAAAGCAGCCAGTACACATTCTTCTTCAGAGATGCTGCGCTATTTATATCTCGATTGTTTCTTCAACATTTATTTACTCATCACTTTATGTTGTTTGTTGAAATCGTAGTGTTTCAAAGTTTTCAAACTTGCAGATAGAGGCAAACCTGACTTAAACGACAAATGTTTGGTGACGTATCTAAATGTTCTGCTTGAAGTGATGTAGTCATCTCCAAATTCAATTAGTATACTGTCCAAGTTGTCGATTCTAAGAAATGTACTAATCATTGATGTCAGACTATAAATATGAGCGTCTGAAATGATTTGAAAAATTGAGCAGCTCTAGCATCTACAAAGATTCGATCCGTCTTCTTGATTTTTTTTTCTTCCATTTTGTCGAACTTATTTTCAATCAAGTGTTAACATGCTATGTTCAATTCATACTCTTTCAATTCTGCAAAATTGAATCTAGTTTTATATTTTATTAATCCCAATTTAAGAAAAGAATTAGAATCAATGATGGCGGTGTAGATTTAGAAATGAAAGAATTTGAAAATCCTGTATATGAAGATGTTGCTGTAGATATACAAAAATACAAATTGATGACGCTATATATCTTCCTATTTCTTTTGCAAATCAAGATATATGACAGTTTTAGCGAAGTTACTAGTATTTCTTGATATGCACAAAAAGGACATACAGGATATCTTTGAAATGAATGAAGTACAGTACAACTTGGAAATAAACCATCTTAGTTTACTAAACAGAGCACTCTATTATGAAATACATTATGGAAAGTAAGTTGAAATTTCGAAGAAAGGAGAAATCAAATCTACTCTTGCGCAGAACACTATATCAAGTAAGACTGGTAGGAACTTGTTAATTGAACTAAGCCGGATAAAATGAGATGATAGAATTATACTTCCTGTTCACGCTATTTATCAAGGCTCCACCGTCGAGGATACACAGCCCTAATATCAAATTGAACCTACTGTTGTTCAAAGACAACAAAATGGAAGTACCTGCGGAAATAGAGATCCTAACAATAGATACAAATGCGACGTTTGATGAACATGTTAGAGAAGCAGAGACAAGATTTACTCCAGAAAGTGAAAAAAGATTATTTACTGTACAAAAAGGCAGAAAGTTTAAAGGTTAGATAAATTCTGTTAAAGTTGTTAAACAAACAAATAAAGTTCATGCAACTCGATGTTGAAATGTGTGGAAAATAGACTGAATAACTAAAAAATGGAAATAGACCCAAACAAAAAGAACATAATACAAGAACAGTTGACAAGAAATGAGATCGTCAGTGCGTAGGGAGTTGGGTATCTATCACAGTTACTGAATAATTTTACATAAAACATTGAGAATATCAATTCAAAAGTTAGGAACAAATTACCATTATGTTAAAGGTTGAAATAAAATTTGATCGGAACGGGTGTAACAATTGCTACTATAGCTACAGCAACAGCAATGGGTATATCAAAAACTGCTCTATCTGTATTAAATTTTATATGAAGTATTGTTTTTGCAGCTTCCCCAATTCATGTTCCATATACTCCATCTTCTACTCATCCTACTCATGGAGAATAATATTCTGACTTCATCAAAGCTTACAAAACTTCGCCAATTATTTGCTTGCGTTAGCCAAAGAAGTAGGAGCTGCATTACTGTGTATTATTGGTGGCGTAATATATTGGTTGTTGAAGGGTGCTGCACTAATTGTTCTTTCCTTGATGAACATGTTATTTTTACTTGTTTAACATTAGTTGATTTGTGAATCCCATTTTTGATTAAATATCTCAACAAAGTATCGAGTAGTATCAGAGGTTAGTAGCCTGTTTCAAAAGGTAATCCATGGCATTTTCCTAAACAATTAGAATCCAAATAAATGATTGCTTATTTCATGATCGACATTGTTTTTTCCGTGACTAAATTGGTCTCTGTCAAATTCGTGATTGTCATGTGTCCTTTCAACGCCTGGGTATTGGCTAGCATTTGCAAACATGACAGTGGGAACATCGTCATCCTAATCCTCCATCTTCTACATAATGTGTACCTACTTTGTCTTCTTTTCTGTCGTCCACATTTTCTTTTTGTAATGTCACAGATTGTTATTAGTCTTTACAATACCTCTCTGTTTACCTCGATGTTGACGGTAGGGTTTAACGCCAGTTTAAATATCAGATGGATTTCGGCTATTTGTTCTTGTATCCCATGATACTACCGATTTGTATAACCATGTCACTCAGTAACAAAAGATCCCATCACCACCAGAAACAAATAATTTCACTTTGAATCTTCTAGGATTAATAGCTTCATTCGCTTTGAACAGTGTATGATAATGTCGAAAGAGACTGTAAATAAATGTTTTGTTTTTAACCTGAGCACCTATACTACAGATTACATAAGACCTTTTTATTATTACTCGATCTAGCTATTATTTTATCAGTAAGTCCATTACCTTCTCAGGAAGAAGTATATGCTGGCTGTCTTCTTTATCGGCCCTATAATTCATTTCATCAGGTGACAATGTTCTCCAGTACTCAACATTACCTATCCAATAATTATACTGACCTTTGTAAGCAGCTAACACAACGGAAAATTTAGACATCCCGAAACCTGGGCGTATATTTTTTGTTTTTCTGGACAACTATCAATCAAGTATTTTTTTTATTTCTTTTTACCTTTGAGGTATCTCTAGACATGATGTGGTAGAATTCTAAAAATCAGTCTTTCAAATGTATAACACAAATCTGAGGGTAAAATCCAGTAAAATTCATTATAAATTAGACCACAAGTTGTATTTCATATCGGTTCTCTTCTATATATTCCAAATGAATACAAAAAGGTGCGAATATTTACATGAAGGCATGATCTTCATTGTCTAAATCAATGAATGAAAACCAAAATGTTACTTTTATTGACATAAATGTCTCTCCTATTTATGTATGTATGCATGTTTGTAATTTTGCAGTTTCTCACATACACACATAATTCACAGAAATCTTAAACCTTAACCGATTTCTACAAATAAAGCATCATTTTTTATGGTTTTGATATTTTAAAGAGGTTTAGGGCATCAATTTCTAAGACAAATAGAAAATAAAAAAGTAAGTATTTTACACTATGCCGTGTACTGAGGGATTAAAACCGATTGCGGATGTTCTACCTGGAATTACAACGGACTTCACCCATTCGGTATTGCTCAAATAACATGGCTTGGCCATATGTCACGTACCCTGCGGCTAACCATTAATTAAAACCCATATTCTACAGGATATTACTTTGACATGTATTATAGACCCAAATTTATATTTTAAATAGGTTCTATCTTTTATATTGAATTCATGAAATAAAATTATAGTAACTTCTAAGAAAAATATACATTTATCAATGTATGGTCGTTAAAATGTATAGCACGTGTCTCAGAGTAAAATGCAATAAAATTAATTGTAAATTAGAGCAATACTTTTATTTCATATCAGTTCTCTTTAGTATATGCAATGAATACCAAAAACAGAATATTTTCTATCCAAAATCGACATCTATGAAGGTATGATCTTCATTGTCTAAATCAATGAATGAATACCAAAATGTTACTTGAATTGACATAACTGTCTCTCCATGTATGCATGTCTGTAATTATGCAGTTTCTCACATACACACATAATTCACAAAAATCGTGAACCATAACCGATTTTTACAAATAAAATAACAATTTGTATGGTTATGACATTTTTAAAGAGGTCTGAGGCATTTATGAAGACCTGGAGTCTCTTATTACAGTAGTACCAAAGGATGACAAGTTCATCATCCTTGGTGACTTCAATGTTAGAGTTGGCACAGATCACCAGACATGGTCAGGTTTCACTGGCAAAAATGGATTTGGCAAATGCAACAACAATGGACTCCTCCTACTGAGAAAATGCGCTGAACATGACCTCCTAATAACTAACACATTATTCCGCCTGCCAAACCGCAACAAGACGTCTTGGATGCACCCACGCTCCAAGCACTGGCATCTTATTGATTACGTCATCATCAGGAGAAGAGAAGTGCAGAATGCTGGACTGACCAAAGGCTCATAGTCTTCAAGCTCAATATCCAGATTCAGCCTAGCAGACGGCCACAAGGCAAAAAAGTGCCCAAACAGCTTAATGTCTCCAAATTGAAACAGGAAAATGGGAAACAGGCATTTGACGAAGAACTATGCAGCCAACTGGATACAATCGATGCAAACTCCGAGACTGTCCAGGAAAACTGGGCATCCTTCGGTCCTACCACACGTAAACATCAAGTTTGTTTTCGATGCGAACGATGCTGCCATACAGAGACTTTTGCATGAGAAACATCGGTTACAGAAGGCTTATTTAGAAGACATCGCTTCATCATCTAAATAGGCAGGCTTCAACAACATCAAGAGGACTGTCCAGTGCAAACTCAGAGAGTTGCAAGACTCGTAGCTGAGCCAAAAGGCAGATGAGATTCAGTCCTAGGCAGACAGGAATGTCATGAAGACCTTCTATTATGCTTTGAAGACAATCTACGTGCCACCGTAATCAGGAACATCTCCAATACTGAGTGCTGACAGCGCCACGCTGCCCACTTATAAAGAAAAGATTCTTCAAAGATGGGCAGAACACTTCAACAACATCCTCAGTCAACAGTCATCTATCAGTGAGGAGGCAATTGATCGACTGCCTAAGTGGAAATCAACATATCACTTGCTGATACTCCAGAGCTGACTGAAACTGTGAAAGCAGTCTACCTGCTGTCAAATGGCAAAGCACCTGGAGCAGATGCTATACCAGCAGAAGTCTACAAAGCCGGAGGCTCGCACATGACACAGAAACTGACTACACTCTTCCAGTCAATGTGGACTCAGGGAACTTTACCCCAGGAGTACAACGATGGATCCATCATCCACTTGTACAAGCGGAAAGGCAACAGACAATCCTGCGACAACCATCGGGGCACCTCCTTGGTGCCAATAGCTGGCAAAATCCTTGCCACAATTCTGCTTAATCGTCTTGTGCACCATATCGATCAAGGGCTCCTGCCTGAGAGTCAGTGTGGCTTCAGGAAAGGACGATGGACCACGTACATGGTGTTTGCAGCTCGTCAACTCCAGGAGAAATCCCAGGAACAGAACTCCAACCTGTTGATGACATTCATCAACCTAACAAAAGCCTTTGACACAGTCTGCCGTTGGGGTCTTTAGAAGATCATGGCCAAATTTGGTTGAACAGAGAAATGCATGGTGATGGTTCGGCAATTCCATGATAGCATGCTCGCTCGTGTTGTGGATGATGGTGAGTCATGTGAACCATTCCCAGTCACCTATGGAGTCAAGCAAGGCTGTGTGTTGGCCCCAACTATCTTCAGTATGATGTTCTCTGCCATGCTCACTGATGCCTTCTGTGACCATGACACTGAGATCGGCATCAGATACCGGACTGACGACAAGCTGTTCAATCCGAGAAGGCAATAGGCGAAGATGAAGTTACAGAAAGTGACTCTTCGTGATCTCCTATTTGCTGAGGACTGTTCCCTGAATGCCAAGTCTTAATCTGACATGCTACACAGTATAGACCATTTCTATTCAGCTTGTGACAATTTCGGTATCACAAACAGTATCACGAAGACAGAGGTGATGCACCAGCCGCACCAGGAAAGCCTTACATAGAGCCTACCATCACAGTAAATGGCCAAACTCTCCTCGCAGTGGACAAGTTGACATATCAGGGCAGTACACTGTCACGTGCAGTCCACATCGATGATGAAGCCAACGCCAGAATTGCTAAAGCAAGTGTGGCCTTTAACAGACTACGTACAAATGTATGGGAGCGCAGAGGCATCAGTCTACAAACAAAACTGAAGGTCTGCAAAGATATTGTGTTGCCGACCCTGCTGTATGCATGCGAGACCTGGACAGTGTACAGACGCCATGCCGAGAAGCATTCTCACATAGACTGCCTGAAGAAACTGTTGAGGATAATATGGCAGGACAGGGTCCCTGACACTGAGGTTCTTACACGGGCAGACATTCCAAGCATCCTCACCCTGCTGATGAAATCACAGTTGAGATGGGCATGCCACCTCACCAGTATGTCAGAAGAGCGACTACCACATACATATCAACTAAAAAAGTCTTGGACATGTTACTTTTTAAGACCCAGATTTCTAGTGGAATACCGGTATGTCAACATGGGCCATGTGCTGAGATAAATTTTAAAAAGTATGATCCTTATTTGACATCAGAAATGGTTGATGTGGACCTAGTCTATGCAATAGTTTGTGACGATTGGCCTTCAGAAGCCAATAAAATGGATAAGCTGGAAGCGTCATCACGACCGGCCGACACAACAAATAATCAAGCAAATCAAGTACCGGTAACTACCATTAAGTGTGGTCCAAGTTGGCGATGCAAAATCTGAACTTAGCTCCGTAGAATGGCCAATCTCTTTCGTGTTTGGAGAACTGGAACTCATAAGCTCATACTTTCTTTCTTTTTCTCCCCGGGCAAAGACAGAAAGCACATAATATGACTCGAAGTAAGTTCGCACTAAACTCTGCAATAAAGTCAAATAAATGAGAACAGAGCCACAAAAACTAAGCATTTCAAAGTCAAACTACACAATGCAAATAAACTGCAGGTGAAACTATTATTTATTGATAAGTTTGGGTGTAAAGGAGCAGAAATAATCGGTATTAGAGAGAACTGATTTAAATTTTTCTAATTAATGCATATGATAGCTTATTATATGGATCTTCCAGTCTTGTAACCATACTAAACGCACCTAATTGTTTCAGTCATTACCATTGGTAAGGAAGGTTGTTAATATGTTTAGGTGTACATTTTCATTATGTGAATATAAATCTTGCAGCTTCACGATTGATACTTTTCTTGTCTTACTGAGCATTTGACTGTTTTAATAGTTTGTACAGCTGCCTTGATAAAGTTATGAGTGTGACTGTTAGGAATCAAAACAGCTGCAATTTAGTTTCGTATAAAAATCCGTATATAGGTATCAGGTACACATTCTGAATTTAAAAATCAACAATCTCTCCAAGACAGATTATTTATTGTATCTAATTATCGTGGCGGAATAACTCCGTTACATAACTGTATTAGCTGTATTATACTTCCATCTATAATATTCATAACTTTAAAATAGTAGGTAGGGATATTATAGACATATAACTTTATAAGGGGGATCATAAGAGCGTGAGGGCAGTTATGAATATTATAGATGGAACTAGAGATTTTATTTTATTTCTAAGAGGGCTTGTAGGGGGTAGAGAGAGTGGTGGGGGTTAATTATTTTTTATTCATACTCTTCTTTCAAATCCTACCTTGTGTGAATGGGGTGGTAATTTTCTTTAAAATAGGAAGGGACATTATAAATGGAAATATAGATTTTTACTTTATTTATGAGGCATTATAAGGGTTGTTAGTTTAATTTAGAAGGGTTTATATGGTCTGTAGTCTGTTGAGTAAGGTTTACTCTATAGGGTTGTAGTGGATATACTGAAGGAGGGTAGAGTAGGTATATTATAGAGGGAGGTAACTAAGGGGTCTTATTGAAGAGGTTAATAGTTTTTTTTTACTTAATTTATGAGAGGGATCATAGAGCGGTATGTGTCGTTAGTGACGGTAGTTTTACTTAGAAGGTACAGATTACTGGGTGGTGGATAGTAGATCCTTAGTTGTTGGATAGTTGGTCCCTGGTTGTTAGATAGTCGGTCCCTGTGTGTTGGATAGTAGATTCTTGGTTGGTGGATAGTAGATAAGTGGTTCTTGGAAGTAGATATCTGGTTGTTGGGTAGTAGTTCCCTGGTTAGTGGATAGTAAGTTCCTGGGTGCTAGATAATAAATCACTGGTTGGTTAATAGCAGATAACTGGGCTTTGATATGTACAGATTATGAGGATGGTATTTTGTTTTTAAAAAGGAGGGGAGGGGAGGGATATACATATTACGGAAAGAGGTAGAGATTTTAGCTTTATATAGAGATTAGGGTGAGGTTAGGGTTAGTGTTGTTAATTGTATTGTGAAGAGATTTAAATTCTATTGTATTCCTCTTCTTTTACACCCTACCTTGTTCTCGTTATAGACAACTAAAAAAGAACCCTACACATGATAAACCTGTAGACTTTCGAGATCATGTCATCCATACACGCACCCGTCATCGCTCAGGATCTCTGTTAAGATTCATAACTTCAATACAATACACTGTTTAAAAACACACCTTTCAACATGGCTGTCTCGTGTGAATTTCCCGTTTGTCCCCATGCATTTTCGACCAACTGTCCATTTAAACTTTAGTCCATTAATTTGTCCATGTTAATTTCCGGTTAGTTCCTATAAACTGTCGACTCTATTTAACACAGGCCTCCTCTAAAGATTTTCATTTAGAGGGTGGACAAACTCACAATTCCTCCAAACACACGCAACACTGTTACAAAACAGTCAGGCTCCTCCCG
The DNA here is from genome assembly GCA_029931535.1 of Margaritifera margaritifera. Lineage (NCBI taxonomy): Eukaryota > Metazoa > Mollusca > Bivalvia > Unionida > Margaritiferidae > Margaritifera > Margaritifera margaritifera. Next base: position 360,682 of record JAQPZY010000742.1, on the reverse strand, counting down.
TTGAAACCCATGCCGTAATAGGGTTTTTCCGTTTTCGAGTGCAGACAGTCATCTCATGCTGTACTGTTACAAACCATATGAACAAGATCGCACCTATGCTAAATTCCCATTTGGCTCTCGAATATTTTGACCCTATTTAGCACAGAGCCATCGTTTGGCTTTCGAGTGACATGTTCTGCTACTAAAGTGTCTTATTATTAGAAACAAAAACAATTTTTAGTAACAAAACAGTAGAGATGATGACACAGGCTTTGGATGTAATCCCTCCAAACCAACAAATACTAAGGTAAATAGATTTACATTTACATTTTTCTTTTTGTAAAATGTGTCTGGTTACCGCAACTCTTTCTAAAACGATGTAGCATACCTGTACTCGAATCATTGCCCATATACAACTTTTGCAAACGTTAAAGTAAAATAGTCTATAGTTTCCGCCTACCATGCCAGCAGCTTGTACTTATATTAAAAAACGAAAAGAATCAAGGATATCAAAAGTGCACAAAACTGACTCATTTCATTCATTGATTTATAATTTCTAACTCGATTGTAACAAAGTGGTCTCTAATATTATCGTCTTCTTTGCGTTTCAAACCAAACGGAAGTTTTTAATGTAAACAAGGAGCCTGCCCACTGTCATTTTCTGGTTGCTGGAAGAGTCCATTTTCAGTGAAGGGGTGGATGCAAGTCTTCACATACATAGAAGGTAACCACTGTTTTGTCTGCATCCAATGTATGCAATGTCTAATTCTAATATTTCCCACACAAAGGGGGGAGGGGGGATGTGCTCTTACAACTCAATGTTACGGAAATGTACACAGTTATCCGGAGCTTACGGAACACTATAAACTACATCACTCCTGTTGTGTGAATAACACTGACTCGTCCACGCAAATATGGACACGTGTTAGTGTTGCAGTTCCGTTCCGTTTGAAACGTGGAGAAGGAGTCTCGGGAACGGCCAAATGTGGGTATGTAAGAACGCTTGCCAGTAGCTTTCCGTGGATCGGTGGTTCTTCCCGGGGTTTTCTCGGGTTCTTCCTCCACCAAATATACTGGTCGCCATGTATAGCCTATCATGTGCTGAAAAATGGCGTTAAACCCATAACAACCAACCAACCAATATACCGAATGTTCATCAGTTTATGCTTGAGTGATACATCGACGAGGGTGCTCGCATTTGCTTGGAGGTGTGGGGAGGCTTATTTTTAATGTGATCAGGTAAGTATCTATCACGAAAATTTCCTTTTACTGTCGAATACATTACCCGGTCACATTAATCTTTGGAGAATATGTAACATGCAAGAGTATCCAACTTCTACCCAGGTAACCCATCAGGGAACATGATGAAACTAATCCTATTATAAAAGGTAAGACCAATCTCTTAATAAAGAGGCAGCACCAGTGATTGATACCTACGTGGTTTCCTTATCAAAGAAAATTTCTAGGCGAATCAAGGTTGTGCAGGCATGAACAAAATCTGGTACATATCTGAACAACCACCACTGGGCCCACATGATTCAGTTCTCTTCTCTACGAGACCAAATCTTTAAGGTAAAAGCTGAATAAAGTCGACTGTACATGCCAGCTGATGGCCTCAATAATGTCTTGAATTGAACAGTTGCATTCAAATGTAAGGGTCACAGAGCAGGCGTATCTGATCCTGTGCAGTCTCAGAATACGCCGAGTAAATCAACCAGTGAAGCCAAGAGGATAATGCTTGAGGGGTGATGTCCTTTACCTACAGAAAAAGTCTCTGACTACCCTGATGAATGCCTTCAGTGCATGTAAGCTAGAGCTTCAATATACAAATTGTGACTTGGAGTTTTGCCTCTTTAGAAGGCTCTTGTGACGAGAGATAGAGTGAGCAAGAGAGAGAGCGAGAGAGAGAGAGAGAGAGAGAGGGAAAGCTAACCTTCTGATTACCCATAGATTGTAACTGGTTCTTGGCCTTGAACCCGGCGGCAGGAGCATCAATAAAATGGTCAAGCCATCTAAGCAGAACTGCAGATAGTTTGGGTTAAATTAAAAGGCATGCAACTCACTCACCATGCAAGCTGACACGAAGCTTATCAGTCTTATATATCATAAGTTTAAGTGAGGTCTTGGACAAAGGCTTAATCTTAGAGTAATTAAACCATGTAATAAATCATGAGATATTCCATTTGGGAACAACTTGAGTGACAGGAGCTGGTTCATATCAAAATTGGCAAATATGTCAATGAGATCCTTGTCGTGGAATGTATCTGCTCTCACGTGATGTCTGAAATTAAATCATGGAGCAATAGCATTTAATAGTAACAGATGATTATTTTCCCCTCAATGAGCCAGAGAAAGAAATTAGCCAGCTGTGGGATGGTAGCCTGTAACAGGATGATGTCGTTGACCTTGCACCAGCACAAAAATCCATGTCACTTTCCCTAATACACCTTCCAAATGGAGGACCTTATGCAGGGTGCACCAATGAATACAATCCCAGAGCAGAACATGGAGATTGAGCGAGTTTGTTCCCCCTTGTCTGCAGAGGGAACTGACCACAACAGAAGTGTCTGATATTATGCGGTCAACCTTTGTGCCCAGCAGGTTCTGCCAAGAATGAAAGTCATTGATTATGGCCATAATTTTTAGAATATTTATGTGAAGAGCCACCTTTTCCAGCCTCCAGTTGCAGTTGATTGCAGAGAAGCAAAGTTAAAGGTGGCACCCCAACTTTGTGTGTTGGCATCTGGGCTTTGAAGTTGACACTGGCACACTCGCAAAATGTGAATTAATTGTGAACCAGAGTTTACTTAACGATTATTTTAGTAGTCTTCAGTAGCCACTGTAAACATCAATTATCATGCAGACAGTAAATTCAGACTAAAAGTGTCCTGAGAACGAAATGTGCGCCACTTCAACTACAAAAAATTTTTTTCTTTTCGTTTTTTTTTTTTTTTGGTGCATTTTTTTACCTTTATCTTTTCACTTTTAATCTTTATAATCTACACTATATTATCAGTCATATTTCACTGGCTGGAAGTCACAGGTTTTGAGTAACCTTGGAGTCACTGCCAGTAGTACAAGCATAGATTGTGCATCAATAATTACCTTAATTAGCCACTACAGCTGAGGCCTCACCTGCAAAGCATCTAACTCATATACTCATTTACATGTAAACAGTTAACGTGTCAAGGGAACCTATCACAATGTATAATGTAGAGTATTTATATGGAGAGTTTATTGTTAAATAAACATATTTATTCCTACTTCCAACTGCACAGGTCAGAATGGGCTTTCTGAGTAGGTTAGGATGTATCATAGAATCTATGTTTTCATAAGCTAAACACAAATACTTAATCCACTTTAGGAAAGTATAAAATGTAGATCACAGTAACCTTCTTTGTTTGTAAGAGTGTAGTACTAAAAGAGATGCAATCTATTATCAAGTTTTATAATTGGAACATAAACAGAATAAACTTTAAACACAAAATTTCAACCAAGTCACTGAATCAAAACATATTGACAATTGAGTCCTCTTTTTGTGCAAAATGGGTGTAGTACTTATCAAGATGCATCCCATCACCAAGTTCATGGTTCTACATTTGATAGTATGCACATTGCATGCCAATAACTTATCACGAGTTAAAAGCAAAAACTGAAACAAAGCCAGTAAAAGATTAAATATAAGTCACAATGAGCTTCCTTAGTCAAAATGGTGTGGTACTAATAGATACACATCATCGTCAATTTCATGATTCTTGTATGAATAGTGCCTGAGAAATGAACACCGAACACAAACAATCATTGAAGTGTAAATTATGGGTCACAATGACCTACTACTGTAATGAGGTAGTAGTGCTCATTCCCCACTGGGTTTCATGATTCTGGGAAGGATAGTACGTATACAGCATACCAAAAACGTGTGCGGTAATGAACTAAATGCAAAAACTTAACCTAAGCCTGTACAATATAAGTCTCTGTCACCATTTTTTTGCATGGGTGTGGTTCTAAGAGAGATGTATACAATCATTAAGCATGAACACTTTAAACACAAAATTGATCAAAGTCAGTGAGCATTGAAATGTGGGTCAAGAATACCTACTTTTGAGATAAATGTGAAGTTCTTAACAAGATACATCCCCTCACCAGGTTTCATGATTTCAGTTATAACAGTATGTATTCAGGAGCTAAATACAAACACTTAACATATGCCAGCAAAATGTGAAATGTAAGTCACAGTGACTTTTTTGTAAGAGTGTGGTACTAATCGAGATGCAAAGAATCATCTAGATGGATGATTCTCTCATGAACAGTGCTTGAAATTGAATCTAAGTCTGTGAAGTGTAAAATTAGTCACGGTGATCTACTTTTGTGATGAGGGAGTAGTATTCATCAAGATGCATCCCTTCACAAAGTTTCATGATTGTTTGTATAACTATATGTATACTGGGTGCAAAAAAACGAACTAAATGCAATAACGACCTAAGCCAGCAAAATGTGAAACATAGGTCACAGTGACAGTTTTTTGTAGTAAGTGTATTGTAGAGTGGACCAGGGTTCAATCATTATGTTTTCATGGTGCAGTAGTATCTCTTACGCATGCTCAAACATTTAATTCACCAAATATGGTAATATTTCTCTGATATTATCTTACTTTAGGTCAAATCTGTTACCATGTCTCTTGTTAAGACTTGTAATGCTTGTATTTGTTTCTTGGATGAGCATATCAGATATCTGTGTTTCATATTATGGTGACTCCGCCCCCCCCCCAAAAAAAAAAAAAAAAAAGAAAGGTTATTCCTAATACAATGTGTGTATATTAGGGTTTTACATCACATCAGCACAATACTGGCTATACGGTGCCAATCAAAAGGTCTAAAAATGTCAATCTGATGAATTGCAAAAATATGTTGGAAGGTAAACCTTTCCAAATAAACATAAACACGAAGTACTACACGATAAAAGGAAAAGATGTAAATAATTCTGTAAAAGATATATAAGGGAAGATGTAGTAAACTGCAGTAGGTCAATAGCTCCAAGCCTAGATGTTTAACATGCTAGGAGGGAGTCAGCACTGACTTTTCCCTGTGTAGCAGAAAACCCTGCTGAGAAAAATGAGAAACAAACACTGGTTCATATCTTAATAGAGTTGAATTTCATCGTTTCTGTATGATGTCGTGGTACCACAATAATACAGCTAAATCGCCACCATTGCAAAGGTTAATCTGAAGTGGGCGATAACACAGTTGACCATCATTTTGATGGACTTGGGTCGAGTCTGACAGGGAGCACATAGAACTGATACACTGTTCCTTGGAAAGTGAACTGATGGAACTTGTGTGATGAAGGGTGAATCATAATGCGAAAGTAGGCATCCATCAAACCGAGGCTGACAGTGAACTTGTTTCCTCAAAGAAACTTTTATTGACTGGGCCATCTCCATCTTGAACTTGAATGTGACTATAAACTTGTTGAGCCAGTTTGATTTATCATGAATAAAAGCTCAGAGAGTCTTGTTTGCAAAGAATCTCCGCTGCCCGCTTGCTGAGCAAATTATGAATCTTCTCCAAAATGTGTGCCTTCTTGGGATGGGTTGGGACCTCCAAAATAGAAGTGAAAGACCAAATGGGATGGGGATGAATGAATGAGATTCTTAACCTCTCTGAAACAACTTGTATCAGCAATTCGTTGTCCAGAAATGGATTGATCAAGGCCTGTCAAAAATTAAGTAGTCTACTGAAATAGTGTCAGTGTGCAGCATGCCACCAAGTTATTTTTGTTTGTTCAGAAAAGCTGCTTTTGATCAGAGCCCATTTGTTTCTCCTTCTGGCAATGGTCATCTCAACATAGAACTGGTTGGATGGTTGGTTGGTTGTTATGGGCTTAACGCCATTTGTCAGCACATGATATGCTACTCATGGCGGCCAGTATATTTGGTGGAGAAAGAACCCGAGAAAACCCCAACAAGAACAACCAACCCATGAGAAGCTACTGGCAAGCTTTCTCACATACCCACGTTGGCCGAGCCCGAGACTCGAACACACGCAGACATAGGTGAGATGTCAGTGATCTGTAAAGGCCAGCGCCTTAGACCACTCGTCCACCCTAAGCCCTCACATAGGGTCTGAAACTGATGCTGACAAACAAAAGTAGGTAAGACAAGTTGGAGGCAATTCCTGTGCAACCTGCTTCCCAACATCTTCAATATGGCCTCCAAAAAATACAAATGGTAATGAAAGCAAGGTCACACCGTGATGGGGCTTGAGTGAAATTGAGAATAGGAAGGCATTCTGTCTACCAAGTTTCACGGAATAGTCAGGGCATTTGCCACAGTGTGAAGGCTGCCTTTTTAACAACTTTGGCAGTGCAGCATGAAGATTCCCAGGCATGTTTGTTACCTGTTTTCTCTTCAAGTCTGAAGATAGCAAGTGAAGCCAATTCCAGCAGGGACAAGGTCATGACAATTTCTGTAATTGGCTTCAAGGTTGATTAAAAAACTCCTAGTAGAAAAGTGGGGCAGACATGTTTCTACTACGTAAAAAATTGAGGCAGACATGTTAACTGCTGCAATATCCTTACCTAGGTTTAGAGCTTCCACGTGATAGGCATCTGAATGTGTCTTATTCTGGCGGAATGAAAATAACATTATCAGCTGACTTTCCATAAGGCCTTGGATTTACCAGGGTTCTATATTGTTTTTGCAACAAACAGTTTGCAATCTCCTTAATCTTAAAGTATTAAGACAGTAATGATGCACTGACACATTATGTCTTACTAGACGATGTTGGGAATGGCATTTGGTTGGAGACAGTATTATATAGATCTCTTCAAATGCCATCTTAAATCTGAACACTGTCCTTTCCATTGTAAATCTGTGCCTTTTCATAGGGTCAAGGTTATCCCTATTTTTAGAGTTAGGGTTATCCTAATCTGCTATGCCTTCCACGTCCACATATATCATACCCATCAGAAAGGATGAGGGTGAGTTTTCAAATGAAGCATGCTGGTAGATGCCCACAAGAAATGATGTTAATTGCAGGCCTGATGACTGAGTAGGCAGACTAGCAGCCAATGATACTTGGATCATTGAAAGAAATAGCACAGACGATGGTGGGACAGCTATGCAGATGGACCGACCAGACAGATTCCTGTAATAGCTCATGAAAGACACAATGGCTTGTCAATATCTGACCTGCCTTGTTTTAGCAACCAACTTCTGATTATACAGAGAAAGAAATGTCCTGTCAGCCAGCTGGATGGCCTGGTCAGGAACCAGGTCAGCAGAAGAAATCATAATGGTGGATGTGGTTGCTGGAAAACTCTGGCATGCACTTTTAGTTAAGGCAAATAATAGATGAATTATAAATAAGAATTTTTTTTTTTCAAAAAGTATACCTAGATCTGTCTAAAAGAACCGTCTGCAGACATCAACTGTTTTAAACTCCGGTAAGCCATTAAAATCACTAAATGTAATTGGATTTCTCTAAATAATATTTCTACATATTGCATGACCTCAAATTCACTGATAAAGGGCCTTAACAGTCATTTTCTTCTCTTCATAGTTTATTTTAATAAAGCCTTATCCATAAAAGTGTTCATGATAGTTGGACTGACAATTTTACTGTTGACAAGAATGTGGGTTCAGATACGTTTGGTATTTGCTATCTATCCCTAATAAACAATAAGTCATCAATAGTATAAAGAACATAATACTAGTCATGTATGTTCAGGCATGGAATGCAAACACAAATTTATCAAGCAAAGGAAAAACATATGAATTTTTAAAAATAAACCTTCAGTTTGAATATTATTTAATTTCTTTACCCAAAAACTTTTGCATTATTTGCATTAAATTAGAAACCTCAAACCACAGTTTACCAATTGCAACTGGCAGATTCTATAACATTCCAAAAACTGAAAGAATGTGTACATTATGCAACAAAAATGATTTTGGTGATGAATATCATTATATATTGAATTGTCCTTATTTCAAAACTTAAAGATAACTATACCTAAAAATAAATATCTTATAGAAGGCGAAAATATATTACTTTTTAATGATTTGTTGAACTTAACAGGTAATGAGAATTTAAAGTTGTGTACATTTGTATCATGTCGAAAGTCAATTAAAAATGGAATCTATATTTGTATGTATTCAAGCTGAATTCCACTTGTATGATTAATAATTCATTAAATTAAAAATTATATGTTAAACGAAATATTTGTAATCACCATGTATGTAATATCATATGTTTTGATATGCTTATATCTTGTTTTATATAACAGTTTAAAACTTAAACAAGAATGCCCCAAGTGATATGCGAAAAATAAAAAAATGATATGTTTAAAGCTGTTATTATTAGATGAATAATGTTATAACAACCATCTAACTCTATTGTCTAGAGCACTCTTTTTACTACACTACAAAGGTAACTATATAATTAGTCCCCTGTAAAAATGTGATATGAATGTTACATGCATGTTTATCGACTTTTGATTTATCAAGTACTCCTGATTTGTCACATTCATGACCTGAGCAGAATACACATGGCATTGTATTGTATTATACTGACTACATTTTCTGTGTTTGTCACCATGTCCACATTTTTGCAGATCCATACCAGAGCTCTGGAGAAGAATTTAATAAACTGAGTATTTTACTCCCAAGTTTGGAATTAAGTGTGTTGTTTTTAATTCAATGAGGTATTCTGTTAACACCATAAAACACAAAACTTACACAATGAGAATTGGTCTAAAATCATCCAGATGTTAATCATGCCTTTTTGAATATCTCACATGGCTTAGTTACAAAGCCAAGTTCAGGGTGCATTATATTATATGGATCTACTTCAGTGATTGTTTTCACAGTGAACAAGAATACTTTCAAATTTGGACAGAACAGCTTGAATTTTAACCAATAGCATAGTTTACACTGATCTAATACCCCATCATACAACATGGACTGTGTTTAAGACAGGAACAATATGCTGAAAACTTTGGATTTTATACCTAAATATAACCGATTTGCATAATTTAAACACATTTTTTTTAAAATTCATGCATTTTTGTATGTAAAGATGGAATTAGTGTAGAGACTGGCAGTCTCACAATCAAAAAGAGATGAAGTTGTTTATCATATATTTCATAATGAGATATTGAAATATGTCAATGGGAGAAAAATGATATAACTACATCGTTGATACCACTTGTATCACCACAGTGGCGATATCACTTTTGGAACTTCTTCCTTTTCCCATTTAAGAAATATATCTGCCCTAATGCATATTATTTAAATCTGTATTTCCATATTTCCACCTATTTCAATGTTCTTCTTCTGCATCTTCTCTCTATCTCTTTCCCCAATTTGGATGAACAGATCTTAAAATGTGTCAAGACTGTAGACCCTCTAGTATACATTTATGTAATCAATGAGGAGGCGTTATAAAAGAAAAATGCCTAATCATGAACTCAAACAACAAAATGTTAGCTTCAAGTATTATTTTTTTAAAATTAGTTTTCCACATGAATCATGCAAATTATTAGTGAATGAACCTACATGGCCTTTTGCTATTTGATGGTCTGTGTCACCCATAGAGGATCGTAAACCTTGTACACTATATGAGAAACAAGCACATTTTTAGGAAACACTCTTGATTAATTATAGTAATAAAATTGTTTAAGTAGCAATTTTAACTCTCAACACAATCATAATGTTTTAAAATGATGGAGAAATTGGGCATTGATGAGTGTTGATTGCAAAGAGAAATTAAGTGACAGTCAAAATTTGGGTGCAGTGTCTGTTACTGAACTAAACTGGAAGCTTACCAAGCCCAAGAATTCACATTTTAATGCAGAAATAAAAGAAGTAAAGAACCAAAATCCACACAAGTAAACAAACAATCATTAAAATGCTTTGATTAAAGATGTTACGCTCTGAAATCTGTCAGATGCAACTGCTCTGTGATGTTTCTACTGTAACTCCACCCCAACAATGTTCACTGTATCAATCCGCACAAGAAATGAGTTAACAAAAAAAAAAATCTCTTTATTTTTGTTTGAAAACAGTCACAAATTCAAAAAAATGCACAATCTGAAGCATTATATGTACATGTTAAATATGTAAACAGTCGCTGTCCTATAATAAATGTCAAATCTTGGAACTTCTTTTTATTGATGTAGTAATGCAGTCGGTAATCATATTGGCACAGAATGGAGAAAAATAATCATGCAAATCGACAGATTTTGCCTTAAAAATATATAACATAATATATAATTTTTAAAAAAATCTATGGGTTTTTTAAAATATTTTTTTTGTATATATAACGAAATATTTCACTTGTGAAATGGAAACATTTTGCATCATCACTCGTGGCTTTACCACTTGTGCCCATAACATTTTTCCCACTACACTCATGAAATATATCCTTATGTCTACTCAAAAGATGTAGATATCCTATATGAATTATACTGCATCTGCTAAATGTTTTTTTTTTTTTGCAAAAAACATGGTATATACTTGTAATTGAAAAGTATTGATGTCACTTTCTAGTTGCTACTGGCGTTGCAAAATGTGGCCATTTAGTTGCAGCTTGGAACATTGTTGTTACCACTGTATCAGGTTACCTATTTTAAGTAAAGACAACATTAAGCATTTGTAGTCCTTGACCATACTTGCTAAGTTCGTAGTTTTTGGCAATGGTAACAATACCTAACAATTCTGGAGTTGCCAATGGATAAGATGGAAATACTGGTTTTCACTTTCATAATTTTTTTGCTATTAGAGTACTTTAACATGATTTATGAATGTGGTTGCAGCTGAATTCTTTAATATTCTGATAGCTTTTACTACAAAACTGTTTACAATAACCAAAATCTTGAATTTTTTTTTAATTTAATGGTTTTCATTTTTTATTTGATGAAATAGAGTTTTAACATCTGAAAATAATCTGCTGTCTCTATTTAGAATTAATAAAGCTCCATTTTGGAAATTTTTAAAAAGAGCAGGTCATTTAATATAGCTCAGCTCTAATATGCAATTGTTTTCTAATTTTGCTTTGAATACAATTAATGCAGTCTAAGTCATGCATACATACATGTACACATATGAATGTTACATATTTTTAATGTCCACCCCTTCTCATACTATCTCATTTAAATAACTGAATTATTAAATACTGTATTTTGGTCTGTTATCACACTTTTTATATCAATTTTTTCCTATTTTCAAGGAGCGGGTTCATGTTTTATGGTAGAACAAAAATAAGTTTTTTCTGGGTCGATCTTATGAGAGATTCATGGCATTAAAGCTGAATATGCACCTCATGTCCTTGTGAAACACTAATTCATTGCATTGTAACTACAGTGTACATTGTTACTAGCCTTTTTTAAGAAACTAATGCTTACAAACCTTAATAATCCTATTCTTTGATTGCTATGTTAATCAACTAATTCCATTTCACATCATTGTGTAGTTTTTGTTCTATGACTCAACTGGAAATACACATGAAAAACTGATAATTTGTTCATCTGGTCTGTCAAGAATACTTTCAAACTGTGCAAAATACTTCATTACAGTAACATTTATGCATATTATGAAACTAACAAATATGTTATAGTATCTGATTTCAATTTATTAACTTTTCTTTCGAAATTGGTTCTTTATTCAATTTCTCTTCATAAATCACAGTATTTGATACTTCTTTGCTACTTTACAGTGATCAATGTTTCATTGACTCAGCGTGATTGTCAAGATAATGAGCACTAGCTAAAGCTTTGATGTGCTAAGGGCAAGTCCAGTGCACTGTCTAGGTAAATTTGCAATATATTTACTTTCTTTGGAAAATAAACTTGATTTTTGTTTTTATTTCTCCTCTTAAATCACAGAATTTAAAACTTTTTCTTACCACACAGTGATCAATGCTGCAATGACTCAGCATGGCATTTCAAGGTATTAAGCATCAGCAAAAGCTTTGATGCACTAAGCATCAGAACAATGTATTGTCATCGCAAATTTGCAATTTATTTACTTTTCATTCAAAATATGAATCATGCTGAGTCAGTCAAGCATTGATCTCTGTATGGTCACAAATAAGTATCAAATACAGTGATTTTAAATGAGAATAAAACAATGAACAATGGTGTTTTCAATGGTAATCTGCAACAAAGAACCATGGTATTTTCAATGGTAATCTGCGCTGGCTAAAGCCTTGATGTGCCCAACATAGGCTGGGTAAATAGTTGACCTGAACTTTCTCATAGCATCTTGTGTTCAATCTTGAATCTGAATGAATATAGTCAGACAAAATATCAACATGGGCCACATAAGAAACTTCTACATTGAGAGACACAAGCTAACCACACACAAGTATTAAGCACTGACAGCAAAGAACAGAAACAGTCAAGCAGTTTTATTGTAAACCAAACAAATGGCATGCAACAAATGATGATCAGTGTATCACAACTAAGTTGTTCACCGCATATTTGCTCGAATTTCAGGGTTCACGTTATACATTATTGTGTGTTATGCACACAGAAATACAGCATCTGAAATTTCATTAATTATAATAAAAAGAGGCCCAAGTTCATCTCATATTAATCACCAAATTAGTTGAACTGTAGAGGGGAATCAAAAGCTTGGAGCACATATTTGCTACATTGTCTATTGATGTTGTTGTCATTTATCACACTCAAACACACACACAAACACACACACACACATACACAGAAATATATATATATATATATATATATATATATATATATATATATATATGATCACTTGCTCTGCTTAAAACTACACATCGTTTATATTAAAAGCATTGTCCCTTAGATCTCTCTCTGCCCCTTGGGGGAATAGACCCGGACTGATAACAGAGAAACTGTTCAAAGCCTCACCCTAAAATTACATATACTACACATTATAGGGGAAGTGTATCTGTGCAGTCAGGATGTATTCCGTGGTCCGTCGTTAACCCATGGGGCTCTGCACCTGGAGTCATAACTTGGAAACCATGGAGATCCCACCAAAGAGAGCTGCAGTGCTCAGTTATTAAAGCAGAAGATTGCAAGTTTAATTGCCACCATTTGATCAACCTGGATCCTCATTAATATGCACGTCTCACTTATAAATGAATGCTTCACAAGATCAGCCAATCAGATGCAAGATCACCTCATTAATATGAGTGAATGTCACTCATAAGTGAATCCATCTGAGATCTTGGTGATATAAAATTGTTTACCAAATCTTGTCAAACTCTGATCTTAAATATAGCATCTAGTTTGTTCACAACCTCAATCAAACAGATGCAAGATTACCTCATTAATATGCATGGATGTCACTCATAAATGAACTCATCCAAAAGTTTGGTAATTTAAGTTTATAACACAAAATCTTCTCAAATCTGCTGAAAAATATGGATTCTAAAGTGTTCGCAACCTCAGTGGATTTGATGCAAGATCACCTCATTAGTATATGTGGATGTCAGGCATAATAATAATAATAATAATAATAATAATAATAATGAGGACTTTGTATAGCGCCTAATCTTTAGAAGCTCTAAGCGCTTTACAACATTATATAACACCTAAAAAGAAAAACATATATCATGATATGATTACGAAAAGAAAGAAAAAACAAACACCAGGAAATTAGAAAACAAAAACATGCTGAAAATAGTTAAGGTAAGAAAACATTAAGTCTTTAGGTCTATTCTTGCAGTCGAAATAGGTGCGTTTTAAGAGCACTCTTGAATGAGATCACTGCGTTTTTGTGTCTAAGTTCAGTGGGCAATTCGTTCCACGTTGCTGGGCCCTGGTATGCAAAAGAACGTTGTTCGTATGACTTCATTTTGGTATTGGGAATAATGAGAATACGGGTGTCGGAACAGGAGCGTAAGTATCTTGCTGGTGTGTACACATGGGTGAGGTGAGATAGGTATGTTGGACTGGTGCCAGTCAGTGAAACGTAGCACAGAGAACAAATTTTGTGTTTGATTCTGGATCGAATGGGTAGCCAGTGTAGGGTAAAGAGCAGGGGAGAGGTGTGCTCTGTTCGTGGCACTCGAAGAATGATCCGAGCCGATGTGTTTTGAACTTTTTGAAGTTTCTGGAGTAGATACTGAGATGAACCAGATAAAATTGAGTTACAATAGTCCAGTCTTGAAAGTACTAAGGAACACACAAGTGTTTTAGTGGCATCAACTGAAAGATAATTGCGAATGGAGCTGATCCGTCTAAGCTCAAGGTATGCAGCCTTGCATATGTTCATGACATGTTGGTGCAATGAGAGTGTACTGTCTAGAGTAACACCTAGGTTTCGTACTGACTGTGTGAATTTAATGTTGGTGTTGCTGCTATTTATTGTTTGAGGTATAGGATGTGAATGAGAAAGTCTTTGTGTGGTAATCAGAATGGCTTCAGTTTTATCATCATTCATCTGCAGCTTGTTACATATCATCCATGATTTCACATCGGAAATACACCTCTCTACACCTTTAATGGTAGCGTCAACTTCAGTTGGGTGGCTAGATTTGTATATTTGGGTGTCATCAGCGTACAATTGGTGAGACACTGGATGACGATCTATGACACTTGAGAGCGACTGAGTGTATAGAATGAAGAGAACAGGTCCAAGAACAGAACCCTGTGGAACACCAAAACATAGATCAACTGGGCTGGAGTGTTTTCCATTTGCGGACACAATTTGTGTCCGGTTGGCCAAGTAGGACTTGAACCATAGTAAGGCTGTATCGTGAATGCCAAATACATGATGGAGACGGTGAAGCAATATATCATGGTCTATTGTATCAAATGCTGCAGACAAGTCAAGGAGGGTGAGGACTGTAATCTTTCCACTATCCAAAGCAGAGAGAAGGTCGTTAACTACTTTCAGAAGGGTAGTTTCGGTACTGTGGTGAGGGTGATATGCAGACTGTATATCGCTAAAAAGGCTGTTTAAATTCAGTTGATTATACAAGTTGGGATAGAACAACTTTTTCAAAGATTTTTGACATGAATGGGAGGTTAGAAACAGGGCGGTAGTTCTTTAAATCGTTATGGTCAAGTGTTGGTTTCTTCAGCAGAGGCTTTACAATGGCAGTTTTGAAAAGTGATGGGAATTCCCCGGATGAGAGAGAAGCATTTATAGCATCAGTTAGTGAAGGCAATATTGGATCTAAGCACTCAAGTTGCAGTGATGTCGGAATCGGATCAAGTTCACATGACTTTGGGGCACTCTTCATCATGATTGTTCGTACTAAATCCATAGAGACCGGTTCAAATGCTGCTAACGGCTGCCGCTGAAATTCTGTATCGCAACTGTATGGTGACGACGACTCAATTGAAATTATGTTGTCAAGCTTATCTCTAATGGTTTGTATTTGTCACGGAAGAAATTTGCAAACTGGTCCGGAAGGTCGACTGGAGAGAAGGTAGTTGGAAGTGGTGTACATTTGTTCCTTGACATTAGCTGGTTAGCAATCTCGAAGAGCTCTTTGCAGCTGGAACTTTCAGTGATCTTAGTACTGTAGTGGGCTGATTTCGCTGCATGGACTATGTTTGTGACATTCTTCTTAGTGGCTTCATAGATTTGCTTATGATTAGTGAGTCTGGTGGAAACCCAAAGCCTCTCAGCCTTACGGCGGTCTCTTTTAGCAGTGCGAAGCTGGTCCCTAACACTGCTATACCACGGAGAACACTTTTTAATTGATACTCTGCAGTTGGTTGCTGGGGCATGTTTGTCAAGCATTGAACGCAGGCAGTTATCAAGTTGTTCTGCTGTAGGAGGTAGCAAAGTTGTTAGGATTGCTTCGATGTTATGCATTAGTTGAGTTCTATTTATCATACGGAGGTTTCTCTTAGTAGCAAATAAAGGTGGAGGGTTAGGGACTGATACGTTAAGATGGCATATAATGCAGAGGTGATCTGATGCAAGTTCGTGGGACACCAGGGAGGACTGTAGAATATTATCATCAGGTCTATGAAGAATCCAGGCTAAAATGTGACCATGTTTATCGGTGGGTTGGCTAACTGACTGTTTGAGGTTGAAAACGTGAATGGAATCTAGCAGTTTTGATGTGTATGGGTTTCCAGGACAGTCAAAGTGAAAGTTGAAATCTCCAAGAATAATCAGGTTGCCACCTATCGAATTTCCGTACTCTAGGAGATTCGGAAACTGCTCCAAAAAGACAGATTCAGTCAGCTTGTTTTTCTACTAGGAGGAGGGCGGTAGAGGCAGAAAATATTGACTGACCTTTGTTCCAGTGCGAGTGTGGTTTGGATTAGTTCAAACGATGTGTGGTTGAAATTGAATGTTGTAGTGTGATTGAGACGGTTGATCATGGAGTTCTTTGCGATGATCGCAATTCCACCTCCGCGGGAGTGGCGGGGGAACGACTTGATGGGGGTAACCGGGGGGTGTTAGATCCGCGCACTTGGGCTCATCGCCTGTTGTTTTTAGCCATGTTTCTGTCAGGAAAAAGACGTCGATATTATGATCGTTGATAAAATTAGCTATCTCTGTGCGCTTTTCCGGTGGTCCTAGTGATTGGGCATTGAATAATGCGATGCGTAGTGGTATCTCTTGGATAGTTGACACAAAGGTTGACGATTTAAGAGGAATTTGAATTAGGTTATCTAAATTAACGGCCGAGTTTTCAAATTGGTGTGCCGGAAATGGCGAAAGGGAGATAACTGGAATTCTTCTTCCTGTTCTACGCCGGCCAGATTTAAAACAACGTTTCTTTTTTCGCCTCCGTTTACATTTAAGTAATGATGAATGTAGTCCCAGGTCGTTTAGTCTAGTGCACAATGTAGTGTGGAGAGCCAAGGAGTGGTCGTTTTAATCGGACTCATCCAAGATCTTGATAATATAAGCTTACATACAATATCTTATCAAAATCTGATCAGAAATGAAGCCTTCAGAGTGTTCACTACAAATGTTGAGAGGGCCGGATGGATGACAAACAGATAGCACACAATGAAGGCCCATACCATAAGCTCACATGGGGCAACAAAAACATCTAAATGTTCAGAGCTATAAAAATGACATTCAAAAATGGCAAATTCTCCATTAGGTAAAAACTGATAAAACGTATAATATGGATAAATCACTAAATCAAAACACTACTGGTAGATAATTAATTTAATACTTAAAATATTTATTAAAATCATTGTCAATTTCAAAAATCACCTATCAACAAGCTCCAACTTGCTGCGAACAGCGGTCAGCCACTTATTGTTCATTTGAAATTCTAGAGGACAACTGATAATGTTATAGAGGGCTACTATAACCAGAAAAACACTATCAAATCTGAAAGTAACAGAGTTATTCTGATTCTAAAACAATTGGAAAAGCTAGCAAAAAATCAGCAAAAAATGTACCTGTCTGTGGTACTGGAAGAGTTATGACATTCCAAAATGCATAAAGTATCCTTCTATATATCAATGTTTATATAGCGACAAAAATTGTGATGCTCATCTAATCAAAAAATAGTGCTACATCTGCAGATACCTTAAAATAAAAAACCCATTGGAGTCATAAGCTTGTCTAACCTTCAAGTAGCACACATGGTAAGACACTTGGACACATTTCAATATGCTGACTGCATAAATTCACATATATTTGTATAACCTCACCATCTTGTATCCAATTTCTCAGAAATGATATAAGCTTACAAACCAAATGGCATTAAAATCTGATAAGAAATATGGCCTCTACAGTGTCCACAAGTTCAGCCAATCAGATGCAATATAACCTCATTAATATATGTGAATGTTACTCATAATCGAACTCGTCCAAGATCTTGATAATACCAAGCTTCCTTCTGTGTATCGAGGATTACAGTACCAGAAATCCTCTGCATTGTCTATTTTTCTTTAATCTATTTTTAATTTTTACTCCATGTCTGTTTAAGATATGATCTGTCTAATGAGTAGACAATATTTGTTTACAAGTGTCATGTAATGGCTCTGATAACTGCTCAGTACTGTATCAAAAATGGACTCTTCCAAAACTCCAAGACCAACATGGTGGATTAGATGTACACAGACCACTCTTTTTCAGCTTGTATCAAATGAATGGTGTTGCTCTGTATGTTGATACATTTGGTGTTGAAATCATTTGTATACAAAACACAATTATGTATTTTCTCTACATTTTGAGATGCTCATGTGAAAATTCACTGAGCTACATATGCAGATATCATTCACGATGCTGAGCTGAACAAACTATAGTAAGTATACATGGTTAGCTTGGCTCTGTTGATTTATCGACTCAGCTGATCAAATAGTCAACTGTCATCATAATGCTCAAGATCGCTTCTAGTAATTTTTGTTGTAGTAACAACTCTTTGGAAAGATCATGCCTGTAATTTTGGGTCATTATCATCCTTTATATATTGTCAAAGCAGCATGAATAAAAGAGAAAAATAAGCCAGAAATATATAGAGGATATTTGCCTGGATCGAGTGAATAATATATATTTAATTGAGTGGGTGAAAATACTTGGAGTGAGTTTTTCACCCATGAGATGAAATATATCAATTATTCACTCACAACAAGTAAATTTTCTTTTAATTCTATGCTCAAACATGCTGGCTAGCAATATCTATAACAGATTGAGGTAGCTGATTTCTTATAGAACCCAGCACAACAGTATAAGCTGTTTACCATTCATGTTCTGCTCTGTTTTGAATATTTGATTGGAAAATATCAGTAGTAACATAATTCTCTTTCCGACTCCAAGGCAAAAAAGCACATAAACAAAAATACTTAAGGAAAAAAAAAAGCTTCTTGTGGGATTTTAACCGGGTACAGGTTTTAACCGGCATGACAGGTGGCATTACCTATCACTATACCAAGCTACTAACATAATGGCGGACCAATTTTTTTTATTTACCATAATGTTATCGATGTCTACTGAGCGCAGTGAAAAACTATTTTTCGTCATTCACTCCAGTGAATTATCAAAATCATAGGAAAATCCACAAATTCACTGGCAAGCATAAAATAAAAATGTATACTTCATATCTAATATAGCAACGTATTTCTGTAATAAAGATCAAATTTACAATTAATACATTGGTTCCCTCGCATTTTCTGTCAGAACCTGAATATTCCATTGTAATGAACATCTTTGTAATCAGAGCTGACTCTGCAAAGTTGATAACTGGAATACTGGAATATCGTCGTTACTCGCTTATAAGTTAAGTCCAAACTCAAACATCACAGACCATTATCTGCTGTCACATAATGTGATGGCAGATCAAAGTCTATGTTGTTTGTTCTACTGATTACTCCTAATAAACTTTAGAGACCCAGATTTGCCGGTGCATTAGATCTGGGTCTGTGCAGTTTTGCATTTGTACTCGATGGTAACTATATATTAAGCAATTTATGAAACAAATTTAAGTACAATTCAATTTCCAGGATTTTCATAACTGGCCATGTATCACAACTTGCTAATGCAGGTGTGACAAAAAAACTTAATTAAACAAACAAGTTGATCAAGAAAGCCTTTTTTCACTAGGAAGCATTGGACACAGTTCTTTTCTTGCCTAAGTCATCAAAAAACTAGTTTCTCTTGCAATCAATATATTCAATAAATTTATTAACTCTTTCCTTTCGATTTTTGGCATACTGCTGAACTAAACTTTGACAATCTGAATGGTCTAGTGTCTTGTTGCATTCTTTCAGAACACATTGATAATCTGATTCTCTCTGCTGACTGTCTAGATTCATTTTGTTACTTTGCTTTGCAGACTGAAAAATAGACAAGCAATTATTAGACTTACAGAATGCAGGCTTCCTGTTACAATTAAAAGTTGATATTGATGCGTATTCCGATAAAGGATTTTATCAATCCATTTTAAGTAACAGTTTATAGATTACAGTAGTACTGGGATCAAGTAACAATATTTCATAATGTGATACTGAAATATATCAGTGGGAGAAAAATTATATGCCACAGTGGCGATATCAATTTTAAAACTACTTTCGTTTCCCATTTAGGAAATATATCTTGCCTTATGTATGTTATTCAAATCTGTATTTTCGTATTTAGGCCCATTTAATTTATCTTCTTCTGCTGCTCCTTCTCTCTCACTCTCTCTCTCTCTCTCTCCCTCTCTCTCTCTCTCTCTCTCTATCTCTCCATCAGGATGAACAGATCTTAAAATGTTTCAAGACTGAAGACCCTCTAGTATATATTTATTTCATCAATAAGTAAGCACCATAAAAAATGCCTAAAAACGAACTACAAACAACAAAAAGGAGGCTTCAATTATTAACATTTAATTAGTTTTCTACATGAATCCTGTACATTATTAGTAACTGAACATATATGAACTGTTGCTATTCGATATTCAGTCACACATATAATACTGTATACCATTTACACTCTACGACAAACAGACACATTTTTAGGAAAAATGTTTGGTTAAATATAGTAATAAAATTGTTTAAGTAGCAATTTGAACTCTCAATACAATGATAATCATGTTTGAAATCAATGGAGAAATCGGGCATTGATGTGCGTTGATTGCAAACCGAAATTAAGTGATGCAGCATCTGTTACTGAACTAGACTGCAAGCGTGCCAAGGTCACAATTCACATTTGAATGCAGAAATGAACAAACTAAAGAGCCAACATTTATACAAGTGAACTCACAATCATTAAAATCTTTTGTTTAAAGACGTTATGCTCTGAAATCTGTCGGATGTGACCACTCTGTGATGTTTTTACAGTATCCCCACCCAACAATGTTCTCTGTATCAATCCGCACAAGAAATGTGTTAACGAAAATAAAAATCTCTTCATTTTTGCTTGAAAACAGTAATTAATTTGCCAAAATTCACAATTTCAAGCATTATTTGAACAAGCTAAATTTGTAAACGTTTGCTGACCTAACATTATTGTAAATTTCTAAACTTCTTGTTATTGATGCAGTACTGCAGCCGTTAATTGCATTGGCACAAAATGGAGAAAAAAGTCATTGCAAATCGTTTTTTGCATTAAAAAACTATATAATAAAATAAAATCTGCATTTCTTTCAGGAAATATAAGGAAATATTTCACTAATGAAGTGGAAACATTTTGTATTGTTACAAGAATGGGCATTAAAAGGTACAGATGGGTATCACCAGCCATGTTGTATCATGATAACTGTCCTTGATACGATATGTATCAAAATAGCATTGCATACAGATATAAACTAAACAGTTGACAAGCAAGCCTATGTTTGCAAAATAAGCTCTGCAATGCATAAATCCGTTTCATGATATGCAAAATTCGCAAAACAAAGGAAAACAAAGTATTTTCCATTTCTTTCTATTTTACTTGTAAATGTTCATTGAGCAGTGATCAGAGACACTAAAAGTAATTTAAAACACATTTAAAATTGAATTCTGCCAAAACAGATTCACCTGGCACTTGACCATAAGTGAGAAATTTGCCTCTGAAAACCCCAACAGCTAAAGTTAACAGGGATTTACTAATCCACTTGCCCAACTCCCGGGACAAGCTCAAATTTGGCTCTGGCAAGCTCAAGTTTCTAAGGTAAAAAATTGAGAGAGAAAGGCAGAAAGGGGTAGTGTTCCGTTTATAATGCTTTATGTTCTGCAAGTTTTATACCCTGTGAACTCACTACAGTATATGTATTACCACCTTTATTTAGTGTTTATATGTACCGCATTCTTCTATTACATAATTGACTACAGTTTCTTTCATATCTCATATGTTATTTCCATCCTGTAGTCAATATCAAGATCAGTCTCGCATTTTCTCACACAGACTTGATAATGTGAATATTTACTATTGAAGCAAGTTTTGACAAATAAGGAATAAATATTTTAACTTCTCAGTTACATTTTAATCATAATATGTACGTATCCGGGATTCATTGACTTTCAGGTCCTAACCTAGCCTCGGGCAGTCTGTGAGCTTGCTGATTCTAAACAATCGACTTGTCAAAGATTGTTTTCATGCATGTCGCTGATTTTTACATGAGTAGGTGTAAATTGGTAATTATATAACTCGTGAGATTTCTCTGACAGGTGTGTTTGGAAACAAAAGGCCCTTGTCTCTAATGATTAAACACCAGGAGGATTTCGTTGAAAGCGTACAGACAATGTAACACCCACAAGCAGTGTTTATGATCTGTTGTTTACGTGATAATAACAGAAAACCGATACATACTTACTGCTTGGCAAACAATTAAATGGATAAAAATAAGTGTTCTCTATCTCAATAGTCAGTTTGTCAAATATTTTGATGCATGTCACCAATTTCAAGGTGACTAGATGGTAATTGTTAAGTACTAGTAAATGGATAAAATTAGTGTTCGCAAATCCTTCAGTGAGTATAAATAAATCATTGCAAACAGTTTAGCTTTCATTATGGTTGATGTAGTTGATGCGATGAGTCTGCTATCTTATCTAGGCAAAAAAGGAAGTATTATCAATATTAAGGTGCATGCTAAATTTTGTAAAAATCCATGATTCCTAAGTAAAGTTATGCTGCAAAGGGACACATTTCTGTTTAGACTAAGTGAGCAGAGATGCATCGTACTTGTGTGAACAATGCAGATAACTTCTGCTATGTTTGTGGTGAAGTGACTTTTGCATCACAAAAGCGCAGTATAACCACTATGGTTAAGAAAACCTATCACCTTTAGTTTGGCTGCAAAATTGGAGATCAGGACAAGATGTGGGCCACACACATATGCTGCAACACTTGTGCAACAAATCTTCGCCAGTGGTTGAACAGGAAAAGGAAATCCGTGCCTTTTGTAGAGCCAATGATTTGGAGAGAGCTAACAGACAGATATCAGCAATTGTTACTTCTGCATGGTGCCTCCTGTTGGGAAAGGTGTGTCAAAGAAGAAAAAGTGGACTGTGCATTATCCAAACATTCCGTCAGCTATACGCCCAGTGTCCCATGGAGAAGGACTTCCGGTTCCTGATGCACCAGAATTCTTCTCACTTGAGTCAGACGAGGAATAGGAAGAGGATGAAACTTCTAGTCCTGAACTATCAATGTCACATGACCCATATTTTCTCCCATCCTCTTCCTCTGAACCACACCTCAGAACACAAGGTGAACTGAATGACCTTGTCATGGATTTGGAACTTCCCAAGAGTAAGGAAGAGCTGTTGGGCTCCAGACTACAGCAGTGGAATCTCCTGGCATGTGATGTTAGGGTTTCCATGTTCCGCGACCGTCAAAATGATCTTGTCCCATTCTTCTTCATCGAAGGTGATCTTGTGGTCTGTAACAACATCGATGGTGTGATGGCAACCCTTAACATCGTTCATGATCCAGATGAGTGGTGACTGTTCATTGATTCATCGAAGACGAGCCTTAAAGCTGTCATGCAGTCCATATGAAGGAAACCTATGAAAACATGAAACAACTTTTGAGGTGCATAAACTATGACCAACATCAGTGGCAGTTTTGTGGCGATTACAAGGTTCTTGCTCTCTTGCTTGGTCTGTAGACTGGATACACAAAGTACTGCTGTTTTATCTGCGAATAGGATAGTCGTGCTTGAGATTCCCACTACATCAAGAGAGATTAACCATTCTGACAGTCATTGGAGCCTGGGATGAAAAGTGTTCAACATCCACCACTTGTTGAATCAAGGAAGATTGTGTTACCACCCTTGCACATCAAGCTGGGTCTGATGAATAACTTTGTCAAGACCATGGACAAAACACAAGCAGCTTTCAAGTACCTCCGTGGAAACTTTCCAAGGTTAAGTGAAGCAAAGATAAAGGAACGTGTCTTTGTTGGTCCTCAGATTCGAACTTCTTCTAGATGATGCATTTCACCGTGCACTGCGTGACAAAGAAAAGACGGCATGAAAGGCCTTCCAGTTAGTGGCAACAAATTTTCGGGGAAACAACAAGGCAGACAACTACAGGGAGTTGGTGGAAAACCTCCTCAAGGCATACAAAAGCCTTGGTTGCAACATATCACTAAAGATACAGTTTTTGCACTCTCATCTCGATTTATTCAACCGAACTGCGGAGCAATGAGCGACGAGCACAGCGAGCGATTTCACCAGGACATTGCAACAATGGAGAAACGCTATCAGGACAAATGGAGCCCATAAATGCTTGCAGACCATTGCTGGACAGAGACAAGAGATCCTCCATTCAATGAATACAACGACACAAGCCAAGAAGCGCAGAGTTGACACTGAATAAGGACTAAACTAAGTACTATATATACATAATAGTTTTTTTGACTTTTGTTTCAATATATTTTTTATTTATATAACCCTTTTGCTGTTTTTTAAAGTAGTATATAAACAGGACAGGTGAAATATTATCATGTAAAGCAACCATAAACACATGAAAAGAACTAGGTTTACAATGTATGAATAAACGCCTACTATGTACACAATATACATAGACGTAAAATGTAAAAACTTAAATATCTTGGAAACAGTATCCAATCAGTTGTTTTAATTGTCATATTTGAACTCAGCACATCAAAATCCCTAATAAATAGTACATTTTATCTCTGAAGCAGACGACTTCTAAAAATTGTAGACCAGTGTAATCATCCACAATTTAAATGGATATGACTCACATTTGATCATCGAAGCTTTATTAAAAAAGAAAAACGATCCAGATGAACAGGTAGCAATAATACCAGAAATGCTCAGAGATACAAGACATATAGTAAACAAATTTTCATAAAGAAAGTGATTAACAAACAAAGTATTAAAGTTAAGCAGATACAATTGCATGATTCTTGTAATATTAAGGCACAGTCTCTTGCTGTATTATCAAATATCTCACAAGATGACAACTTGTATCATACAAGCAGCATTTTAAAATAATCGAACAGAGTTTTTGAATTAAAGATATATATTCATATGAATATATTACTGATGATTTTTTAAAGGATTTAATAAAATGGTCATACCAGCACTGGAATCATTTTATAGTTCGTTAAATGGCGAGAATATAATAAAAGAAGATTATGATTATGTTCATACATTTTGGGAATATTTTAAATTCAAGACACTAGAAGATCTGCACGACTTCTACGTTTTAAAAGATACCATTTTTACTTGCAGATATATTTCAAGAAAATAGAAATATATATCTTGTTAATTACAATCTTTATTCTGTTCACTAGTACTCGGTTACAGGACTGGCAAATGATGCTTCATCGAAGTTAACATGGATCAAATTAGAAACATTCCCTGTCATGGATGTGTATCTACTGATATAAAGTAATAGTATAAGTGGGATATCTATGATTTCAAATAAATATGCAAAGGCAAACAACGAATAATATATAGATAATGATTGGATTATAACGATTGATAGATCTATGATAAAATTGAACCAAAGTCTTTATCATGTAATTTTATCCTAAGAGCTTATATGGCTACGAGATTTTCCAACTAGTGAGTTTTCGGTGGCAAATAAAGGACAGCTATAAGCTATTCACAAAAATATTTTAAAGTGGAAAGATCAGTGGTAAAATTCCTAGACTTCTTAAGTCAAGTGTCTTTAACACCCAGGTCGAGAGATGTGTACCTGACGAAATGCCATCCATGCCCTTCAAGCATGTACTTTTGTTTGAATTGTGGAATTGTCTTAGGCGACCAGTCGTTCGACCTCATCAATGCGCATTGCTGCTGTGGCGTCGCTTCGGAAAAAAACCGTTACTTTAAGAACACCTGCTAGCTCAGCGTCTTCATCGTAGACTTTTTCGTGACCTGGCGCAGCTTCCTCCAGCTGTGTTGTCAACACGAGGCTGAACTTCAGACCACCAAGTCTCCCGAACTCCCCGCCAATGATGTCCTGAGCACCAGGCGCCATGGCACTAAAAAAGTCCAAACTATCTGCTTCGAGTCTGTGCTTTTCAGGCACGGTGGCGCGGTAGTCTTTCGCGATTGTTCTACAAAGGCTGGCGGGGCCCAAACAGTACGCTCAACCTGTACCAAGGTGCTGGAAATGGCCGTTTGACCGGAACACGATGTTCAACTCTGCGCCTAGGACCCAGAATTTACCTTTGCGCTCGCTGGGCCATTAGTGTGTTCAACGTGTCATCATATCCACATTTGGTTATCCGCCTGCTTTAGAGCAGCTCAGTCAAGCGAGTGATAGTAGACATCTCCAGTCTTATTGTAAATTACCCGTAAGTCTCTAATTCCAGTGTTTTGGTTGCCATCAGTTCACAAAGCACCTTATTACACTGTTTTATTACCTTGTTTTCTATCTGTTTAAGAATACCAGAGCGGGCAGAGCCGACAATCAGCACCAACACCAACACCACCTTTCCAGCACGGTGATCACGCATCTATGCATGATCTGCGCAGCATGAATACAGCAGTACGCAGCCGCACAGCATTTCCCAGACACCTTTTTGTACCCCCTTTTAAGCCAAACACACTGGTGTTTTCCTCCAAACTCTATGTCTGCGTAAACTGTTACGTTTTTGCACATATTTCTTTAAGTAAAAGCACACGCTGCGTCGTATAGCCCCACCCCCGGCACACTACTTATATTAATGCTCGTCCCCGCTATTTACCTGGAAGGGTGAGGTGTGGCAAGCCACCCAAAGGGCAGCTACAGTGTGGTGCTTACCCAGATGCTGGCTGGTCCAGAAACAACTGTGTAATGTCTTAAGGATTTGGGCCCAGCCAATGGGGGATTGAGTTGGGCCCAAAACAATAAGCTATAGCTCTCTGAGAATTTCGGACCCTCCCCGGGGGTTGGGCGTTGAAGATTGCCTTTTAAATCTACTTTGTCATTCTTATTGAATGTAATAGTGCATGTTTTCAGAGGAAATCCTATTATCATTAGGAACTTTTGCCAGATGTTTCAACAACGACGCGTAAAAAACAGTAATTGGATTTACCGAAATCACAGTTAGACAAAAAATGTCTCGGAACCTTCAATAGACGAGTTTTAGAATCGCTGATAATCAGAGTTAGGGTGAATGCCTCATCTGTGTGAAAGACAACTGTAGACCATTATTAACATCTTTTGTGATCCGGAAAATGCTTCAGGTATGTCATACAAATCAAGCTTCCTTTGATAAGAGATTGCCCATAGATAAGAATATGCTATCTAAACTGGCTTCTGCTTTGTCTCATACGATTAAAAATGTTTTACTATAGGACGATGATTTGAGCCAATTGTAAACGATTGTTTTTCATGCATTTTCAGTATTGGTGAAAACACTGTGCCATAATGTAATGCACTTTACCCCAATTTGACAATTTTGATCAGATTTAATTTGAAGATAAGTGACTAGCCGTAACAGTTTGCAGTTACAAAACACTCCGATGGTCAGTGTGTTACTTTTATAGTTACTGAACAAAGCAATACGCTTGTACCAGCTTGTATTGTTCATTGTTTGAGACAATATACTAAACTCAGATGTTCATCATAAGAGCCTTCTTTTCAGTTCCACTTAATAATCCAGATACACGGAAAAATGTGTTAAGAATACTTAAATTATCAGTAATATTTTGCATTTTTAATCCCCTGAATTTGAGAAGCCATAGTTTTTGCATATGAACTTCCATCGAAGCTACTCCACGAGGAATGCCAGAACCATAAATCAGACAATTAGGGCTTTCGAAGTCCGATGCGTTCAAACTCTATTTACGTGTATCAGAAAGAGTTACTACTATTTGATGATTTATATAATGTATGCTACTCATTTGTTTCTTCTTTTTATAGGTTCACAATTTCATTAAGTATATACCGTTATGTAAAGAATTCCTTATCAGATCATTACCTAAGCTATTCTTGACTGCTCCCTGCTTTCATTCATTTTCTAGGACTAGAAGGTCCACGGCCAGGTTTACGGTATCGCATTTAACATAAGCAATGGCCAGTGGGTGTACTGATTAGAGGACAATCCGTGTGCGTGCACAGGTTTGGATCCATTCGAACATTGATTACAGCTACATGTTTAGTACTGCCTTTAACATAATATAGAGCTCACGAGAAGCAAGGAGACTGGCTGTATCTAACAACTTACGTTTTCTGGGATTACACAAAGATACGTGTTCCGAGTCACTTGTACTACAGATAAACTCGCTGACACTACAATGCTCACCTTCAATACATAATTTATAAGGATATGGATTCAACTGGCTGTAATAGGAGCCACATGAGTATGTATGCTGCGCAGTGAGATGTTAGTTTCAACATTATTAATTTGGCCTAAATGTTCATAGAATGTTTTACAAAAGAGGATTGAAGGATTATGAAACAAGCTCAATTGACTTATATCATTTCTTTTTCTGAATTCACATAATATCAAATAGCTATTGAAGTATCTCTTACTGTTCTCCTCTGGGTTTAACATACTGTCCCCGCCTTTGATATACATTGCTTCTCACCTCTTTCTATCTTCAGTTCACTTTCGCTATCTTCGTCAGTCATACAGCAAACCACGCCTGCGTACGATAGTTTATGGGGGAAGTGACTAGACTGGCTTTCGCGCCAAAAGGAGCTTGAACATTGTCCTAATGGGACCAATTAGCCCCGTGTATTGCGATGACGTTATATACATAGCCTTTGATTGTGTATTATTCCTGAAAAGGGACCTTAGTAAATAGAGCCTATTGTCACTTAGAGCTCAGACTTGCTGGAGTTGAGACGTGCTAATTAAAATTCCAAGAAATACTTTCCCACCTGTCACCCCAGGTGGTGCCTAGTCTAACAAGAAACTACCTCACCTATACATTTTTTAGTCATTTTCAATTACATCACAGCTATTATTACCATATACATACAGTTAAAAGTAGACAAATGCAGTAAATTGCATCTGTGCATAAATTAGTTTGATCTGCATGTACTCTTTTTCCACGTGTCACATATATTGCTGCACATTGAAAAGGCAATATAAAACAAACGAGTATTCATGTATATATGAAACTTGTGTAGCAAATTACACGTGAAAGCTAGACGTACGACTCTTACCTTGAATGGATTTTTTGTTTAATGTTCATATCTCGTTATTCATATTTGCTGCATTGCGCACAGCTTGCTCACCTACTCAGTCGTGTACTTTTGAGCTTCATTTCCACATTATTCTAATTGAAATTGGCGTACGCATTATTCCAAAATTCAAGTTATCACTCTGTAATCAAATTTGAAATTAAGTATGTATTTTACGAGATTGGTTCCATTTTTGAAAACCGAATTCGTCTATTTATCATGTACCTTATCATCTTGATATTCATACAATGTAAGTAGAATAATTAGTATTCACTATTTTCGTATTCTTAATATAAGTCACTCCTGTGAACTGCATCGACAAACAGTTATGTCTTTGGTCATTTATATATTATTGCTAATATGAAATATACTATTGCTTTATACCTTAGTGTTCTGCTTTGGGTATA
This sequence comes from Margaritifera margaritifera, assembly GCA_029931535.1. NCBI lineage: Eukaryota > Metazoa > Mollusca > Bivalvia > Unionida > Margaritiferidae > Margaritifera > Margaritifera margaritifera. The sequence goes on along the minus strand of JAQPZY010000742.1, from coordinate 331,319 downwards.
TCTTACTGTTACTGCCTTTAATGCATATTGCTTCTCACCATTGTATATGTTCACATTATATATCGAGTCTCGCTATTGTCACAATGATAGACCGAGTCGGTTTTGATTAGTGAAGAGAGGGGCGGGGGGCTTGGTGTTGGAAAGCGGGTCTACTCCATGTTATCAGAGGGCACTACTCTGTCTCTCTCTCTCTCTCTCTCTCTCTCTCTGATACCAGAGGGTAGTTTACCTACATATGTAAGTCGCAGGAAAGAGTAACCGAGGAGGAAGGTGTTTGGGCGAGCATGAGTAATCAGTTACAGAACATATATCTGATACTCTCCGACTGTGGGATCTAGGCGGACTGTCCACTTTTGTCACCAAACGGATGCTGGCATGCCCCGTTATCTTAGTGTAGGCGTGTCAGTTCGTCTCCGCGTATATGCGGTGCTAAACTATTTGGTGTCCTCGAGCTGTAGTCAGAAAAATATTATTAGCATTTGGGTTGTTATTTCAGAACTAATACTAGTAGTCGGTTTGCATAGGTATGCCTTTAAATGTGATGTTAACATGGAAGACTTATTTTGTTTCTAGTGAAACCATACTTCATGTTAGCAAAAGCGCTACAATAAACTTGCAGAAGATTTGGAAGAAAAAGAGACATGGATATCATGATGCAGATTTTGCTTTGAAGATTTCTAACTTCAATATAAAAAATAAAAAAACATAACGATAAAAACTACGGTACTTTCGATTGCTAGATCTGAGATCAATGATTGAAGGGATATACGGAACCCAAGTGGAATTCAGTATATGTATTAAACATACAATAAAAATAAACTGATATTTCCTGTAAAGTTCCAAAGATGGCTTAAATATTTACAATGTAAACTTATGGAATTAGAAACGATTTAATACTGTCACAATGCTAACTATTTCCTCAAAACAATTGTAAGCAACGAAAGTTAGCATAATACAAAATTACATGTAACACCATTTATTTGTTTGTTTGTTTGTTTTGGTTTTGGTTTTGTGGGTTAAATGTCATTTTTCAGCACATGATAGACTATATATGGAGGTCAGAATATTTGATGGAGAAAGAACCTAAGAAGACCCCGGGAGGAACCACCGACCGACGGGAAGCTACTGGCATATCTTCTTACATAACCACGATGGCCGATCAGAGACTCGACCACATGCGGACAGAGGTGATAGGTGATATGTGATTGATCTGTTAAGGCGAGCGCCTTAGACCACTCGGCCACGCGGAGCTCCACCCCCATTTGAATCCACCATATTTTTATGATTCTGTGTCCCATTCGGTCAACTGACCTACAGCAATCAGTGCCAACTGCAGTTGTGCAGGTCTATGAGTATTGTCGGCAATTATGTACTACGGTATATTAGTACTTGATATTTTAAAAAATATTTTGTATGTCTTTTAATTTTCTTTTCAAATATTCTGCGATATTTCGTGGGCAACTTGAAAGCCGTTAACATTTAACCTCGAAGAAATTAGGGTAAACATTCTTTCTTCCAAGTTTAAAAAATGCGAAAATTAAACATGCGGAATTTTCCAAAATCTAACATTTTGTTAAAAGTTAACAACGCAACAATATTTCTCTTTACAGTAATTTAGTTATTAAATCCTAGATGTTGCATATCATCATTTCCCTACCATAATCCGAGTCCATGGCTTTAAGCAAAAGGCATTAATTACATCAATGCAAATGGTTGTGGGGGTCAAGAAAATAACTTCTAACAATTCATACTTTAGAAAAGTCGAACACAAATATAAGGTTGTAGGAATAAGTGTTTTAATTACTAAAATATGGATCATGACAGAATGTTATAAATTACATTTTTACTTTTTTTAATCAAGATATATGTATGACAGAGCGAGGAGCAAGACATGTACAAAAAATGATTATATTACGTAATTTTGTTTATGGAGAGATGTTGGCTATTCATTAAGATGCTTATAATTTCCTCTGTCTCTTAGTTACATAGAAAACTGTGTAAAACAAGCAGGGTAATGACGTATATTAGCAGTACTGATTTTACAGATGTTAAAACTATTGCTAAGTAGATAATAATCGAAGCTAATAGGCAATCTTTTACTTACACTGACAAAACAAGATCTATCTGCTCAATCGGCTTTTAGATATCTAGTAGGAACTTTCTAGCATAAACAGCCTGGATCTCCCTAGAACCGATACCACACACTTGAGTCATGTTGGTCATTATATGTGTACTGTTTGCATATATTGATGATGGTGTGCAACGAAAAGGGCCATGTATGTCTGACGCTAATGACTGTCTGAGATCTCACTGTGAATATACAATTTGTTAGAAAGGATCCTGATGGTTTATTTCTCCCAGAGAGAAATGGACGATTCCATGGCGCAGCTTCAAGAGAAGGTAAAATCTCTTGAACGAGATGTACTGAAAGAGAAATCTTGAAATTGAGCAGTTAGTAAGGGATGGATCAAGGAGTGTCTTGACTTTCTTCTCCTATTATTTGTTTTTCATTCAAAAAACTATCAAGTGTTATTGCTCACACGCACTGTATTACAAAGAAACTACCGTAATAAACCTGACACAATTTTTGTGTCAAATCAAACAGGTTAGACGGTCTATTAACAGGTGTGTTTTTTTTCTTCATATGCCTCTCTTGAAATAAATCACATCTACTTTACATAGCTTATTCCATTATTTTGAATGTATTTTGTAACCATTTTAGAACATAAATCATCCATACGTTAAATATTAAGTTTAGAAATTTAAAAGAACTTTGAATTCAGAATGTTTATCTATTGCATTTCCTTTGTAAGACTACACATTTCATTTATTTGGCTTGATGCATTTTCGTAATAGGTTCCTTTACCTCTATGACAACAACACTATTCAAAATCTAATTCATTCAAACTTGTAAAATGGCTATATATCAGCGTATCCGTTTGGATTCAAGTATTATCCTTCCACTGTCTTTATGCCTATGTACACGTGCCCATCTGGGCCGTCTTTGAGTTAACTTTACCTTTATTAGCATTGTGTCACGCGCAAATTTCGAAGGTGACGACACGGTTTGTATAGTTCACGGGTTGAGAACACTGCATATTTTCAACCTGTTTTGACCCAAAATTATTCAGACTTAATTCGTGATGTTAATAATTTTTAAAAGCTACAAAGTAGAAACTGTAAATAAAAAAGATCGAATATCCTTCGTTATATAAAGCAAAATGTAAGACACACATAGAAAATAACATTTTATAGGGTAACATCTTTTTGATTATTTTCACACCTAATTATAGATTTCAGCTAGAAGATGACTTGCGAATTTAACTGACTCAAGTTTCCTGGTAAATGGCAAAGCAACAATTTTCATTAATATAATCCTTATAGATGGCATTGGATCAATGTCGCATGTAACTCAATTGACATTTTACAAATCTAACGGTGGGCGGATTTGCTGTACTATTGCGAATTAGCACTATTACGATTAAGAAAAATTATGATGAACTGCTGTTTCTTTATTTCATTTACCACAACCACACACACACACACACACATACACACAGTTGAATGTATTAAACAAATTCCTTGAAATGCTTTGAATATTTTGGTATTATTTACCAATTTGATGCTAAAATTACCTTCATAACAGCATGTACCTTAATATAACAATCTATGTTTCACATAGGCAAATACTAAAGAGTCCGAGAAAACTGAAGAAAACGTGATGATTGAACGATTGAACAATATCGCGAGGTCAATCACTTCTTATAACAATTGTCACCTATGGGACAATCACAATATTCTGTCATTGTTTGAATCAATCAGTAATATATATTTTCAGAAATGATAAAGTTTATTCTCCTCCCTGACTATCCTGTTAGAATGGAATAGTTTGTTAGCATGCATTATGCAAGGTTAAATATACACTTCAAGCCGATAGTTACCGTGTCCTAGGTAACCAGTAAGGCTTGTGTTTATCAAATCAGTTATGTTTAAAGTTGTTCACAAGAGCCACGCCTACGAAGTCCTAATTAATCCAGTATTAACTTATGGTATGTTTGAATAATATATAGCAATCTTTCCTGTGCCCTTTGCAAACTTGGTGACTGGTTGAATGTGCTTAGTTTTGTTTTGTATAAAACTATCATTTTAGCTTTGTTGTTTATGGAGAGACTTTAGACTACGGAAGACCACTCTTCTAAACGTCAATTACTTGTGATGAATACGTGTGTGGCTTCAAAGTTACTGTGACAACATTGTACCTCAGATATATGAGAATGTAACTGGAATTCCTTATTTAATGACAGTCCACTATTAATATACATAAACAGGTGACTATCACACATTTTTAAATAGAAATTTCATACTGGAAAAAGCTTTCGTGCTTTTTACGGATCATATGACCAAATTGCTTCTCTTCCGCTTTAAATTCGTTTCAATATTTAAGCTGGAAATAACCTAAAATAGCCGTTCTAGGGTTTTATTTTCTTTCAGGTACTTTTTAATCTTTCAACAAATTTAAATATTCTTGATCAAATATATTCTAATTTATAAAGATTACTGATTCCTGAAACCTGTACCACGTTACCCCGTGCCAACATCAATTAAATCGCATAAAGTCCTATATGTACAAATACGTAATCAATAAAGTCACATTTGCACTATAAACATTTTATTACACAAAATATCTGGCATTCTCCTCATTATAGGCTGAAATGTTAAATACATACAGACCATGGTCCTATATTAATGCTTGAAATGAGAGTAGTTGGTAAACAAGCCTCTAACTTATCTTATAATTTGACATTACGCTTGAGTACAATAGTACGTTCTGACTGTCTCTCTTATAAAATATTGTTGCTAATGTTCTTAATACTTGTTTTGACATCGTGATCGTTTTAATTATGATTAGTGATATTATTATTATTATTATTATTATTATTATTCTCCAGCTTCAGAACCATTGCCCTGTTGTGTTTGCCTGATCTCATCTAACCGTGTGGTTGGGCCACTTCCTATGACTCTAAATCTCAAGGACTTTGCGTAGTATTTTTGCTGCTCTGGGATGAGCCGCTCTCTACTGTAGGTCTGGATTTGATTATATTTCCAGGCTTTTAGGGTCGTCTCTGAGTTTTGCTGGTATTACTCCAAATGTGCCCCCTATAGTCATTAAATACAATCAGTAAAATATATGTATGTTTTGTAGACCTTTCTAAGTTTTCTAGTCAGGTCAATTTACTTTGTTACTTTCTCTTCTTCTTTACTTACAACGTGATGGTTCCCTGGAATTGCTGTAAGCAATGAAAGCAAACATTTTACTCTTGATATGAAAACGGAATGAAGAACGAATTGAAAATATAGGCAAAGGAATGCAGAAGGAAAACAGAACGAATGCAGAACTAACGTTAACGGAAATATTAATGCAGTGTGTAGAAGAACGGAGTCGGAAATGGAAAAGGCCGCCCTCCTTTGTAAAAGGTTAGATTTAAAAAAGGTGCAACAATGCCTTTTGTGTCAAAGTTATTATGCATTTAAGTACTTAAGTGTAATTTTTGTAAGCAATACCTCTGGTTCAGACGCCTTTGCCTTTCTGATAAGTTTGAAATATGCACAAATTATATTTGTGTAACGAAGGCACGCGAGCAGTATGAGTGAATTTTGGTATCATCCAGAACACCTGCATTTCATAATCGTAAACGCGACTCATATTTTCGTACAGGAAAAAGTTGGTTTCTTAGCTTTTTGCCATTATTTCTTTTCAGAATGTTGCTTACAATTCAACTTTGAAGAGTAAAATTATTCGCAGATTTAAGTTGAAAGAAAAAGGGCGGTAACTGTGTTCCAAATCCTTGACACTAAATATAATTTTGCGTGCTTACCCGCAGTTAAACTCTAATCAAAGATATTACTAGTCTATATTTTGTTTCTAGCACACGCATCAACCTACGTGAGATCGGGAAAGACGAAATGACAAGTTAATGACAAAGAGCTTGTGTGCCAAGGTAAGGTCAACTGTGTTTTATAGGAAAGAAATAGGCACAGTTTCTCTATCACACAAGAAGCTGACACTCTTAGAAGTATCTGATCATACATCCCACTGGAAATGGAAACAAATGTGTGCACTATAGTATATTTTACGACCTTTTACAAGACTGATAGTACTTTATTCAACAATTGGAGTCACATATTGAATCTCAGCTGTATTCGGGTATTTACTAAAACTTTTGCTATGAAATCATATATTTCTATCATAAATATAAATATATGAAAATTGAAGACAATGCTAGCCCAAACTGGCCGGGCCTTAATAATTGAAACTCTACCTTGGATCTATGTCTAGAAAGGGATCATATTACAAGGAGGCGTAAAATGAAGCGCGAGTATCAGGCATTGTATCAAAACTAAAAAAACGAATATTAGTTAGTGTTTAATTTGGCATAAATGTATTTTACATCTTTTTAACAATAGCTCGGTGCTACTAAAAATAGTAAGATATCTACCATTGATTATCGAAAAATAAAAAATTATAAAAAAAGTTTCTATCTTGATTTTTTCGAGTGTTTTTCGAACAAATCAGTGTGATTCTTCTAAAAAATATATTTGGTTAGAGTTCTGAAGGCTCTCAGTTGAAATTCTTATTTTATCTTTAGTCGAATTGTAAGGATCATGACCTGATCTTGTGTGCTACTTCATCATGGCTGACAGAAAAACACGACGATAAGAAATATATTTTGTCAGGACACACGTGTACATTGTATCTGTTAGATCGAGAGATAGAGAGAGCAGATGGCGTTCAGGAGGATAACAATTGTTCGTTTCATGTACAATTATCAGACTTAAAGCCAGCTGAGATTCTTTGAGTCACATTGGTTGATGGTAAATCACTTTTGAGTCAGATTGATAAATATTAGACCGAATAAACACAACAATGTTACATATAATTGTTTTTTCTTAACCAGAGTTTAATGTGGCTCGTCTCACTCACACAATAGATGCCCTGTTAACATTCTTTGCTTGCCACTAGATCCGAACTGAGGTATGAACGTTGGAGGTACAGATGCCACAGGGTGCATATATGGCGCTGACAAATGCATCCAATCACCATAAACCCATAAAAGAGTGCATATTTTATGTTAAAAGCGCTGGGAAATTAACACCTGTATGTGTATTTTTTGTTTTAAATGTGAAACTGAAGCCTTATTTTGGCGCTGTTATATACAATAAGAACACATACGGGCGTGTAACTCTCAGGTTACAAGAGAACCATTAGATTGTCAAAACACCTTTACTACCTTCTCACTCGATGCTACTACCACTAATACTACTACTACTACTTAATACTAATAATAAATAAATAAATAATATAATTTTTAGGCAAAATAAATCAAGTTCATTTGTCCGAAACGAATCAATCTTGCGCGACTGGCAACAAAAGTGTAGACAGACAAACAGGCGGAGCGATTGGACGAAAGCTATGATGTTAGTCATGTTTATTTTTTTCTTAAATCTTATGTATATGCAGCGAGACAGTCACAGCACAGGAAAAGTTACAATGCATACTGATGTTATTTATATTATTCTGTCTTTGTCGTTCTTGTTGTTAGCAAGTGGCTGTAAGGGACCCAACCGTCTAATTCCATCCACTATCCAAGGTTCAATTATGATTATGTGCATTTCCGATAAACATTTAATAATCTATAAATGTAATCAACAATTTTGTCTGACGTCTGACGTAAAAACAAGACACAATCATACGGTAATTATTTTTTTTTTATTTTCTGACGAAAATTGTTCCGCTCTAAAACTTTTGTATCAAAATCTAGATGAATTCTGACTTATTCTACGAGACAGCCAATGTGTATCCCCATATAGATCAAACATATAGATTAAACAATAACCATTGAAACATATATCTTGTTAAAAAAATAGACCTTTTCCCGTCCTCAAATATGATTAAAAGGTTTTGGAGACCTGAGTGTAATTTATCACAATGCAATATTTAATACCTCAAGAACAAAGTAAACTTGACGAGTGGTAACATTGGAGGCATACTGTTAAAATGTCAAGTCCTAAAGTTCTCAACAAACATACGGGACAATCTGTTGCGACCATAAATAAAAATAAAAATGAATTACAATAGGAATCATAACTAGCACGTCAAGTAGGTGGGGGGTAACCATTCCGAAGAGGCGTCTTGGAGATTTTTCTTGTTCGACTCTTCATAAAACTAAAATGTAACTTTCTCAAAACCTCACTGAATCTTTTAATTTATCATTAATTTAACCCACATGCATTGATTCTCATTTACAAATGTACTGATGGGGAAAATAGTTACATTTAGATCTAGTGTGTCTACAATAAGGTAAAAAGTGAGAGCTTTATGTTCTGTTAAACATATTCAAATTATGTTCACTTGTTTTCTATTATATAACGTCATTATGCATATTTAATAAGTTTTAGTAATTTTACCTTCCCTGAAGAAAAAAAAACATCTTAAAAGTTCAAAACTTGAAAACAATTCAACTAACTTTGATCATATTAGACTGCTGTTTATGTTAAGATGTTTTTTCGATCAAAATTTCAGCGCCCCTTCAATATATAATTATATATATATATATATATATATATATATATATATATATATATATATATATATCTATATATGAACCTATATACTGATTGGAATACAGGCTTGCCTCTGTTGTACCAGTAACACAGACTGTCGCTGAATAAGAATTTACTAATGAAAGAAATATGTGAAGTTCGTAAATAACACTTAAAGTTTACGTCAATACAAGAGTAAAGATGAATAACAACAATGACGTGTAAAGTAAATTCGGTCGTAATTGTATAAATAAATTGCCCTGTTAAGTGTGATGTTATCAAACACAAACCATTTACCGGCACCAAGTATCATTTAAAACATTTAGAGATGTAAGTGTCATATTGTCGTTTATCATCCTGAAGTTGTAAACACATGAATGTCAAATCGGAACATTCTCAAGGCAAGTGTGGCAACTGCTTTATTGCTAATATATATATATATATATATATATATATATATATATATATATATATATATATATTTATATATATATAAATATATATATGTATATATATATATATATAAATATATATATATATATATGTGTGTGTGTGTGTGTATACATGAAACTCACCGATTGAGAAATTTAATCTATAAGATCAATTACATCAAAATTGCAATAGAAACAATATATCTTTACATCAAACCAATATGTGTGGGGGGGAGGGCTTTTTCACTCGAAATTTTAAAATCGCTGTTCAGTCGATAACTAATAGTAAGCAATTTAAAATTTAATTATTAAAATGACATAGAAGTGGATAAATAAAGATGAAAACGAGATCATTTCCACAATCCACAAATGAAGTAGTGACATTTTCATCAAAAGCAGTTAAGAACTTTTTGGGATGTTTATGTTTTGAGATAATGTCTGATGAGCGTTGATTAAGTGGTTGAAGATATCACAATAATTTCTAAAGGTTATTCGTCTATTTTGTGACGGAACTTAATGATATGTTTCTTACAGTGTTGAATAAAGAAACATGTGGAATATCCTGAAACACATTAACATAGTTATTTTGATCATTTTAGCATTTTGAAACTTGCATTTCAAAACAATTAGTTGAAGTAATAAAGCGTAGGGTAGGAATGAAGGACGTACTTAAGAAATGGTTCGATCCCAAGATAAATGTGCACCTTGCGAACATGCAAACAAATAGAAAGACAAACATTGGATGAATTTGTAATAGAATTGAGACAGTTAGCTATGAACTGCATTTTCACGGATATATATGCTGAAATTGTGTCGCAAGCAGTCCAACACTGGAAGGTCAAATAGATTCCCCAAGAGAGCTTTGAATGAGTCTGATAAACCATTGACTGACATCTTAGATTTGGGCAAAACACTGGAGCTGGAGATGAAACTACATTGTCAGACGGTTGTTTGAATACGGTATTCACAATGTTGAACAAAATGATGGAAGAGCCACAACTGACATTTTCCGTTCTTGTGGCATGTCCTTTCACCTACGAATCTTGAGACATACTGAAATTATGCGGCTCCATAATACCAACTTGCTAAGAAATTTTGCACAGTGTATCATTACTTTCTAGTGAAATGAGGCGGGATTCAATTGTAGTTGGAATCTACTAGTGAATAGATTTTACCATGGGGAAGTTTTATAAACGTCAGTGCACATAAACGTTTAAATTTAAATAGGATATACTTGGCTAACACACACACACACACACACACAGAGTCACAAACACACTCACACACACACACACACACAAAAAAAAAAACAGGCAAGGATAATATTATGTTTGTCATTTTAATCCATAAAATAAAAAAATATCGGGAAAATAAATTTATAGGCGCTTAGCGCTTCCGTATTCGAATGAGTTAACCTGGCTTATACAAGTATTTTTCCAACACTTTTGTAAAGTGCTCTTTTATAACCCTATATCTATATTAAGCCAGAACAGACTGGTTTCTTCAGGTTGAAAACCTAGTGCTCGAATTCATTATATTTGTGGAATAGATAACCAGCCCAAAAGTAAACAAGCGAACACAACTATCATTGTGGCTCATTGGTTCTCTGACAATTTAGGACTGGTGATTGAAAGTTGCTGTAAAAATGCTATTCTTTGACTGTTATTGAGAAAAAATTAAATTTGTAACTATCTTCATCTTGATTAGTTTGATGCTTTATCATAAGACGTTGATGCAACGTGCAGCGTCAACATTTGCAAAATTTGCAAAAAGACTTATTTCAGAAGAAATATCACAATAATAATTTTAGAAATGTATCGATATGGTTCGTAATAATCAGTAGCGGTGAAAAATGTTAGCAGAAGGATTATTTTGAACTGTAAACATTCGAGTAAAGAATAAACAAAATAAAACCTTTTACTAAAGTTTAAAGAAAGAAGATTGATGATTGGAGGTAAAGAATGTTACATTGCAGTCTATACTACTGGTAAAATTTCACATCAGCTGATCCCTGTTTCTGTCGTATACATAAAGATGCAGTTCCATATTTGTTTTTGCGTTTTTAGAACAAATGTCGTAAGACCTGCTTTACCTGATGATAATGGGATAGAGTTGGTCGCATATAGGCTTATATTCAATGTTGACATTGCTATATATAGATTATTTGCTGAAATTTACAGTCTGTACGGTTAGCAGCGTGAATACACATCTTTTTAATTCCAAATGTCTTCTTATTACATATGTTAATACATACTTTGTTGTGGTTGTTGGGACTCGGACGATGAATGATGCAAACTCATAGGATTTGCTTGGTTCAGGAAGACGACTATAGATCATGGATCTCACCTGGTCGTGCTTCCTTGCAACCATACGTAGTGTGCATTAGGAGAGCGCTGTGTAAAGAAAGGGTATACTGAATGCGCCTTTACCTTTCTTGCAAGGTTGGAAAAATGCACAAACTATACTTGTGTAAGGAAGCATCGTGAGCAGTATGTACAGCTTTGGTATCACCCAAAACACTTGCATTTAATAATCATGCGAGTAATATTTTCTTCGCTTTTTCATTTCTTTCTTTTAAAAAATTCGCATACAACTCAATTTTGAAGAGTGAAATTATTCGCAGATCTGGGTTGAAAGATGTAGGGTTATAAGTGTGTTCCAAAACGTGACAATAAATGTTATTTTATGTCCTGACCCGCTGGTTAACTCCAATTAATCAAATTATTATGTCTATTAGTATTTTCTAGTACACGCATCAACCTAGTTAATGAAACATAATTCTTGAACCAAGATAAGGACAAATGAGTTTGATAGGAAAGAAATATGGCACAATTTCTCTAACACCCAAGAAGCTAAGACTCTTAGAAGTATCTGATGATACATCCCGCTGGCAATGGAAACAAATGTGTGCGCTATAGTTTATTGGAAGGACCTTTACAAGACTGATAGTTCTTTATACAACTATTGGAGTGACAGATTGAAAGTCAGCTGTATCAGCGTATTTACCAAGTGTTTTCTATGAAAACATCAATTTTTGTGATGAATGTGCATGCTATGTAGGAAAATTAAAGATAATGCTAGTCCAAACTAGTCGAGCCTTAGCCCATAAAACCTCACAAGGGGTATAAAATGGATTTGGAATATCAAGCACTGTATTAAAATTGAAGATATTATTAGTTAGTGTTCAATCTGGCATAAAATGTTCTACAAATTTTGAACAATAATTCAATGCCTGAGACGCAGTGGTTGATGGTAAATCATTTTGAGCCAAATTGATAAAAAAAAATCTTAGCTGGTCCACACTACACAGATTAACATGATTGTTCTTTCTTAACCTGGATTTGCCGGTGGCTCGTCTCACTCACACTTTGCTTGCCACAAGATTCGACCTGGGGTAAGAAGGTTGGAGATACAGATGCCACAAGGCTCATACATGGCGCTGATAAATGCATCCAATCACCCTAAACCCATAAAATAGTGCATATTTTATGCTAAAAGCGCGGGGAAATAAAAACCTATATGTGTACTTTTGTTTTAAATGTGAAACTGATGCCTTACCTTGAACATATGAGGCCTAGTAACAAGTTACAAGGACAACCATTAGACTTTAAAAACACCTTTAACTCCCTTTTCACTTGATGTTACTACTACTAATACCACTACTACTAATGCTACTAATACTACTACTGCTACTACATCTACTACTACTACTACTACTACTAATAATAATAATAATAATAATAATAATAATAACAATAATAATATGTTTTATTTGGATAAAAGTAATAAATCTCGTGCGGTTGGCAGCATAAATGTTATCGTTTACAATATTTACGACACGAATTTCTTTAAACAAAGTTATACACAAATGAACAAGGCAGAATACATTACAATTCCTCTTCACTCCCTACAGCTGACACTTTGATAATATATAAAGAAAGCAGTTTCAGATTTACGACTTTGCACAAAAGCTTTATCTTGTAGGTGGAGCTATGTGCGTGTGTGTGTTTGCGCGGTTGTATGTGTGTAGTGGTTACACTCTAATACATCTAATCAGATATGGATAGAGAAAGTCAAGTTAAATTTACATCCTCCAAGCATTTGTGTGTGCGTGCGAGCGCGTGCGTTGTATGCGTCTGTGCGTGGCGTCTAGAACAAAACTATTTACAAATGACAGGAGGTACACATTCAACCAGTATGGTATATCGAGATAAATAAAGAAAGACATGAACCATGGACAAAAACGTTTTCAGTATTACCTGGAGTAGATGAAATATATTAACTATAATTAAAACCCTTGTATTTGGACCTATGAATAAGGCACTATCACCTCATAATATAAATATTAGTAAATGTGACAGAACTTGCCAGCAATTAACACCATTTTCATTGGTTATTAATCTTTGTAGTAATGATCATGAACATAATACACGCATCCGAGAGGGAGATTGACATGCATGCAGAGGCATCAGACGAAAGCTATACTGTTAGTCATGTTTATTTTTTAAATGTGATGTATATGCAGCGAGACAGTCACAGTACAGGAAATGAACATTTACAACACATACTTATAGTATGTATATTATTCTCTGGTTGACGTTTTTGTTGTTATCAAGCGGCTGCAAACAACTCCACCGTCTGATTCCATCTACTGTCCAAGGTTTAATTATGAGTACACGCATTTCTGTTAAACATTCAATAAATCCATAAATTGAATAAACAGTTTTGTTTGACAGCAGAAGTAAAAAAAAACATCATGGAGTAACGAAACTAATTATTCTTAAATTTCAAGTATTTATGACGAAAATTATTTTCGCTGTGTAAATTGCAGACTTTTGTATCAAAATCTAGATCAATTTTGACTTATTCTACGAGGCAGTTATTGTGTATCCATTTATAAATCAAACATATAGATTAAACAATTACCTTTGAGACCTATATTTTGCTTAAAAATAGACCATTTACCGTCCTCAAGTATCATTGACAATGCTTGAGGATCTCAGTGTAATTTACCACACTACAATTATTAACACTTGACGAATGGTGACATTTGAGGCATATTGTTTAAATGTCAAATCCTAAAGTTCTCAACGAACATACGGGACGTGTTTTAAGGCAACCATATATAAAAATGAAACAGAATTACAATAGGAATCATAACTAGTGCAGCAAGTAGATGGGGATAACCACTCTGAAGAGACGTCTTGTAACCTAATGTCAGTCGATATTTAATATTAATTTATTAAATGGATAAGTATTAAAATGACACTGAAGTCTACAAAAAAAAATATACAAAAAGTAAAGAAGACTCGTTTATATAAACAGCAGTACAATTCTATCAAAATCCAATGAAAACAAGTGACATGTAGTCTACAAATAAAAAAATAAAAAAATAACAAGAATATATTGATATGAAACAACCGTGAACATTCCATGAACTTCTGTCCAGCTAGTTCATATTAATTAGTTCTAATCGTGCTGTGGAAGAGATTAAAATTATTTGAAAAATTTATCGTCTTCTTTAACACAGATGAATGGTAATTTATTTGCACTCTTAAAGTTGTACAGACTGTTGCTCAATAGAAATTTACTCATGAAAGAAATCTGTAAAGTTCGTACATAAAAGCTACATTTTATATCAATAAAAAGAGTATAGAAGAGTAAAGTCTATAACGTGGACAGTAAATTCGGTCGACTTTGTTTAAATAAATGTTCCTGTTTAATGCTTTTATGTTAAAAAATAAACCATTTACCATCACTAAGTATCATTAAAAATACTTAGAAATGAAAGTGTAATCTATCATCCTTCAGTTGTTAACTAATGAATGTCAAATCGAAACATTCTCAAGATAGGTGCAGCACGTGCTTTATTGCTACCATAAATTAAAAAATATTTATTTAATCAATTGATATGGAAATCACGGATTAAGAAAACTGAAACAATAAGATCACCATTAAACTTATATTAAAGTTGACTTGCTTTAAATCTAGAACAGACACTTGTATTAAATGTACAATAGGAACACTACCTTTACATTCATCAAATAAGGGCGGGGAGGAGGGACATTTTATCTCGAAGTCTTGAAATTCCCTATCCAATCGATTTCTAATATGAAACAATTTTTAAAAATAATTATCAAATTGACATAGAAGTCTATAAATAACAATAAAAACTATTTTCCCAAGAGAGATATTTAAATTTTGAGATAACTTCCGCCCAGCTGTTTAACATTGATGAGATTTGATGAAGTGAGGGAGGAGATGTCAATAATTTCAAAAAGTTACTCGTCTATATTTTTAACGGAAATTATTGGTACTGCTCTTGCAATGCTGAATAAAATATAAACATGCCGACCATCCTGAAACATATTTGCATAGTTATTTTGGATCATTTTAGCATCATTGAAACTTGCACTATGCATTTGTTACCAAATAAATGAGTTGCTCAAAAAATCAGCATTATATCGGACGTATTGTATTCGCGTATAACAACAGATTTTCGAAATGTTGTGATTCCAAAGATTATAGTCAAAGTTGGAAATGTTTCTCGTTCAGCTCTCCAGAAAACTTAAATTTAACTTTTGAAACCCGAAATTTAAATTTCCATTTATTCTAAATAAAGCAACATGGATTCATTCCTGTTTACAAAAGTGTCGATCTAAAAATGGGTGCTAATTTGCATCTAATCTATTTTAGGTAACAGAAGAAACGAGTGTATTATTTTGTGTTTAAAAATATGCAAAAGTAATATAAATCACAAAAAGGTATTAATTTTGAGATGAGTTACATTCATTGAAAACATCGTTAAATTCTGAAAAGGAAAAAACTGACTGAATTTGATCAATGTTCCTGTTACTTTCTTTAGATATTTACCTTATCTCATAATGTTCTGTAACAAATTCAGTGTCCCTTTAATATATATATATATATATATATATATATATATATATATATATATGTGTGTGTGTGTGTGTGTGTGTGTGTGTGTGTGTGTGTGTGTGTGTGTGTGTGCTTATATATTAATCGGAATATGGATGTATGCCTTGATCTTGATTGTAACTATTGTAACTATCAAGCAATACACACGTATGTTTGTCTTGAGGCCGCGACAAAGATTCACTTATTCATGTAGACATCTAATTCACTGTTTTACGTGCTTGAGCTTTACGTCACTATATTCTGTGTTTAACTCCGACAACTACGTCACTATTTTACGAGCTGAAATTAATTTTAGCTTCTGTAGTATATATTTGTTTGAGGCTGTGGACTGTGACGTAGCTCGCAAGCTAAAATAATTGTATGCTGTTGACTTGTATATTAAATCACTGTTTCTGTGGACTATGACGTGGCAGGCAAGTTGAATCGTTATGCATATAACTTGTGTATTATATCACTGGTGTTTGCTGATGCATTTCACACTATAACAAGTTTTTGGTCGGAACAAATTCTGCCAAGTACCAAGAATACTTTATAAAAGCTACTTTAAAGCAGAATCCAGTAATGTTTATGTTGACGTGAAATAGTTTTGTCTTGGCATTTAGTATGTAGCAGATGCTGAGACTATCTCACGGTTTTAATGCTAAACTATGCACTCAGAGTCATTATGACTTAAAATTTAAAACCATAAGCTAGACAGAGAATTTTACTTTTGGATGTAGGAAGTGAAAAATGTCCCGGTACTGTGCACTTTTCATTGCAAAGCAGACGGCATACGTCTAAGGATGTGACACTTTTCATTGCAAAGCAGACGGCATACGTCTAAGGATGTGACATTTTTCATTGCAAAGCAGACGGCATACGTCTAAGGATGTGACATTTTTCATTGCAAAGCAGACGGGATACGTCTAAGGATGTGACACTTTTCATTGCAAAGCAGACGGCATACGTCTAAGGATGTGACATTTTTCATTGCAAAGCAGACGGGATACGTCTAAGGATGTGACACTTTTCATTGCAAAGCAGACGGGATACGTCTAAGGATGTGACACTTTTCATTGCAAAGCAGACGGGATACGTCTAAGGATGTGACACTTTTCATTGCAAAGCAGACGGGATACGTCTAAGGATGTGACACTTTTCATTGCAAAGCAGACTGCATACATCTAAGGATGTGACATTTTTCATTGCAAAGCAGACGGCATACGTCTAAGGATGTGACATTTTTTGAACTGTGATTTATATTTATTTAAACCTACCTTCAGAATATGAAACCACTATTTTTGTTGTCTTGGAAATAACGCTTAAATAGACGTTGATTTCCTTACGTTTGTGTACGAACGAGCCAAAAAGCAAAGTTTATAGCATCCAAATCCTACTTGTCGCATCTTAATGTGGCCTCTTCGCATCACAATTTCGAGACTTTGTATTGCAACTTCCTTCCTATCTTCCTATCCTCCCATAGCACCTTGATATCTTTTTCATTGTAATTTTGCCTCTTTGCAATGAAACTATGAAGCAAAGTTGTCAAGATTGTCCTTTTTACGATGAAGCCATGAGGCGAAGCTATCAAGATGGCCCCAACGGTACACAGTAGATATTAGTAAGAAGTAACAAAATCAATACATTCCTCAGTACAGCAAGACGTATATATGTATCTGTTCAAACATCATTTCGATACATTGCTCTTTAGGAATACGTATCGACTAAGCAGCATAAACCTTTTAACACTTACATCACATATTTAGAATATGTATATGATTCTGTGCACATTGTTTGTCGGTCTTGCTGCTGGTGAGGAACTCCAAACGACCCGGCCGTCTGACTACTGTCCGAGGTTCGCCTATGAGTATACATTATTAGAAAGTCTTTTAAGATCTGAGTTTGCTCAGAAGGAAATGGAGGCTTCCCTTTTGCATCTTCAAAAGAAATTAAAACTTCTTGAAACAGAGGTACTTGAATGGAAAGAAATTCAATGGCCGAAAGATGATATGTCAAATGGTGAGTATCCAACTTATGTTTATTTCATGCTTCTTACCGCAAAACACAGTCAATTAATATTGTTTTCATGAAGCGTCTCGTGAAAGAAACCCAAAATTTTTCTCAGTGTCCATACAGTTATTGCAAAATTCTACAATCTCTCTAATTATTTGTATTTATACTTCTCCATAATGAAAACTTGATATCACGGACTAGAACAATTCTTCTAAACATATTGTTTTGTTTTTATATGTTTTCGACATCTATATATCACACAAGTGAGTAAATCACCTCAGAGATATTGAAAATCATGCATTCTAAACTTCTAGTGTTATCTTTCTGCAAAGGGCAATATTCCAATTTCCCCCGCCCCCCTATAAATGCACCTGAGTGTGAAAGTTTCCTTTTATGAAATAAGCAGAGGACCGCCGCATTTGTTGAAATGTAAATTTGCTTTATCCATATCGTTCCATTTCATGAATGAGCCTTGGTTCTTTATGGAACTTGACTTTGCATACAAATGACGTGATACGTAAAACATACAGAGAGATAGATAATGAGAAAGACCATACAAATATTAACATCACACTGCTAGGAGCTATTTATTAAAATTTTGTGTAACTTTTATTGAAAGATAAATTCTTCTATCAACAAATATAATGCATTAGTATAATAAGTACTAACATTTTGATCTGATTGAATGTTTTCTCATTTTCCTGTTGCAAATATAACCATATCAATAAAACACGAAAATTTAATTTCTAAAACCCTTTTATCCCTGTTTCTCTTATGCTGAGACAAACATTCCAAAAATGGAATCCGGCAGAAGTGGATCATTTTTATTAATGGAAGACATCACATCCTGAACTGAAAAGACCTATTCAAAACTTGTCTTTAAAGTTAGCTTGTAAGTGATCATCTCCGAAATACACAGACCTTTGGGAAGCCGTTGTGTCATAACATTGAACCAAATATCTTGCATGGTTCGCTGCAGTTGCTGTCTTTTGGACGTCAAGTTTGTATTAATTGAAACAGCGAAAATGGAATCATATATGGTTCGTGTCAGATTGAAAATTATATACATCTACATAGAGACAGACAGACAGACATACAGCGATAAATCAAGTGGGTTTGTGAAATTTATGTTGCCTCACGAGCCAGTTCTCGTGCACCTCGAGTTATTCGGCCTTGTTTGGAGAGAGAATATATTGCCACTTGTTTAACGGCGTCGATGCATGATAGCTAGATTTTCTAGGTTATTTAGCTAGGTTATTTGTGCTCAACTCACGCCACTAGTTTGATAACTAGTAGGAACGAATTACAACTTGCTAACTGTTTAATTATATCGCTTTCTCTCTCTCTCTCTCATACATTGCCTGTCTGTCTGTCTGTCTGTTTCTGTCTCTGACTATATCTGTCTGTCTGTATGTCTGTCTTTCTTTCTCTCTCTCTCTCTCTCTCTCTCTCTCTCTCTCTCTATATATATATATATATATATATATATATATATATATATATATATATATACATATATATGTCAGGTCTTCTTCTGTACAATACAATACATGCAGACACATAACGAGTGGCACATGTCGAACAATACATATTGACATTTTGGTACAGAGAAGAAAAAATAATGAGAAGGTCAAACCTAAAGAAAAAGAGCAAAGTAGCAAGATATAACCACGTGTATAGAAAGAGAGCTATTATATATGATAAAAAGCAAACGAGATTTGAGCTATCAACACAATAGCGGTATGCTGTTTGGGTTAACCTAGGTATATACATGATCTTGAGTATGTCGTGTTTCATATGGAGGCATCTATAACAGTTCATTATTATTCGTTTCTAGCTCCCATCCCAGATGCTTGACACTACGAGAAACAATAAGAAGAAAGAATTTACATTATAGGGGAATGTAATGGAAAATATGCATGTATGTAATAGGGTACAACATCACGTAAGCACAGTAGTAGATCAAAGGCAAAGGTAAAAAAATAATCAAAGGAATAGCAAGACAATAAAAAGCAATCCTAGGAAGATAAAGCATTCCAGCCACACAAAAAGATCTAGGCAGATAAGCCCTTTCAACAGCACGTCAGCACATTAGGAGTTATATGGCATCGATTAAAGGTGTCTCCTGACAATTTATTCTCTGCTTGGGGCATTTGGACGGTATGTTATTTCGAGAGGGATACAGTTTTTGGCAGTCCTATCGTTGTATCTTTGAAGACCGTTTCCGTTCATGGCTTGGCATTCTCTGTAGCCTGATTTATTGTTTTGTTCTTGTATCCCCTTCTTTGCAAGCGCTATTTGAGTTCCAAGAGTATTTTGATTAGCATCTCATCGTTTGAGCTGATACGTTTTATGGGAACACATCCTATGCAAGGAAGTTTTTCGTTACAAGTTTAAGGTGACAGCTTGTATCTAAGAGATGTTGATGGTAGTCGGTGGTATTTTCAATATAAGTCAGTTTCAATGTTTCCATGCCGTAATAGGGATTGGGTATCTAGGAATATAGTGACTTCTCTGATGACTCCAACGTCAATTTGACCGTGTAATAGAAATGGATAGAAAATGAAAATAATTGTTGGGGGTGCGGTGGTTGGGGTAATGGTGGGGTGGGGGTCAGTAATGGAAATAACAAAATTAGGGTACAACGAAGAATTCCTAAATGTCTCAATTAGCTCGTTTCTTTACAGGATGATAGTAGATAGTAATCATACTATACCACATTAAATCCGTATCACTTTTCACTCATCAAACATGTATAGTAATCATTTGTAAGGCACATTATCGTTACATCACAATATCATGTGTGAAAGACGATCAACAATTTCTAGCTTCACGAAAAGGCGAAACAAACCACTTCGCATTCAGAAATAAAACTGTGGCCAAGAACACACCAATGTCTTCCAAATACTTAGCTGGTGACAGAAAAAATATTTATTCTACATGCACTAATAAGAAATAACTGTAGTGTTGTAAATTATAATTCATATAGCATTCATGCTAGAGATAATGTTGTGTGTGGTTGTCGTGGAGACAAAATTGATATCATTATATATCTATTTGTAAAATTACGTCAATTAACGCAGGATATTGGTTCAAGTCTTAATCGACAATTGAGACAACTGACTGCAGATATGATCTACTTATCTAAGAATCAAAACGCTGTATATCCTTATGGAATATTCTTACAAATATCTGATATTATCATGTGGCAAATATGTATGTAATTAAAGGATATAACTATTTTTGCCATTTTTGTTATTTGGTGGCTTTGAGAATATATTTTTTAAAAATGTTGATTGTACATGGGTAATGTTATTTGTTTAGTATGCGTCAGGTTCATTTCTTCCTTTTATTTCTATATCACTATCAATCACATTTGAATTAATTGCATGGAATTAAATTAGTTTCATGGAATTGCATTAGTTATATAGAACTGCATTAATTTTCTGGAATTGTATTAGTTGTATGGAACCATAATCCTTGCCAAGCCAAGGTGACTCAGTGGTTACCTTGACGGGCTAAATCAGTAGACAGCTGGTTGAAATCTATCCCGGCAAGGGTCGGCTGCCTTGTCTTGTTTCAGAGCAATGCTTAGACTTGCAACAAGTCTTTTTTTTTCAGTACATTTTACCTCAAATATTTCTTGATAACTTTGTGTGTCCTTATAACTTTCTTTACTGTCTCTTCAATAACAGCCAAAAACGGTTGCTTTTAGAGAGGACAATAGGTATAGTAGGGGCATATGCTGAATCGCATTGAAACTTCCATAGATAATTATTGCTGAGCATTTATGTGTAATTGCAAAAGTCTCATGAAGGATGGAAACTGAGCATGAAAGTATTGTCCCTGAAGGTATAGAACCACTAATTATTTACAGCCAGAGAACTAGTCTACTGATGGGGGAATGACAAATAGAGTACTCATTTTTTTTAGATGAACCTGTTGGTTAGCATTGTATTTACTTTTTTTCATTATACATTACATAAACTTCCATCCATGCTCTAAAGTTGACAATAACATATTTACTTTTATTTTGATATCCTGTGTTTAATTTACTACTGACAAAATAGCACATGGACTCTTGGTGTTATTACGTGCTGACCAGAGACTCCCCCTATTTATCAGCACGAGGCTCAAGAACATAATGCGAAACATCAGGTGTTAAAGGCTGAAAGAATTGTCTAACTCTAATGAATGGAGGCATGTTTAATTTGTATGCCAATTTAATGAAGAGATTATTTTTATTTTTTAATATATTAAAATTATATTCAATGGGAAATTAATTAGTGGCCCGATCTATATAAGGGTGGGGGTAGTGTGTGTATCCATGGCAACTATGTGAATCACTGCATTCCTTTCAGTAGCATTAGTTGATTTATGACAAAGTACAAAACAATGGGTCAGTTTTAGATTAATTAGAGCAGACACAAGTAAAAATCTAAATAAATATGTAAAATAAGCTTCCTGAAGATTTGCAGCTGCCGAGTAGCTACTACTATCTGGGTCAATTGTCACACTTTTTACATTCAATTGATACTGAAGTTTAAGTTCTAATAAACCCTCTACTGATCATGATTTTGCATCACCAATATCAATTTGAACATTTATATTTGCACTACAGGCACAGTTAATAACTTCCTGACATGCATGAAATTGACCATAGAAGCAGAGTTTGGTTTTGTCATTACATTAATCGTTTTGTTATTTTGTGTTATATTTTCTACCTGAATGTTACAGCACTGAGTTGCAGAATGGAACGGTGTTTTCCCAACTCCTAATTGACTACGCTACTATATACATCATCACATTGAATTTTAAAAATATTTTTGTATCTCGCAACAAATTCACTTTTCTTATTTCATCTCAGACCTTCCCTGAGTGTGCTGTTCTCAATGGACCATACAATAAATTGTATGAATGTATAACCTTTTTGTTATATAATTATCTAATTTACAACTCTCTGTGCGAAGGTATTAGTTGGCATGGATAGGTTACCTCCCCTAGACCATATGTCTCAAGCTATAGCACTAAAATGGCACATGTATTTTCCATTTTCTTAATTACAATTAGGAACCGTGTAGAGACCTGTCTCTCAGGATAAATGTTCTTTTGTGCAATATCTTGTCAGCTGTATTTTGGATGGCAATTGTTTATTATGCACACACACACACACACACACACACACACACACACACACACACACCACACACGCACCCCCACCCCTTATATATATATATATATATATATATATATATATATATATATATATATATATATATATATACATTTTGCCTGACATTAATTTTTGTTTCATGAATCAATACATGCAAAATGCAAAATAAGAAACAAAAATGAATGCTAATACTTTGTTTAAGCTTGAATAATGGTGAATTTCTATTTGCCTCCTTTGTTCTGAGTCCCCGTCATACAGATCATCTTATAAATGATTGGTGTTAGTCAGCCTTAGAAACTTGTTTTACACCAATGCTGTCTCTTAGTCAGCAGCAGAATCTGAACCTGTTTTGTTTTTGTTGTTTTTTTGCAACAAGAGTTTCCTTCAAAAAGTCTTTAATACTGTACTTCTGTGCATCCTTCTCTGCATGTTTAGCACTTGTTACACCCTTGTTATGAGAATAATTTCCTGGTTTGAAATGAAAGTGTCTGTCTCCTATTAAAGTAACTTTTGTTTTGCCTCTTTACTTTTGTCATTTATGTGACTGTAATATGACTGTAGTTTATGATCTGAGTTTCAAAGTGTGAAAGCAATATCTGTTTTGTACTGATAGAGTTGTAGTCTGCATTGTTATATTATTTCTTGCATCGAGAAGAGTTAGTATCAGCTGACATTCTGTCCAGCTGAACTTTTGGCCTTTGGTTTCAGACCCCTAAATTCCTAAATGATGCAAGGCTTTTGAGTAATCATACAAGAAGAAAAGAAAATAAAATGTATGTCTGCAAGTGAGTCTTGCATTTTCCAATGTTATATTTATGTGATTGCAAAACAATTGTGTTTGAAGGAGGTCTAGGCAAGGTACTTCACTCCCATTCTCTCGGCACTTAATAGTGTAGTAAATCTCCAACCCTTCAATTGATTATGTTGTATTTTATGTCAGGACATTCATCAATCTTCGTGAGATGGGGAAAGACCACGTGTCCAGGCAACGACACAGAACTTGTTTACAAAGGTAAGGACAAGACCATTGCATTTTGAAGACAAAATTTACACAAATTTGTCTTAGATACGTGAAGCTAGTACACAGAGCAATATTTTCTCTCTCCATCATCTAACTTGATTCAACTACAAACCTTACTCATAAGTCTTTTGACTAATCAAAGCCTTCGTTTCTAGATATCGACGTAGGATTTCAAGTTTCGAGAAACATTAAAGAGTTGAAATATTGAGTCAAGTTTATGACGGAAGGGTCTGATCATACACATAACTTATTATAGAAATAAAAGTGTTATAAAGTAAGGCCAATTTTAGGAATAATCTGCCTTTTCACGATGGCTGGATTTTCCAGTCAATATACATGTATGTTATTTTATAGGGCATCCTCTATGAAAGGAAACGTATTATGAGAGGTTATTTCATCTGTATTCACTACCTAAGGTACTATATTCTAGCTAGAAACTTAAGACTGTTAGCCGAAGTGTTGATACATTAAAATATTTGACTACTGATCATCTTAGAGGTTATGCTCCGACATCACACATCGGTAAATGATCCGTAGCAACCATTACCTCGTGCTATATTGAGTGGAAAAAAACAAAGGCTTGAGTACTGCATAAAGTATGGCGTCCTCAAAGCAGTGCGATGAATTTTGGGGAAACGTAAAAGTCTTCAGCCTCGTTCTTCAGCAAAATTTGAGTTAGCACTGTCCAAAGTGCTGAAAAAATAAACTCAAACATTAAAGGGCCAGAGCTTGTACTTCATTTGTGTACTTAAGGTTCCGCTCTGCAGTTTCGTATTTAGCTCAGGTTTTTATTTTTAGAGAGGAAGAATTTCCCAGGATTTCCTCTCTAGTTATTCTTGTTGTTTTACAAAACAAAAGACCTTTTATATCTTAGGTATTGATAAAATAACTTAATTTCATTTATGTTTTTGTATGATTGATGAGTGTAATTTGGGTTATAGAGTATATATTTTGCCGTTACTTCAATTGTGCATCTCTCAAAAGAGGGCTAGCTACGCTTCGTCATTTTTTCTTCCTGGACTTCAAAGGTAAATTAAAGAAGAAAGAAAAACAACTAGCCGATAACTTTTTTAGCAATTTTTTATTTCAGAATTCCCTTTTCAATAGTTAATATTATCTAAAATAGCAAATTTCAATTTTCTCTATTTTAATAACTGCTAAACTGAATGTTCTTTGCACTAGTTCACGTTCGTTTGTCGAGTACACGGGAGCAGCCATTTCGATCAGCTGTCTGCTTTAGGTAAAGTGTTGTTTCCCTAATGCCACATACCAAAAACTTTCACTTACACCACATGAAAAAAGCGTGGAGGTATGCCAACATCCTGCCCATTGTGATTATTGGAAATGCACACAACATCACTTTATATCTGTTTCTGATCCAGAGAATAACTTTATATTGAACCACAGTAGCGGGGCATTCAATGAACTATAAAATACACATCTGAAATAAACTTTTTTTCTCTACATCAATATTTTCATTGCCATGTGAAAAATCTAAATAAATCAAAAAGTACATTATGCATGCTTTTTTACATTTAGCTGCGAGATTATTTATATATGTCATCGTATAATTATTTCAAATATACAAATGATAGTTACCATACCTGTTGTTGATAGATCTGACATCAAAAGCAGTAAAAGTGACACAATTACAATGTAAGCCTGATTTAGTGCATTTCATACATGCTAAATGTCTGTAGATCTCTATTTTGAGTATTTTGTAAATCTCATTAATAAAATAATGTATATCCTAAACACATGTTCTTGTCAGCAGGAATAAAATAACAAGACAATATTACTCTCCACCCCCTCTCTCTATCTTTCTCTCTTCGTTAGCTTGTAACTATAGCTTCAAATGTTAAATTTTCTGTCATTTGTGAAGAATTATCCTTCTCGGAATTGGCATTTAAGAGATACAAATTCCTTTGCGCTATTCACAATTATCAGACGTAAATTTGGCGTCAACATTTTCAGATGCCATTGTTGATGGTGGAAAATTTCAAATAACGTTTAGGAAAGAAAAATACTTCGTAAATATCGTATCGACATTCATTACACACTATATACAACATCAGTAATTTGTTCTTTTTTAAACCAGGGTTTGCTGGTGGCTCTCTCTACACACACACTGGAGGAGCTGCTGACTTTCTTTGTTTACCGGAAGTTCCGACCTTGGGAAAGCACGTCGGGGGTACAGCTTCTTAAGGGTTTATATACGGCGCTGAGTACAAGATTTACAGTGGACCTCCCCGTACAACCACCCTCATGATCTCAGGGAGAACTGACTGCTATCCCGGATGGAACCAGGAATATACCAGTTATCTCATGTCAGATCATCATGCTCACCCAGAAAACACAAATTATGTGCGTGTTGATGCGAATCCAGATGCGGTTTTCCGAGGGTTTACAAACTATAACGGTCATCTTCTTTATGTGGTCCAAGCCAAATGTGAGTCTTTGCCATGTCCTCCATATGTTGAAGGACGAGTTATAGCATGTGTTGTTTGCTCAAAATAAAGTCAGTATGGTTGCCTGTTTATTTGTTTTTAACGACATGATTCATTGATTTTGATTAAAAGTTTGTGTCTTGAGGCTTGTCTCTGTTGCTGACTCCACTCCTCCCTCCAGTCCCATCCTCCATTACTTCCACCATCTATGTAGTGGTATAATGGGAATTAAGTTTAGAAGAGAGCTTTGCAATGAAACACGAGACTCATGGATATATCTGAAAGCTAGAAGTCTCTATTTTGAATCCTATTGAAGACGTTCTGTGATGTTTTGTCTCACAATCACTAATGCACGCACACGTTAATATACATCCTAGCACCTATGTATATAAGGCATCAGTTAATGCATTGTAACAAGTCTAGAGAATTTTCCTTTTTGTATTTACGTCTCTATTTATAAATTGGTTTCATTGTAGTGATTATTTGTTTCGCTATGGGAAGTCGATATTAAGACGATATTTCTCAAACCGAGCAATTAGCCAGTTAAGAGGCGCAGGCGTCATAATGAAACATATTGGTGAGACTTTATGGTAATATGGATTAGATTTATGAAATGGCCCCTAACTTAAATATATCCTGGCATAGCCTCCACTATAAGTGTTTGGTAACTAAAGCATATCAATGTGAAGGAGGCAAAACCATACGATTGCAAACATGAAGTCTCCTGAATGTCTGGTCCTGAGTTTCATTAAAGGAAAATTTGTAGTATTAGCGCCTTTAGAAACCCATGAATTGTCAATGACAGTGGAAACAACGCCCTCGAGCCCAACGCATGCAGTGTGATTGACATTACTGTTTTATCCGCTCGATCTTGAGATGGGCTTATAATAGCTGCTTTTAGACCCTGGCGTGTTACAGTATTATACGTTATTCAACATACTTATTTTAAATTATATCGTGAAGTTTCAAGTTAGTATTATATAGAAAATGATATATTACTTTCTTATGCAATTACACCTAATTTTCACAATTTCATAATTTTCTAATGATCCGTCCTTCAATTTGGCGGTAAACTGTCTCTTCTAATATCCATCCATACATAAATACTGGAGTGAGTGCTCACTGATATCTTTAAAAACAATCTCTATATAATCAAAGTTTATGAAGTTTCTAGGATGGTATAGTAGTTCTGTTTAAACGCACTGTTTTATATGTATACCTTCGAGACAGGAAGAAAAAGAGATTTAACTATTTTATCCTCAGATAATGACACTTTTTCAATTAAAACTCAATACTTGTTTGTTCCTGATTTGTATTGCCTTTAATATTGCAAACGATAGTGTGTATATACATATATATATATATATATATATATATATATATATATATATATATATATATATATATATATATATATATATATATATATATATCGACTGGTTATTGATATAACTAATTACGCCTGCGTAAGGACATTTAAGAATGTGGTGATTAGGCTGGTTTGCGCCAAATTGGGGTTTGAATTTGCTCCAAAGCGGGTGAAATAATAGTATTTATATGAGAGTATTGGGGGTCATACTGGAATTAACATTAGCCCATAGACTTACATAGGTGAGACACTTCGGGGTCATACGAGAAATCCTATTTTAAAATGGTCCATAAATTTAACATGGGAATGGTATTATGGGGTCAAAAGTGTTTATAGGGTCAAAAGTTTGCATAGGGTCAAAGGGATTATGGAGTCAAATGTGTTATGGGGTCAAACGCAAATGCTAATGTTAAAATATTTAGACACAATCCAACACACAACTTTACAATCCAAGAAAACACATTTACTATTATAGCACACCCACCTACAATACAACACCCGCTTTTAGATTACTATCAAAAGACACACCTCTAGAATCAGCACCCGCTTTTTGATTACTATCTAAGCAAACACACACACACACACACCTACAATCGAACGAAAAGTGTAGGAGTGTTTATGCACTGTGTATACTTGCATACATACAAACATGCTATCACACACAAGGATAGGAAGTGTTTATATACAAACCACTATACCCTCACACACACACACACACACATACAAAAATAATAGAAGGGGTAAAGGGGTTTTAAGTTTTAGTTTTAAACAACATAGACATACACAAACAAATACCTATAAAAAAATAAAACACCAAATCTCTTTTGCAAATAGGAGTAGTATGTCTCTTTTTAAGCGATCTGTTTGGCCCTGAAAAGGGCATTTGGAGTTTTTAACCAAAGAAGAGGGTTAACACATACCACACAGCTTCACTGTTCTTCTCCTCAAACTTCTTTGCACTGCCGGTCCATACACCAATACTCTCTTCAGACACCCCTGCCTTTCCACATACACCCTTCTCTTCCAGATAGCCGTGTGAGTAATCTTGGTCATGGCCCATGCTGCCTTCACATAGACTAGGACGTCTGGGTTGAACAACATGTTTGGAAATAATGATCGACGGTTTTAGTTTTACTGACATATTGCTTGAGTTGTCTTGAGAACAGGTGGCACTGTGGGAGAATGCCGTTGTATATATAGCCTAAGACCTGATCGAAACGGATTCAAATGTTCAACCAATCAAAACGCGCGTTACAAAATTCAGTCAGAGCGTAGGGTCTCTCTTCCGATCAAAAGAGAGCGGACGCGTTACGTCATGTTCAATATATAGACGCATGAGAGTTCCTACGGTTTACCATTGCTGAACAGTGTGAGTACCATACCTATGGCTGAAACAATGAAGACAATATATTGGGGTGGCTCTGCTGCGGACACCTCATATACTCGGAGTGTTAGTACAATGAATACGACTACTAACGCAGCAGTATTCTTCTTCCAAAAGAGGATGACTTCAATTTAGCTTTGGCTGATTTTCCTGTCGTCTCCGTAAGAATGTTTGCATGCGATAGTAGTACTACCTTCATCACCTTCTACATCATTATCATTCGTAGATAATTTCAGAAAGAGAGGAATAATTTGAAAATGTTTTGAAACGACAGAAAGAAGCAGAAGAAGTGTTTATTCAACAACAGCAAGAAGAGGAAAAAAGAAACGAGAAGAAGAAGAAGAAAAGAATAGGAAAACTTCGTATTGTGAGGGACAGAAGGAAGGAAGTGAAAAGAAAACACTGTGTGTGCTAGAAGACATTTTGTCGGAGATAAAGTACCAGAGACAAATGTATTTGATATCTTTAGTTAAACCCAAGGGAAAGAGACCTTCACGTGCTAAGATTTCTAAACCTTCCATCACTACATCCACTCCCACCACCACTGAGATGCCAGTAGCAGCAGCAGTAGTTACTACTGCAACTACCAAAGTAGCAACAGCGATAACAGGAGGAGGATTAGGACTTGGCATAGAAAATTAATTAAGACAGTGAAGGCTGATGATGTCAAATCCATAAGTGTTTCGTTATTTAAGAAAACGCCAACGGTCCTTTTGAAGGCCACCTATATCTCTTAGAAAAGAGCTACTACTCAATGATTGCCAAATCAAGTAAAACTTAAATCCATTCCCCGTGATTCAATGGTGCGCGTGTACGAGTGTATTTAAGTATCATATCCATACGAAAACAAAAAAGTACTTACATTTTCTTTGATATATTCTCTTTGAATCAGAATCAAAATTAAAATTTCATAATACATCACAAAAGCCAATTTCTTCTTTCTTTCTTTCTTTCGCTGTCTGTCTTGTTTTGAATGTCTTCACTGGCATCGATTCTTCTTCTTCACTGCCTTCTAGTTGTCTTGCCTTCTTGCATTTCTTGACCTGTATGGGTTCTTCTTCTGTTTCTGTTTCTGAATGCTCCTCCTGCTTGTTCTCTTTTTCTTGGGACACACTGAAGACCAATGTCCTTTTTCCTGACAATGATAGTAGGTATATTTACTTTTGTCTCTCTTTTCTCCTGTCTTTCTTTTGCTTTGAGGTTGCGGACATTCTGGAGCCTAGTGTTCTTTCTCTTCATAGACATAGCAAGTATCTTTTTTATCTCAAGATGAGTAGTCCGTAGTCTTGTTTGAAGTATTATTTCGAATGACTCTCTTTAAATCTCTGAAGAGAAGGGTGATCTGTTTTGACGATCACTCTTCTTCACAGTCTGAAAGCTGAATGAATATACATTCTCAGGGTGAGAAACTCTCTCTATATATAGGGAGTGTGTGTAAAATTTGGTTAAATCAAATTTTGAAATCAAGATGAAACGATCACACTATTCCAGATTTAAGCCAGAAGTAGAAGAAGTTAAGATGCGACGACGACTTTCGGTGTCACCTCATACGCTAACTGAAGTGTTAGCACAAGTTGATGCCAGTGATTTCGAATATGACATGAGTGAGCCTGAACCAAAACCCTGTACTTCCTCTGCCACAAGACCAAGAGAGTCAAGATCCATCAAGAAATAAAGTCGTTCAGTAGCTTCAGAAAATTTATATTACATTCGAGAGACGCACAAAGTGACTTCAAGAAAATTTAGAACCAATGGTTACACCTACACGTTGAATTTTAAAAGAGTTCAAGTCTGAAGTGCCACTAAAGAAAGCAGCAGGTTTCATTACAGATTTGTGGGATTCGTTGTTAGAAACATTGAAACAACAGTCCCAAGATAAAGACTACGATCTTTTGAGACTCTCCATTACTCACAACAGTTTGGACTCTCCTGTGTGGATCGAATTTAGCACACAGGTAGAAATAACACCTTCAAAAGTCATCGACAAAATTCAACACGTCCAACAATCCAATGACGAGCTTAACATCATCGATAGAAAAGCAACTTCACCTAACACACATTTCACCTCCTAGAGGTAGCGGACGCATACAGTTGTTATTGGTGGACGAAATTCGCAGTAAGAAATGCAGTATCGTCCAAATTGACAACTCAGAAGATCAGATGTGCTTAACCGGTGCTATAGTAGTGGGTCGAACGTATGCCTAGAAGAATGATACCGCAGAATGGAAAAAGATCATGGGAGAGCATTCGACAATCGAACAGAGCCAAACAAAGAAGATAAGCAGAACTCCTTCAACAGGTATTTCCAAAGAGACCGTGTGTGGCATTTCTGAAATGTAGAAACTTCAAAGACTCTAGGCCCCTCCTTATAAGTTGAAGGTATACCCTCAATTAGTTTGCACAGCTATAGTGTTTTCAGGACCAGATTTCCCAGATGGAAAATGCATTCACGTGTATCATCATCAAGAGTATTTCGATGATATGACCAGTATCACGGGATTAATTGGATGCGGATACTACTGCGAGAAATGTGACCAAGGATTTTGCAGCTTTGACCAACATATTCATTGCTGAGAGAGATGTCGTGATTGTTTAACGTCCACATCATGCATTCCTGAAGGAAAAGAAAGAATTCATTGCTCGACTTGCAAGCGAACCTTTATTAGTTAATCTTGTTACGAACAACATCGCATGAAACAAGCTTAACAACAGAAAAATAATTGCGAATTACTGAGATTGTGCTCCACTTGTAGACATCTTATTCGAACAAATAACCCAAAGGCACACGTTGTCCAGGAAAAAAAATATGCCTTTTTTGTTACCAAATCGTGGACTTCGAGCATCAATGCTACATCCAAAACTATGAGAATGAACTGGAGGAAGACTTCAAGGAATACGAGCACAAGAACAGAAAGAAACAAGTGGATTATATCTTTTTGACTTTTAATCTACACAACAGACTGGAATTCACATTCCCAATTTTTGCGTAGCTCATCCTGCTTGTGAGAAGTGCATGCAAGAACCTATATTCACTGTCCCATTTGTAATAAGAGGACGAGAACAAATCTTTCGGGGGCACCAAACTCTTCTCGACTTTGCTGAATGGAGCTTAGACTATACCGACGACAGTTGGAGTGAAGAGGACATTCAGCGTTACTTGGACTGTCATCGATATGCTACTGTCATGACTCACAATTTCTCAGGACACGACGGACAATTTTTTAAAAATATTATTCAGAACAAGGCACCAAATGTTTCACAGTCACTATGAATGGAGTCAAACGCATCTACATGAAAGTGGGACAAGTACAGTCCAAGGATTATATGAGTTATGTGGCCATGAATTTAAGTAGAATGCCTAAAATGTTTGGAATGACAGAAATGGCCAAAGGTTATTTTCCACACTTTTTCAATACCGAAGCTAATCAACACCTTGTACTCCCGCAGTTGCCTGACGTTCACTATTACGACCCCGGAGGTATGCACACAGAACAACGAGAAACAGTATACCCTTAATACCAAACTCACTGTTAAAGCCCGTTTGACTTTCAAGAAGAAATGGTGCAATATTGCGGATCTGATTTTTTACCTTTTACCCCGTTGCTGTGGATAATTTTGATAGCTATTTCTGGATTACGGAGGTATCTATCCTTTGAAGGAAGTTTCTACCATCGCTAAAGCGTTTGGATTAGTGTACCGAAAGACGTTCATGCCCGATAACAAACTACCTATCATAACCCCTCAATATTATCTCTCCGTCAAACCCTTGCGCTGGCTGCATTACTTGTGTGAAAGTGAATACAAATGGATACAACATGCTAGAACCTGTGGAGAAAGGAAATTTGGAAGTATTTATGTGGATGGCTGGGGTTTAGAAAAACCCCAAATCGTCTACGAATTGGAAGGATGTTCATTTCAATTATGCCCCACTTGTTTTCTTGAACGAAACCTAAAATGTCCTTCTTAGTTTACCATGGAAGAGTTGTACGAGCAAATATACCGACAACGCCTGAGGTTAGAAAGTCAAGGCTACCAAGTGATAGAAATGTGGGAGCACGACGATGATCGACGATTCAAAACCGATCCTGAATGTAGACGCATTGCCGAAAGATAGGACGTGGTAGACGTCGAACCTTTGAATCCACGCGATAGTTTGTTTGGATGACGAATCAACGCGACACACTTGCTGTACAATATGGAAGAATCTCAAGAAGAACAAATCAAATACATCGACATGTGTTCAAAAATGCTCGATTTTCTACCGTGCACCCTGAAATGCTGCCAGAACACATCGACGTAGAACACATTCGCCAACACGAAGGCTTGATCAAATGCAAAGTATTACCTCCAACCCACTTGTACCATCCTGTTTTACGACATAATTGCCAAATTAAACTGATGTTTCTATATGTTGCACGTGTGCTGAAACATGTAATCAAGACAACCTTGTTGCCACAAGGACGAAGAACGCGCTTTGACGGGAACGTGGGTGAGTGTCGAATTGTTTCATGCTCTGGATCACGGACACAGCTTGTTAAAAGTATATGAAATTTGGCACTTTTCTACCACAGAACAATACCAAAAGAACGACTACTCCAATAAAGGAACATTTTCCGGCAATGAATTTCTCAAACTGAGACAAAAAACTAGTGCCTATCGATATTCTTGTCACACTCTAGAAGAGAAA
Organism: Margaritifera margaritifera; assembly: GCA_029931535.1. Lineage (NCBI taxonomy): Eukaryota > Metazoa > Mollusca > Bivalvia > Unionida > Margaritiferidae > Margaritifera > Margaritifera margaritifera. Next base: position 297,275 of record JAQPZY010000742.1, on the reverse strand, counting down.
GAGATATTCAAAGAACGGTACCGATCCGTAGAAGTTATCACTTTGGAAGACTTGGAAAAGAAAGAAGAAGACGATCGTATGTTAAAGTTATGTTAAATTGTTTGTGGGAAATATCGGAGCAATATCCAATATTACCCAAGACGGAATACTTGGCATATCCAAGTTGCTACTTTCATCTGATGGACGACAAAGGAAAACTCATGAAACATGTAGAAATCGTCAGTGAAAATTTGATCTTGGTAAATTACGAAGAAGCAACAGAGTTTGCACCGATGTGTTTGGAAATGTCATCATTGCAGCGTACGTGACAACCAAGTTGAGGTATAAAAAGGGAACGTTCCAAGGCCAACACTTCTCTGTGAATGCAAACGCCGACTTAGAAAGATGATGAATAATTCGTGACAGCAACCGAGTGAGGGGCCCACTACAGACTCCAAGTTCCATAATGAACTCCAGTGCGATGATGTGACTTGCACCCAGAGTTCTATCGTACAGTGTGACATCAGCGATGCAACATGACCTTGCCACTCCTCTACCATCGAAGGCGATACAGTTTGTGTGACTTACCGCTCTGCTAACAAAAGCGATGCAGCACGATCTTTCTACTTTGCTCGCAAAATTGATGCTGCGCGTATATCTATATATGAATCTCATCCATGGACTAGCAAATCACTTTGGATACCACTAGCTCATCGAGATGTACGAATAGAAGAAGAATACACGTTTCCTGTGGCTTTGCCAAGCTATTTTGACTTTGAAATTCGACCCAAGTCGTTCAAACAATGGCCTACAGATATGGATGGAATACCCAGTACAAAATCGTTAGCCAGAGCCGGATTTATCTACTCAGGACTAGGAGACTAGTAGACCAAGTACAGTGTTTCAGTTGTGGTGTGAAGATCCACGAATGGGATTATAAAGACTCAGCCTTCCTGGAACATGCCAGATGGTCTTCGCGCTGTCACTACCTTCCTTTGGTGGAGCATGATTATTATCCATCCCCATGGATACTTTAGAAGAGAACATTCGCAGTTTGTCTCCTGAGCTACGAGAACATATTTACAGAGAGCTTGTACAGATTCAAGTGAAACGCAAAGAACAATTACATCCTTTACCTGATAAACTTTTAAATCAGTGGTACCTATATACTATGAGAGGATTAACTACTTTGGAAGTGTTCAAATGGGCAAACATCGATCAACTAACCTAACCACTACTCAGAAGAATTACGATGCCACGACATATACCTACAAGACTGGAATGCTACAAAGAATTATTACAGAGGATGAAGACTTACATTATTACAGAAATTGTTTACAAGAAGTATCACCTCAAGACGAGACTTCTTCAAGACGTGTGGTGTACGTGTTAGTGACTAAACAATTTCTGTTAAACTCTTTACCAGTAGATACCCTGTGTAAAAAGTATGACTATACCCTGTGTAAAAAGTATGACTATTTCCTCAAAAAGAAAGACATTGCTGGGAAGGAATAATATAAAAGCTTACCATGCCACGACTTGTGTCCTCGGTGTTGCAAAACAGTCAATGACATTATTAAGGACTTAGTGGATTAGCAAACCCTTTTTGCAAGAACACGATTCCATTGAATTTTGAAAAACGTGTGGTGTTAGTGACTACTTTTCTCGGATATTTTGCCAGCAAATTCGTTGTGGACTATTTATGAACAGTACATGCAGCAAAGATATCACCACCAAAACTTTACTCTATGCACGAAAAAAACTTTTGTTAAAAGTGTTGAAAATAATGATGAAGACAAGTTGCGTACCTCCGTGTGAAGAAGACATTTGCTGAACTTTATCCACGCTTCATACTTACCAATAAATATATATAGCTAGGTGGTTACACCAATAAAGTTACGACTGGAAAGATGTACGTCACTGGAAAAGTCTTGGCTTCGTTGCTTTGATACAAGAATGGACTCATTATGCCAAAGACATTGTGTGTCACTAATCCCAAAAAGAAGGTAACATAGAACCAGTGAGAGAAATGAAAATGGAATTAAAGACAATTTTAGAAACAACCGTAGAAGAACCTGAAACAGAGGAATAAATATTACAAGTCCACGAGAGTAGTAGTAGTACCATTGCACAGATTGAAAAGAATGAGCATGAAATGACATTCCCGGTGAAATTAGAGACAATGAATTTCACAGAGAATAAATGAACACCAGAGCGTGTACTTAGCTTTCATGGGACACAAATAGTTCGAGAATATTGTACACTTACTTGTTTATATGCAGCTTTGGTCGTTTTGATTTGTGCCTCATTTATGCCGAATTTTTGAAATATAAATATGTTTTTCTGGTTACACTTTTTGCAAAACATTAAACGTGTGTCAAATATATAAAATGTCTTGTGTCATTGATGGTAATCTCAGACTTCACAACACCAAGATTATGGCTGCATCCTCCTCTTCCTCTGGTCTCAAAATGATTGACGAAAGATTAGATCGTCAAAGTTGGGCAATCTTGTATCTTCTTCATCCCTTTAACATGTTGATTGCTGGACAGACTGGTTCAGGCCAAACTGAATTTGTTGAATGTTTGATCGACCACAAATCACACTTGTTTGAGCGTCCACCACCAACGTATCACGTTGTGTTATAAAGAGTGGCAATCGGTTTATACATTACTCCACATCAAAGAGAATGCATTTCGTTTGTAGACGGTATTCCTCGCGAAGACGATGGATCGTGTCTGACTACTAAACACATATTGTCATCTTCGATGACATGTTAGGAGAAGACGAAGAAGAAATTAAACTATGTTTTTTACGAAAAGGACATCATAGTAATGTTAGCATTATTTGTATTACACAAAATTTGTTTCAAGAACGTAAAGCACATTGCATCATCAGTCTCATTACCCATTATGTGGTATTGTTTAAAATTGCAAAGAACAAATCTCAAGAGCAAGTGTTAGCCGAACGGTTAGGAACACCTTGTCTGAATTATGCGTATGACGGTGACACTCAAACACCTCATCGTAATTACTCGTCGATTCAAAACCAACCACTCCCGGTTATTTTAAATTTTCGTACCAATTTGTTTCCCCATTGGTTCCAAGAAGGAGGTCCTGTCATTTACACGTCACCTTTGGCGTCTGTCTGAAGAAAAAAAACTAAAAATTAAGATCCTTCACTTCTTTTATTTCTAACAATATTCAACATGACATCCTTTCAATTCATCCTCTCGCCAAATTGATTCTTGCACTATATTGCATCAGGTCCAGAACAAATACACAAGCCAGTGCATATTTGTTAGATGCCAGTCTCAAAGAAGTGTTACTATGGTTTACTTTGACAGCACGCCAATTACTTCAAAGGTATAATTAACATACCCCATCAAACCAAATGCCTTTTTAAAAAACATAAAGTCGCATCGACACAACTGGCAGATCCAAGAATCGTTACTCAAACCACAAAACAAATAATTTTGAAACCTGGTGGAAGTTGCTCTTTAAGAGGTGTCATTATTTGTTCCCTTTTAAAATGGGATCATAATGAAACAAATAAAAGAAAGATAAAAGCAAATTTCCCCAAAAGACGGCAGCCGACTCAAAAGAAAAGTAACGGTGCATTAGGCTCACACAAGAAAAGAAAAGCCCCAAGAAGAAAAGTACCAAGAAAAAACATTTCCTGCCAGAAAGTGAGATACTGTCGCTAGGATGCGCACGTACTCCAGAAAACCACGCCGCTCGGTGATAAAGTTTCCTCCTGCCACTTCTACTTCTTCTTCGCAGTTCAGGATGATGCCTGCCAAACCTGGTTTAACACCAGTGTTTCCTCATTTAAATGAAAAAATGGAAACCCATTTCTAACGGAACTTCTACGTGTCTAGCGGTGGCGATGACGTCTTCTTTAGCGACTGCTGCTGCAGCTAAAAAATAGTGGGCTCACCTAAAACAAAAGTACAAGACAGAACAGGTGTGTTACAACGTTTACTGGATTAATCCAAACAAGAACTGTCACAATTTAGTCCCTTGAAAACACCTCATCGTCAAGTGCTGCCCATAGTGAAGTTGAAACAGGGACAATAATGGGACTCCCTACAAAAAATTCAAACCTCATTGAAAGAGCACCCAAAGAAAGCATTGATACCATGTTTTGAATGTTGTTTAAATGTTTTGAAAGGAACGGTACCTTTGTCCAACATACAGAAACAACGATTATGAAAACATCGAAATGTTTTTCGCCAAATGGTGAAAAACAAAATACGATTCAGTCAAAAGAAGAAAATGCTGGTTCATCGATGAGGATTTCTACCCATATTGATAGGAACGTTTATTAAAGTGGCTGCGTCTTTGTTAGGGTCGATTGCTGGACCACTTTTAGGTGGAGTCATGAGATAATGAGGAAGAAAAAAAAGAAAAGAAAAAGGACACCCTTTTCTGGAAAGACATCATACTTGTACCTTTGGATCTTATGGAAGGACGAAAATTCACTTTAGTTTCATACAAACGAAATTGAACTCCATCGTTGGTACGAACAACGGATACCGCATTTACCTCCTAATCCTAATCTTGCCAAGATGTCACAGTTACAACGAGAATTAAACTCGTTGATGGATCAAACCGATTTGTCAGAAACAGAAAAACCGCAATGGTATGGCCAAGTAGTGCAACGGCTTCAACTCTTTCACCACCAGAAAGTTTCAGACGAAACAGCTAAACATAAACTGAGGGATTTCAAGACGATCATGGGAAGAGAAGAAAAAGCCAACAAGTCAGACACAGCTATGGGGATAGAGGAAGAAGAAGACACACGAGAAGTGTTTCAAACTCCGTGTGCTCCAATGCCTAGCAAGATTATAGCTTCTTTGTTGACACCATCCGCTACTCCCAAACAAGAAGGAATAAAAGCCTGGGTCAAAAAGATGATGTCAACACCTTCCTCAGCAGAAGAAAAAAAAAAGAAAGAAGAAAGACAGAAGTGAAAAAGACATCAAGAAAATGGTCACAACTCCACCGTCGTCTCCTACTCCTATTGCTCGGATACATCAAGCTTCTTCGCAATCCCAGAAAATACCACGCGAAGCTAGGAGTAGTATCGAACTTTGGGTCATTTATTGCGGAGCAGCAAACAAAACAGTTAACACTATCAGGGAGACACTTTTAGCCAGCATTAACTACAATCCTGCTCATGCTGCTGGTTACGGAGGGGTTCTTAAATTGTATCGTGCATCTAAAACCAAACTTAAAAGTGTTCTTTTGCCAGAAGTGCGACTATGGTTACTTCAGAACAATCGACATACACGTTACACAGATCTATTCGATGAAAATTTTGCAGAACTCAAACCAAAGTCGCCGGCACCAAATATCAATTGCAAGCAGATTTAGCTGATGTCTCTCATTTGGCAGCGTACAATCGTGGTTACAAATATTTTTTTTTTTTTTTTTTTTGTCATCGACGTGTTATAAAAATCAGCTTGGGTAGTTCCTTTGATTTCTAAAACAATATCAGAGTTAGTACGAGCTTTGAAACTGATTTTGAAACAGTGTCCGTCGCTCTTTCCTGTGCCAAACAGACAAAGCACCGAATTTCTGAATCAAGCTTTTAAAAAAGAATTCATAAAAAGACACATTCATATTTTCATCACTGAAAATCGTGAAACAATAGCCAGTGTCGTGGAACGGTTTCATAGAACTTTGAAACAACGTATGTGGAAATATTTACACATCAACACACTCTCAAGTATATCGACGTGCTACAACGTCTCGTCAAAGCTTACAATCAATCGTACAATCGAAGCATTGACTGTGCACCCAAAGAAGTGACCCCTGAAAACGAAGTGATGGTGCTTGATCGACTGTTTGGAACGTAAACTACCACCCAAAAGAAAGACGTGGTGTTAAAGACCTGATATCGGGTTCATAATGGAGAAACCAAACGCACTTTGCGGCAAATTATCTCAAACTATGCAATTGGATCACGAAGCTCATTAGGAAGTAGCTTTGGAAGAAATCATTCATCCTATGCAAGCCCGGAATATCAACGAAGGTCAAAACACTTTCACTGTCGATATCCCGAACGAACAAGTTCAAGACCAGTTCGAGAAAAATGATCCTCTTACTTACTAATATAAAACTAATCATCACCAACCAAACCTCAAATGACTACCTATACCATGAGAATTCCTGTTGGGTATTATTTTAGTGCTCAACATCTGGTCAAATCGATTGCAGCTATTTTATAACTATCGGTTTGGCAAAGCCATGGAGAAAGCTCGCAAAAATGTACTCATCGAGTATCATAAAATTGCGTATCGTCTTAAAATGCATTTTTATGACGCAACACTTATGTCCATTACTTTATGACCCGGTTTGTTTTCTCTTTTTGGTGGATACGCTGTTATCCCTCCTATGAAAGACTTTTACAACAACGATCGATTCTACAAGTTTTTGATTACCCTGTCAAATTCAACGAAGGATTAAATTTATTGTTTGTGTACTCCGACGTGGTCGAGTATAACGTTGTGGGAAACACAGCTGCTCCGTTACTCAGAGTCATTCCTTTCAAAGTTGATTCTGCCATTGCTGCTTATGAGGAAGGTGGAAACACGTATCATGTTCACCGTGAATATGTACATCCTCATTATCTTCCTGTCAGTAAATCGTATTTTGACAGTGTCAAAGTTAGTATAAAAAGAGATCTTGGAAAAAATATTCTAATCTCGAAAGCAAAAGTCACTGTGAAATTATACTTTCGAAAACGATTCTCCGGAGAATTGTAAAAACAGATGTATCCTGTGTACCAAGGAGTCACTCGACAATAAGGACATGGTTTAGGAGATACTATTAAAATCAGCTTTTCGTACCGTAGCACCCATCTTAAAACCGATGGTGACTCGAGGATTGAATGCTTTAAAAGACGCCGCTTTAATGCAAGCAAACGAATTTCTTCAAAACGTCCTCGTTGACAAACAACCTCCAAAAAATATCAGCATGAGCGCAAGAAAAATATGTTACTTCAAACTGGAAAAGACATTTTGGGTCGCCGAGACATCCCTATAAATTCGGTTCATACTTCTGGCCAAGGCACTACTTCTTCTACGCCAATGCAAGGACAAGTCAGAAAGATAAGTCTCATAAACAGGTTCAGATAAAAATAAGAAAAAAAAAAAGAAGACGAACAGTCAGAGAATCGGAAGTTTTTGATTACTGAAAAAGAAAAATATGATGTACCGAGATTCTTGCGAATGTTCCCGGTTACGACTCTAGGTATTAAAAAATGTAACAGAAATAAAGTGAAACCAACAATGTAAGTAATATCAACAAGCAATTTATTTCCCCACAATACAAAGTGAAATTCAAGAGATACTTACAATATTGTGAATCAAATTCCAAATAATCCTAAATGTCTTAATCACAAGTCCAAAAATATAGAATGCTCCGACTGAGTTCCAATAGTCTTATAATTATAATTGATGGTACAGCATAAACTATAAAATCTGATCTCAAATGGATTCCCACAGACGGATTTCAAACAGGAATGAATTCTGTGTTTGCCAAATCCTTATTTATAAACATTTTCACTTGACCTAAATCAACAGGATGTGAAGCAACAAAATGGAAACAAAAAACAGTCTAACTGTCAACAAGACTGGCCTTAAACTCAAGTGTTTGTAAACATTCTGTTTACTAGTGACCAGAATGTAAAGTGCTAGTTACCTTCATGGACAAAATTTAAACACAAATTATAGATTTTAAATATGCATAACAATATCTAAAAAGCTATAAGTCTCCAAACTCCTAGATTCCATTCACGTTTTCAACCTCTAACAGTCAGTTAGCCAACCCACCCATAAACATGGTCACATTTTAGACTGGATTCTTCATAGACCTGATGATAATATTATACAGTCCTCCCTGGTGTCCCACGAACTTGCATCAGATCACCTCTGCATTATATGCCACCTTGACGTATCAGTCCCTAACCCTCCACCTTTATTTGCTACTAAGAGAAACCACAATATGATAAATAGAACCCAACTAATGCATGACATCTAAGCAAACCTAACAACTTTGTTACCTCCTACAGCAGACAAATTTGATAACTGACTGTGTTCATTGCTTGACAAACATGCCCCAGCAACCAAGTGCAGAGTACCAATTCAAAAGGGTTATCCGTGGTATCGCAGTGTTAGGGACAAGCTTTGCACTGCTAAAAGAGACTGCCGTAATGCTGAGAGGCTTTGGCTTTCCACCAGAATTATTATTCATAAGCAGATCTATGAAGCCGTTAAGAAGAATGTCACATAGTCCATGCAGCGAAGTCAGTCCAATACAGTACTAAGATCACTGAAAGTTCCAGCTACAAAGAGCTCCTCGAGATTACTAACAAGCTAATGTCAAGGAACAAATGTACACCACTTCGAACTACATTCTCTCCTGTTGACCTTCCGGACCTGTTTGCAAATTTCTTCCTTAACAAAGTACAAACCATTAGAGATAAACTTGACAACACAATTTCAATTGACTCGTCGTCACCATACAGTTGCGATACAGAATTTCAGCGGCAACCGTTAGCAGCATTTTAACATGTCTCAATGGATTTAGTACGTACAATCGTGATGAAGAGTGCCCCAAAGTCATGTGAACTTGATCCGATTCCGACATCACTTCTGCTTGAGTGCTTAGATCCAATATTGCCTTCACTAACTGATGTGAATAATACATCTCTCTCACCCGGGGAATTCCCACCATTTTTCAAAACTGCCATTGTAAAGCCTCTGCTGAAGAAACCAACACTTGACCATAACGATTTAAAGAACTACCGCCCAGTTTCTAACTTCATATTCATGTCAAAAATCTTAGGAAAAGTTGTTCTATCCCAACTTGTATCTCATCTGAATTCAAACAGTCTTTTTAGTAATGTACAGTCTGCATATCGCCATCGCCACAGTACCGAAACTACCCTTTTGAAAGTAGTTAACGACCTTCTCACTGCTTTGGATAGTGGAAAGATTACAGTCCTCACCCTTCTTGACTTGTCTGCAGCATTTGACACAATAGACCATGATATATTACTTCACCGTCTCCAGCATGTATTTGGCATTTACGATACAGCCTTACTATGGTTCAAGTCCTACTTGGTCAACAGGACACATATTGTGTCCGCAAATGGAAAACACTCCAGCCCAGTTGATCTATGTTTTGGTGTTCCACAGGGTTCTGTTCTTGGACCTGTTCTCTTCTTTCTATACACTCAGCCGCTCTCAAGTGTCATATATCATCATACAGTGTCTCACCAATTGTACGCTGATGACACCCAAATATACAAATCTAGCCACCCAACTGAAGTTGATGCTACCATCCAAGGTGTAGAGAGGTGCATTTCCGATGTGAAATCATGGATGACATGTAACAAGCTGCAGATGAATGATGATAAAACTGAAGCCATTCTGATTACAACACAAAGACTTCCTCATTCACATTCTTTACCTCAAACAATGAATATCAGAAACACAAACATTAAATTCACACAGTCAGTACTAAACCTAGGTGTTACTCTCGACAGTAATCTCTCATTGTACCAACATGTCATGAACATATGCAAGGCTGCATATCTTGAGCTGAGACGCATCAGCTCCATTAGCAATTATCTTTCAGTTGATGCCACTAAAAAACGTGTGTGTTCCTTAGTACTTTCAAGACTGGACTATTGTAACTAAATTCTATCTAGTTCGTCTCAGTATCTACTCCGGAAACTTCAAAAGTTCAAAACACAGATGCTCGGATCATCCTTAGAGTACCACGAACAGAGCACACCTCCCCGCTGCTCTGTATCCTACATTGATTACCCATTAGATCCAGAATCAAACACAAAATATGTTCTCTGTGCTATGTTTCATTGACTGGCTCCAGTCCAACATACCTATCTCACCTCACCATGTGTACACACCAGCAAGATACTTAGGCTCCTCTTCCGACACTCGTATTCTCATTATTCCCACTATCAAAATGAAGTCATACGGTCAACGTTCTTTTGCATACTAGGGTCCAGCAACGTGGAACGATTGCCCACTGAACTTAGACACAAAGACACGGTGATCTCGTTCAAGAGTGCTCTTAAAACTCACCTATTTCGACTGCAAGAACAGACTGAAAGACTTAATAATGTTTCCTTACCTTAACTATTTTCAGCATGTTTTTGTTTTCTAATGTCATGGTCTTTGTTTTTCGTAATCATATCATTATATATGTTTTTATGTGTTATCTAATGTTGTAAACCGCTTAGAGTTTCTAAAGATTAGACGCTATACAAAGTCCTCATTATTATTATTATTATTATTATTATTATTATTATTATTATTATTATTATTATTATATTTATCTATAAGAAATACAGGCATCGCTTATGTTTGTGATTCTGTGTTTACAGTTTGCGATCCTTGCTGTCAGCAAGGAGATCCCATCGCCAGAACGCCAGAAGCAAGCGAATGAATATAGACAGTGTTTTGACACCAAATTGTACACGAATACTGGCCTTCATATCTGGTAATCGTGTATTCGATTCAACCGCACAGATAAATGTAATTATTCTCGGACTTATCGGTTAACTTTAATAAACAGATTACAGATTACTACTCTAGGCGAGTCCTAATTTTTCTTGTCTAATAGAAGTAACGGAATTATATCAAAAAGTCCCAAATGGTTCCTTATTTTGATGGATAACTGCATTAGCTGTTTACAGTATACCACCTTAACTATTTGCTCTTACCGCAATTTATGATATTTACATTGAATCATTCTAAAGAGCATTAGCATCACCTCCTAACAGACGCAGTACAAGGTTCAAGTTCAACGAGACATATATGAAATACATGTTGTATGTATATATATCGAGAGAGAGAGAGCCAGACAGACAGACTGATATATAGAAAGACAGATATGCACGATCAACAACTCGTAGATTCACAACTTTTCATTCTGAAGCACTCAGTTAGTGACAGAACATTAACTATTCGGCATGCCTGACGAAAGAAAATATACAGCGATACAAATTATGCTTCAAATACAAATCATGAGGGAGATTTCTTTTGTTTATCATTACGTCGAACAATATAGAATATTAACTCAAAGTCTTAAACAGCTCGTAACAGCTAAAATATTGTTGTATCAATAATTTGATTTTAATTTGATATATATATGAAATTAAACTTATTATGTAAATCTGGGCCATTCTTACAAATGTCTCAAATTAGTATGTGAACCTTATTGCATCGTATTATATATATATATATATATATATATATATATATATATATATATATATATATATATATATATATAATTATATATATATATATATATATGAAATTAAACTTATGTCAATCTGGAATATTCTTACAAATGTCTGAAATTAGTATTTGAACATTATTGCATTGTATCATATATATATATATATATATATATATATATATATATATATATATATATATATATATATATATATATATATATATATATATATGTATATATATATATATATATATATATATAATTAAACTTATTATTTAAATCTGGAATATTCTTACAAATGTCTGAAATTATTATATGAACTTTATTTCATCGTCTTATAGAAAGGATAATACTGTCTAACGCTATTATTTACTGTCTTTTTTCATAAAGAAGAGCCGAGGATGATACGAATGTCTTACATGGATGATGTCAAATCTGAAGACACTCTGGTAACCCCGACAATGATCGGGAAAAAAAAACATATCGGAAATACAACAATATCCGCCTAGGCATACACATAAATCTTGCTCATCAAATGATGTCACGTCCTCATCGCTCGCCTTCATAATGTTAATTATGGAAACTTATCGACTGAGGTGGCTTATTCTTGGTGGAAACATTCCCAAAATTCCTTGTCCATTGACATGGCTTAAACTTACCTAGCATACGATTGAGCGTAAATGAGTTCTACTTAATTTTCCGGTTATATCCTCTGTTTGAAATTGTTTGAATGTGTTCAAATTGGGATGACGTCATGGAGATGCATGTATCAAACTGAAGAGTTTGATTCCGGAGTCGTCAGTGAGCGATTTGATGTTACCAAGGAAACTTCTTTATTCTTCATAGTGGTAGTGACCTTGACCTAGGACTTTTAGTCTAATATCTCTTGAAGTTCCTATAGCAATACACGGTTCGATATGATAGAAAACATTTGGTTAAAGTACAAATGTCGCTCAGATGGTGCTTTCTCACATTTCCTATGATAAATACTTTGATTTCAGACACTTTGTCCCTCAAACAATACTTCCCCTAAAGCAATTTATACGTGAAAATTAATGAAGATATCCAACGTGCATTTTGTTTTTCTTTATAACATGCCAGTATCCACGACATTTTTCCTTTTAACCCAGACTCGTGTATCTTTCCCGCTTGAGGACAAACTATTTATCATATTTTAGCGTATAAGTTGTGTCGAACCGAGGATATTTCTTGATAACACTCGATCTTTTAGATACAGCGACCTAAATCTTTGATGTGTTGACCTCTTCCCTTCTTTTCCCATGAGAAAGCCACCTATAAAATTAAAAAGTGCTTCTCGTCTAATAACTGTACGAATAAGAAATTACAGATAGACGACGAACATCTTCCCCTCTTGTCCCATGAAAAAGATTCTGATAAAATTAAAATGATAAATGATTCTCGACTCATAACTGCACGAATAAGAAAGTACTGAGAGAAGGACGAACAGACCGTTCAGTGCACATACATACTAAGGAGAACTCCTTTCTCAAGAATGGCTTTCACTTTGAACATTGCCTCTGGGTGAATGACATTCCATGAAACGAGGTTAATAGAAAAGACAAAAGAACGGGTCTATAATTGTCTTTAAAAAAAATAATTATGCATCTGTTATAAATGTGTTTATCGCATTCATGAATGGCAATTGTTTGCCACATGAACTGCAAGACAGTTGGGTATTCAGACCATCGCACTTTCAGGGGGCAACGAGAGAAATATTACAAAGTTCAGCCATCCTTAATTAAATTCTGAACCAACATTATCCGTGTTTACGCAAGTTTTGATACGAAGTGTTAGTGTATGTAAATCTTATTTTGTTCAGTGTTTAATTATCTTTATTAACATGCATGTATTCATGTAGTTACGTTAGTAAATAGATAAATTAGGATAAACTTGTAAACATGTATATACATTATTCAAACTCACTGGGATGTCTCCACTTTCGCAGTATTCTGGAGGCATACCGATACTATGTATGAAAACAGAGTTGTTGTCAAGTTACACGACATAACTTGTGACAGAGCATGCTTTTATGCTTGCTTGCGCGTAATTGGGTATGAACATTTAATGTTATTTGCCAATACTAACTTCTCTGTGCTAATAGATAAAACAATTGTTCCAAAAGGTTAAATATACCTTCATCAGTCCTATGTTCACGAGATCTGAGAAAATAGAAATTTTAAATGGGAAAAGTTGGAATGGCGCAAACCAAATCTGCCCGATGCAATAATAAAATAGAAACTGGGAGAAGAAATCCATTTGGAGGCTTCAAGACTCATAAAATGTTTAGACTAAGACTGAAAATTTATTCAAAACTTTAAGTTCAAATATCTTAACAGCTATTGATGACAACTGCATACTGTTTTCGGCTCATTACTCGATGCATATTGTAATACAATAATTTATATTGCAATACGATTTCAGTTGGCATTACTCACCTATATGCAAGACAGGAGTTCAACCGCAAGTATCTGTGTCAAAAAGTTACCATAACTAACTCAGCATTTGCGCAAGTACGAGTTCGATTCTTGGTTATGCAGATGTAAAGGAAAAGGAATACATATTGATAATAAATAATTTTGTTTACATCTACGACGTAAATTAGATCGTGTATAATCAGAAACTGACAATACATAATGTTAACTGTTTGAAAAGTGCGATAACAGAGAAACCCTGTTTCAATTAAACCCTTTTCCTGTTATTGTATAGATACTTTGCGTCACACCTCACTGTTTACACAATTTCTAATTAAGCTTCATTTCTGAGAATGCTAGCATTTTAGGCCTAATTTGGATTTATGTTTACTTATTGTAATAATATTCAACATTCATCTAACGTTTTACACAATGTCCAGGTTTATTACAAGTAAACATTTGAAATGCTGATGATGAAATGTTTTCAATGATAAACCTGTAACTAGTGTCATTACGTTTAATATTGATTAGTACAAGATACGATTGAGTACACAAAAGACCGCACAAAGTTCTTATATGGCAAAAAATACAAACCCTCAAATATCGGTGTTTCGTTTTGTTTTGTTCCACGTAATGCGTCCGTTTGCCTAAAGGGATTAATTGCATTTGCAATTTATTTCCGGTAAGAACAAAAAGCATGCCATACATATTCTAGTCCTTAATGTTGAAGAGAAGGTCTTGCCAGTGCTTTTTAAAGTCATTTGCGAATGGGACCAATTTATGTTGAATATTTTTAGAAGGATTTGTTTGAAATATATGTATAATGCCAACAATGTTTTCGTGGTGTTACAAGTCAACACATGTTGCGACGAGGAAATCATATTGCCAATTACAACTAAAACAGAGCTAAAAGCAAATATTTTGAACCACGATCGAATTTTTATCTATTAACCGTTACAAGCTGTTCGAAGAAAAATATAAACGAAGAAAATAAGAATTTTAGTAACCCAACAAGAACTTCTAAAGCTGTCTGCAGTATACTCATCGTCTTCCTACATTTTCAACCTGCCTAAATCTTGGGATAAGTCGAATGGATTTTGATATAGTAAACATTCTAGATTTATTCTCTTTTTTTGGGGGGGGGGAGGGGGGAGAGGTAACTGAGAGCGCACATGATTCCAATGTCAGAATGTCAGACAGTAATACTTTTGCACATCTTGGTCATAGGAGATATTTAGTAGCAGAGAAACAACTCCGCGATTTGGTACAAACTGATAACTAGAGGAGATCAGCTTACTAACTGAAGCATCTATAGGAATATATTACCGATCTGGATTGTACGCAGCATTTGTCTCTGCTGCGCCGAGTCAAAATACTACCTTCATTTAGCAGATATATTGTGCAATATATAGAGCATTCACGATATCAGTGGACATTTTTTATGTTTCGGATTTAGTTTGGTCCAATCGATTATATGCGATGAGTAGGTTAGTGGCTGGGCTGGAAAATCAAGCAAAAACTTTTGATAGTAACATGCAGAAGTCGAGACTAATTGAAGCACGTTTTACCTTGATACTCGGGAGAACAATAATGTATAAACTGTCTGCATTTATCCCCCTTGTACTGATATAATGAACTCAAAATATATTTTGTTTCCGAAACAAGCATTGCATTGAGAATCGCACAGCCTTTGTACGGTTCCTCCTCATTTCAAAGAAAGTTCTACACAAGTTATACCTGTAGTGGTTGTCTTGCAGCAGCGGCCAAATATATATGCATACAGGAAGAATCTTCAGTAAACGTAATCGTCGTATGGAGTTGTAAGTTGCGAGTTTACATAGGCAGCTGCTGCAGCGTTTCTTCGTTCCCTTCAGTAGGAAGCAAATTTTATTAGTGAGGTTTTGTTCACCTAACTCATTGCCCCTATCTTGAGGACGTCCTCCAATTACTTGCCCCTCACCTAATTATTTTACAGCTGCTGTTTTCTTATGTTCCTTACATTATAGTATTTGAATGATTGTCTCACTCCAAGTATTAGTAGAAATAAAGCGTCGCAAGCATGCGACCTGCTTTGCTTCTTGCGACAGATTCGCATGCCTAAAGCTACGGAGGAAATATAACGGATATATATATATATATATATATATATATATATATATATATATATATATATATATATATGCTAAACTCATTTTGTAAAATATCCACCAATATAGGCGATAACATCCTGATACCGCTGACAGCACAGTGGACCTGCCACATAGTTCTTGCAGTTAATGGGACCAAGAAATACCAGAGAAAGTTTTTGGAATTAAATTTTAGTGTGATTCTTGCTACCCCAATGTTCAAAAACTTATTATAAATAATATTTACCAGCTAAAGCTACATAAGAGCTGAACTCATCCTTGAATTAAAATGTAATGAAACCACGTGCTTCTTTTGAAGTTAGTAAAAAAATGTGCGTAAATACCGACGTTAACTGAATAATGAAGCAACAATGGCTAACAACTCTTCAGATTGACATAAAATTCAATTATATCATTATTTTATTATGTCTTTTTGTCCTTAAAGCAAGGCAAATACAACGATTATTTGAATTTTCTATTTAAAAAATGTAAAATATCGAAAATGGTAGAGAAAAAAAAAACGACATAATGTAGTGTCATTAAAGATCATCTACATGGAACACAATTTTCATGCTCGCTATGGAACTTCCTGATCTGAGGAACAATGGGGATAAACTCCGAAACCGTGATGTTTTGCATTGTGTCTAATCTCTCACGATGTCTGTAACCTGAAAAGTGCAGTCATTTGCTGCCGAAAATGATAAATATCCCACAACCCTATTTAGAGAACCCAGAACTATCTATGTATAATTCACTAACAGCACTTCTGGAACAACCACTGTCCGGAGAGTAAGAAATACTATTGAAATCCTTTACACGCTTTCGAATCTGCTATCTGTAATTTTACAACGGTGGTGAGGTTTAATAATAACGGTGTAAGATAAATAAATGATATTGCAAAATGTCTTCATTGTTCACTTAATAATTTAAAGGCTGCGTTAATTGCCATGTCCCGACCTATATGTAACAAAGGTTTAGCATGCTGCTAATTATAGGGAAACAGTACGCACAGGTGTGCATTTCTGGAATGGATAACAAGAGATTTTACTAAAATGTAATTTAGACAGTTAATCAATCTATACATTTTTTGTTTGTTTCTTTTTTTATATCAGAAAGAAAAGGAATCAAGGGGAAATTAAATGAAAGTAAGGTTAAGTTTTTTTTATGAAAATTGTTTTTGCTCTAAAATTTAAAAACTTGTGTGTACAAATCTACATGAATTCTGACTCATTTGATCTGACAGCTAATGTGTTTCTATGTTTAAATCAAACATATAGATTAAACACTTACCTTTGGACGTACATAATTAATCTTGTTAATAAATACATCTTTTACTAGCAGAAATATTACAAATGTTGGGAGACCAGAGTGTAATTTATCACAGTACAAATATTAGCGCGGTCACAGCAAAGTAAGCATGAGGAATGGTAACATCCGAAGCATCCTGCTTAAATGCCGAATCCAAATGAAAGTTCTCATCAGAGGTACGGAACGTGTTTTATTGCAATCATAAATGAAAAATAAAAAGGAATTACAACAGAAATCTTATCTTGTATATCAAGTCGGTGGAGGGTAACCATTATGAACAAAAGTATTGTAACCTACTTCCAATCGATATTTAATGATAAACAATTGAATCGATAGCTAATAAAGTGACACTGAAGTCTGCAAATAGACACAAAAGAAGACATTTTCATGCAAACAACATTAATATTAATTTTGGTCTTTTGTGCTTACAATCACAGAAAAAGTAAATGCTTATGTTACCTTAAAACTGTTCAATTATTTACTTTTAAATTCTAATGTACGAAGTCATCAAAATCAAGAAATGATAATTATTTTTAAATTATCCGAAATGGTAAAATTTGACTGGTTTCCATAATAGTTTGCTGTCGTTTATATTAAGATGTTTTCCTTTATTTTCATATTGTTTTATTATTATCACTTTAATACGTAATAATGTGCTTAAATATCGATATACATATAGCCTTGGATACAACTGTCAGGTAATATAACGCACACGTTTGTCTCTATTTAACCAGTAACGCGCAATGTCGATGACTAGGAATTTATTCATGAAATCAATCCATAAAGTTAGTACATAATAGTTACATTTTTCAGCAATACAAAGAATAAGTCAGTTCGGTCACTATTATTTCAAATTGTGATGAAGTTAAAAACGGATCATTCACTGTCCCCAAATATCATTACAAATATTTACAAAAGTGAGTGTCATTTACTACCCTGCAATTATTAAAGCACGAAGAACATTGTAAACTTGACGAGCGGTAACACTTGAGACATCTCGTATAAATTACAAATCCAGACCTTGGCACAGGTACCGTATTTGCTTTATAAGGACCATAAATAAAATAATAAAGATCTTAGATTAGCTTGATGTTGAATCTCCGATTGTCAAAACTTAAACTAGATCATCATTAAAATTGTATTCAAATCTTTTTACATTTATTTATATCTAGCCTGGTTAATAATAATGAAATTATTATACGTATCATATGTTTACGTCAAAACAGGTGTGCGTGGTGTGTGTATGTCTGTTGTTGGGGAGACATTTTGAATATAAGCCTTGTAACCTGTATTTATTTGCCAACTAATAACAAACAATTAAAAAGATAATACTCGAAGTGAGATGGAAATCGATAAATAATACAAAAATGAAGAGGACATCTGGACATAAACAACCATAAGATTTTCATAACATTCCGCATATAACTTTCAGGGATATCAAAGTTTTGAAATATTAATGACAAATAACATCCGTCCAGTTATGCAATATTGATGAGTTCTGATTATGTGGTAGAAGAGATTACAAATATATATAATGTTGTATCGTCTCTTTTAAGGCAAATTAATGATTATTGTGTTGCAATGTCCAGGAAATAACATGTTGTATCAT
The DNA here is from genome assembly GCA_029931535.1 of Margaritifera margaritifera. Classification (NCBI taxonomy): domain Eukaryota; kingdom Metazoa; phylum Mollusca; class Bivalvia; order Unionida; family Margaritiferidae; genus Margaritifera; species Margaritifera margaritifera. Next base: position 278,539 of record JAQPZY010000742.1, on the reverse strand, counting down.
TAAACACGTTTGTATAGTTCTTGTGATAAATTTAACAGCACTGAAAATTGCACTTGGAATATTTGTTTAAAAAGCTGAATTTCTCAACCTCTCAGAATTAGATCTGAAAACTGATCTTCAGGTGTACATATACATGTTTTAATTTGTGCTTTCAACGAATATACACAAAGTTTGAAATATCTGCTCGTTCAGCTCTGCAGAAAACTGAAATTTACTTTTTGAAAATCGAAACATAAACTTTTATTTATTAGTAATATAAACTATATGTATTCCTTCTCGTTTATAATTATATTATTATATATTCAGATAATTATCTGCAAATGAATGTTAAATTACATCATCTATTCTATTTAAAATAACAGATAAAACAATGAGGCATTAAAATATAGTAAAATATTTAAACGTTTTGTTCCTCCTCTGTGAAGTCCCACACAGTTACGAAACGGTTTTAATTTGAGATGATATATCCTAAATCTTATTATTATATGGACTTATTTCGAGTAAATTGTACTGTTATTGTTGCGAAGGTATTCTCCTTTATTTAATAATTTTCGATCGAAAATTTAGTGTCACTTTAATAGATATTAATATGCTCACATGTTGATAATGTAGCTCACCTACACTACTTCAGAGTTCTCATCTACTTGACAAATACTACTAAAATAAGGCTGTTACTCCTATTCTAACTATCTTAATTTTGATAACTGTTCTTATTTTGTTACTTACATCGTTTTACCCTTTTATTCTGCATCATCATCTGTATCAACGGGCTCCATTTACCACTCTAGTCTCACAGTATTTATTACTCTGGACCACTTTTCTTAATCTGTAATGTAAAGAGGTTCTAAAAGGTTTGTGGCAGCTGACAAAAACAAAATACCAAGAAAATTAATACAAATCTAATCAAAAACAAAACAAAATGAAAATCATTAAAAACCGTCATAGGAAAAAAGTAGTTCCCCTCCACACACACACACACACACGCAAGGAATGATAACGCCATAAATTATAAGAAAATAATATCAAAAGAGTCAAAATAAAAGTCCTGCAATAGAAGCCCAAAACCACCGAGAAGGAAAATAAATCAATCAGCCTCAACAAGATAAAAAAAGAAAAAAAAAAAGCAAAAACAAAAAAAACGAAAAATATTAACCCCTAAAACAACGACTGGAAAACCAAAATGGAATACATCAACCATAAAACAGTCCCTGAATAAAAAAAAACACTTAACAAGCCGCTTCGAGAAAGACATAAAAGTGATACACATTCCAGAACTACTAGAAGAAAACAAAAAACACAAACATAAATAACAAAACCCAACAACTAAAGACTCTCATTAATAAGCAAACATCAAAGTCTAATACAAAAAACACAATTCATACATGTCAAACCCAAAAGGAATATATATTGTTACGACTCTATGGTCTAAGAAAAATGTAACAGAAAGAAAGTGAAACCAACAAATCAAGTAAAAAATCAACAAGCAATTTATTACTAGATAATTAAAATGAAAAATCAAAAAGTCACTTACAGTAATGTGTTTATGTATCCTAATAATCCAATAAGAATGATTGTTCTAATCACAAGTCCTAAATATAGAATGTGTCCTTGAATGTTATTATGTGCCAATGGTCTCCAAAATCCTGATGTACTAGAAATCTTGATGTGCTGAAGTCAAAATGAAGTATTCCAAAATCTCTGAATAAGTTCACATAAATTCCAAAATTGTCAATCAAAAAATCCAAAATCCAAAAGTTTATGAGCACTGTTATAATCCAATGAATATATAAAATAATTCCTCTCTTAGAATTTGGAATGAATTTTCACAACTGTAATAGCTCTTTACAAGACTGATGGTAATGTCAAAACTGAATAAATGTCCACCAAACATGGTATATATAAAGATTGGTCACATGACAGAATGTTCTAGAACATGAGTCATCTTAATGGAAATTTAACTGTAAACAAAATTAAACCTTGACCTTCAAATTGAGAAAACAATTGATCAAAACAACCTAATACATGGACACTAGTTATACATGTTTTTCCTGACAAACATTAAGATTTAAGCAAATATTAAAGTGAAGAAACATTTATAATTTCCTAAAATATTTATAACATTATATAAACATCATACATAACACCTCCCCTCATAAAGAAAAAGAAAGATTTATATAATAAAGCTTTCTTTTGAATATACATCTAATACTACAATAACCAAAATTACATAAGAACATGTTTTACGATACTGGACTTAATTACATCAAGCAATATTACATTTCTAGGCACGTGAGAGTGCATCTGCAATCACATTGTCTTTTCCCCTAATGTGTTTGATGTAAATGTTATATTCTTGCAATATCAAACTCCATCTCAACAATCTCCGATTTTTATCTTTCATTTTGTTGATGAAAGTAAGGGGATTGTGATCACTGTACACATAATTGGAGAAAGAGCTGAGGTAACATACACTTCAAAATGCTGTAAAGCCAATATCAAAGCCAAACATTCCTTCTCAATTGTGGAATAATTTTTCTGGTGCTTGTTTAGTTTTTTAGAAAAATAACACACAGGGTGATCCACACCATTTTTGTCTTCCTGAATCAATACTCCACCAACCCCTACATCACTTGCATCAACAGATAATTTAAATGATTGGCTAAAATTTGGTGCAGAAAGAACTGGTGCATTCTTAAGCATGGCCTTTAACTTGTCAAAAGATTATTGACACTTGTCAGACCAATGAAATTTGGTTTTCTTACTCAATAAACTTGTTAAAGGTTCAGCAATTTTGGACAAATTGGAACAAAATTTCCGATAATATCCAGCCATACCTAGAAATCGCATCAGTTGCTTTTTACAAATTGGAACTTGAAATTCAGAGATAGCTTTGACCTTAGCTTCTATAGGTTTAACTTGACCTTGTCCCACAATATGTCCTAAAAATGTGACACAAGCATGGCAAAACTCACTTTTGCTCAAATTGATTGTCAGATTCGCATCACTGAGTCGATCAAAGAATTTTCGAATGGTTTCCAAATGATCTTACCAGGTGTTGTTGTAGATAATGACGTCATCGATATAAGCGTCACAATTATCAAGACCAAATGTTATCATGTTCATCAGACGTTGAAACGTTTCAGGCGAATTTTTCATTCCAAACGGCATGACTTTATATTGATAAAGTCCATCTGGAGTTGCAAATGCTGAAAATTCTTTTGCCCTTTCCGTCAGTGGAATTTGCCAGAATCCTTTTAAAAGGTCAAACTTGGTGACATATTCCGCATTTCCAATTTTATCAATGCAATCGTCCATTCTTGGGATTGGAAATGAATCAGTTTTGGTGACACTGTTGACTTTTCTATGGTCAGTACACATACGGAATGTATTATCTGGCTTGGGAACAAGAATATATGGTGAACTCTAGTTACTTTTACTTGGTTCTATGAAATCATTCTCCAGTAGATACTGAATTTCTTTCTTCAGATAGTTCTGTTTGAGAGGATTCATCCTATAAGGATGTTGTTTCACAGGCGCAGAATCTACAATGTCAACGTCATGATAAATTTTACTTGTTCGTGTTGGAACATCAGGAAACAAGTGCTTATAGTCATGTAAAAGATGTTTTAGTTCATTTCTTTCCTGTTGTTGTAGATGTGAAAGTTTCTGGTCTAGGTTGTTCAATATTTCTGAATTCCGAAGATTGGTTATACCAGAGTCACTATAGTCTGATTGCACTCCATCGTTGATATCTTCACTGTGTGGGACAGGTACAACTAAATTAACAGAATAATTAGCTGAGCTATCTCTGTCAAAATATTCCTTTAACATATTTATATGACAAAGTTGTTTCTGTTTCCGTCTCCCAGGAGTGTTAATGATATAATTTAAGTCATTTACTTTCTTTTCAACGGTATAATGACCAAAAAATTTAGCCTGAAGAGGATTCTGAGGTATGGGAAAGAGAGCCAGAACTTTGTCACCAGGTTTAAAACTCCTTTCCTGTGAATTTCTGTCATACCTTAATTTCATTTTTGACTGGGTAGTGTGAAGATCAGTTCTTGCTACTTCACAGGCCTTTGACAACTTGTATTTGAAATCAGAAACATAATCAAGAAGATTAATCTTTGAGTCTTCATTTGAAAGAAGTTTCTCTTTCAATAATTTCAATGGTCCACGGACAGTATGACCAAAAACTAGTTCAAAGGTACTAAAACCCAACGACTCTTGAACTGATTCCCTAACAGCAAACAACAACAAATGAACACCCTCATCCCAATCCTTTTCTGTATCAAAGCAATATGATCGAATCATATTCTTCAAAGTTTGATGAAATCTTTCCAAAGCACCTTGACTTTCAGGGTGATAGGCAGAAGATTTAAACTGTTGGATGCCTAATTCATGCATAACTTGTTGGAAAATTCCAGACATAAAATTTGACCCTTGATCCGACTGGACAGATTTGGGAAGGCCAACAAGTGTAAAAAACTTCACCAGAGCTTTCACAATAGTTTTAGTTTTTATATTTCTCAGAGGAATTGCCTCTGGAAATCTTGTAGATGCACACATGATGGTCAACAAGTATTGGTTGCCTAACTTGGTTTTAGGTAAAGGACCAACACAGTCTACTATTATTCTACTAAATGGTTCATCAAATGCAGGAATAGGTTGCAGATGAGCCTTAGGTATCTTCTGATTGGGGTTTCCTACCATTTGACAAGTGTGACAAGATCTGCAGTATTTAGAAACATCACTTTTGAGTTTCGGCCAATAAAAATGATTCAAGATCTTGTGATAAGTCTTACGGACTCCTAAATGACCAGCTAAACGGGTTTCATGGGCTAAATTAAGAATGTCCTGTCGATATGACTTAGGAACAACAATTTGATAGCTCACTGACCACTCGTCACCAGCGGGTACATCAGGTGGTCTCCATTTCCTCATAAGGACCCCATTTTTCACAAAGTAACACACTGGAACTTGTGTGGCTTCAGTTTCACTAATAGCCCTCTGAAACAAACAAGATATCTCGGGATCTTGCTCCTGTTCAACGACAAGGGATTGTCGTTTGTTATCCTGATTAGAACAAAGAGAATGAGTTGCCAAAAGAGGATCACTGTGATCAATACCATTTGATTGATCAATACCTGAGGAAAAAGTGACCTCATCAAAAAACTGACCAATACATGTGTCAGCTAAAGGAATAATATCCTGATCAACATCAATCTCAAGAGCTCTTTTTTCCATAGCTCTAGTAACTGCACAAGCAGGGTACAAATCAGGGATTTCAGTTTCGACAGGATCAACTTTCTGATCCAAACAAGACTTGTCAGTTACAAGTGGATTAACCACAACCTTATCTCCAGCTAGGTCATTGCCTAGTAATAAATGAACACCCTCTATGGGTAAAGAAGTCACTGCCCCAACAGTCACAGGTCCCGAAACTAAGTCTGATGCCAAATTTACACAATGGAGAGGAACATTTACAAAGCCGCACTCAACTCCCTGAACAAGAACACTTTCACTTGAAGAAGACTCCTCAGACAAAGGCAAAGTACCTGATAATAAAAGACTCTGAGAAGCTCCAGTGTCCCTTAATATTTTAATTGGGATAGGTTTGGCAGAATCACCAATAAGTGATATAGAACCTTCTGACATGAATGGTTCATAAGCCTCCAAAATAGAATCAGACTGGGGTTTGTTTGACCCAACAAATGTATTGCTTTCAATACAAGACCGTGACCTTGACCTCGTAGAAATAAGAGCATTTGGAAAAGCTCTGTCTTTACTCTGTTGCTTATTTTTCAACTTGAAGCAATCAGAAATAACGTGCCCTTTCGTTTTACAATAAGTGCACGTAGGAAGAGATAAGGATTTCTGATCAGTCTTATCAGATGTTTGATTCCTAACAGTTGTGCTGTTGTGAAATTTGGAAGTACTCGAATGAGATTGAAATGGTTTTTTACCAGAAAACTGCTGAGAGGACGACTTATTGCCAAATGAAATTTTGTGAGTCAAGGAATAATCATCAGCCATACGAGCAGCATTTTCCAAAGTTTCCACATTCTGCTCGTCAAGATAGGTTTTAACATCACTATGGATGCACCTCTTGAACTCTTCAATTAATACGAGCTGTCGGAGGTTATCATAACCTTGATCAACTTTCTTGGCTGAGCACCACCTATCAAATAGTTGTTCTTTATCCCTTGCAAATTCGACATGAGTTTGTCCAGTTTCTTTTCTACAATTCCTAAACCTTTGTCGATATGCCTCTGGTACCAACACATAAGCTTTCAAGATGTACTCCTTAACCAAATCATAATCAGTGCTTTGTTGTACTGACAGTGAAGTGTAGACTTCACGAGCTTTGCCAATAAGTACACTTTGTAATAACAAAGTCCAATGCTCTCTGGGCCATTTCAAGTTTTCAGCTATTTTCTCGAAATGAAGAAAGTATTTATCTACTTCTTTTTCCTGAAAAGGGGGTACTAACCTAATATATCTAGTAACATCAAAACCTGGACTTGTGTTTAAAGGAGTGGAGTGTGCTCTGTTTGCCAGTTCTAATTCTCTTAACTTAAATTGCATTTCCCTTTCTTCTCTTTCCATCTGCATTTGTCTCTCCTCTTTCTCTCTCTCCCTCTCCCTCTGCATTTGCCTCTCTTCTTTCTCTCTCTCCATCTGCATTTGCATCTGCCTCTCTTCCTTCTGCATTTGTAGCTGCTTCTCTTCTTTCTCTCTCTCCATCTGTATATGCCTCTCTTCTTTCTGCATTTGTAGATGCCTCTCTTCTTTCTCTCTCTCCATCTGTATCTGCCTCTCTTCTTTCTCTCTCTCTCTCTGAATCTGAAGCTTTACCAATTCTAAATCAATCTGGTTTTTTAACTCTAATTCCCTTAATTTCCTGTCAGAACCAGATACAGGCTTTCTCTTCAAACTTAAAGCACTATTTTCAAAAATTCCCTTTCCTACTAAATACTGAATCAAAATAATCTTTATCTCCTGTTTTGTCAATGATACTTTTGCCTCAGATAGACTGTATTTTCTGGCAAGCTCGAGCAACTCATCCTTTCTCATGCACTCTAACAACTCCTGGGTAGGTTTTAAAATGAAATTCTGAACATTAGATGCCATTGTAAATGCTTGTTGGTTTCACACAAAACAAATTTCTTTATTAAAAATCTTTGCCAAAGACAAAAAAAATTCTCCGAGATAAAATCAATATGAATTTCAAAGATAAATTTAATATCTCTAATATGCTTTAAAGATATTCAATCCCAAAGACGAGCCCCCAATTTCTGTTACGACTCTATGGTCTAAGAAAAATGTAACAGAAAGAAAGTGAAACCAACAAATCAAGTAAAAAATCAACAAGCAATTTATTACTAGATAATTAAAATGAAAAATCAAAAAGTCACTTACAGTAATCTGTTTATGTATCCTAATAATCCAATAAGAATGATTGTTCTAATCACAAGTCCTAAATATAGAATGTGTCCTTGAATGTTATTATGTGCCAATGGTCTCCAAAGTCCTGATGTACTAGAAATCTTGATGTGCTGATGTCAAAATGAAGTATTCCAAAATCTCTGAATAAGTTCACATAAATTCCAAAATTGTCAATCAAAAAATCCAAAATCCAAAAGTTTATGAGCACTGTTATAATCCAATGAATATATAAAATAAATCTTCTCTTAGAATTTGGAATGAATTTTCACAACTGTAATAGCTCTTTACAAGACTGATGGTAATGTCGAACTGAATAAATGTCCACCAAACATGGTATATATAAAGATTGGTCACATGACAGAATGTTCTAGAACATGAGTCATCTTAATGGAATTTTAACTGTAAACAAAATTCAACCTTGACCTTCAAATTGAGAAAACATATTGATCAAAACAACCTAATTCAAGGACACTAGTTATACATGTTTTTCCTGACAAACATTAAGATTTAAGCAAATATTAAAGTGAAGAAACATTTATAATTTCCTAAAATATTTATGACATTATATAACATCATACATAACAATATATATATATATATATATATATATATATACACACACATATATATATATATATATATATATATATATACACATATATATATATGTGTGTGTGATAAAAAGCAACAACAATCCAACGTTTAAAAAAGCAACAACCAACCTCCCAAAACAACAAATTTCCAGCAAAGAACCCCAACACAATTCTGATGTGCGAAGTCGGAACAGAAAACAACAAGACAAACAATGAAAAACAAAAATAACAACAACACAAAAATAAGAAAAACTGATAAACAGCAACAAACAACAAAAAAGAAAACTAAAAGCAAGAAACACGCCAAATCGCTAACCCAGCAACACAAAGCGTGCAACAAAACCCCAACGATCAAACTCACAAAAAACCCAACCACACAAAACCATCAAGAAATTTTTAAACAAAAAACAATATGATCCTACTAAATGAGCCTTACAGCAACACCCAAAAATGTAAAACTCAACACAAATCAACGAAAAATCCCGAACCACAAGCATTCAAAGATAACACCAATGACGCTAGTAACATAAAATCGCCAAATATAGAAAAATAAAATCAAACAGCAAAACACCTACAGCAAAAAGGAACAGAAGTAAACTACAACAAAAAATTATAATAATACTAACCCGAAAATATACCACGTCCCCACCAAAATTAAAAACAAAACAAATACATTATAGACATAACCCAGTGACACAGATTAAGAAAGATTAACAATTCTCAAAAAATATGCAAATATAAAATGAGCAACAATCACAAAATACAAAATATTAACAACAAAAGGCAACAATAAATATTCAACAACATTAATAAACAACCAAATACTGACGTCAACTCTAAAAATAACAGAAATTCCAGCAATAAGCAACACATATCCATTACAAAACAACAACAGAAGCCAGACAGAAAAATACCCAACCAACGAAGAAAAATTATATTACAGAGCCCATTATCAACAATAGAAATAACAATGACAAATAGAGGCCCAACTGCAATTTCCTACAGCCCAACAAACTAGCGCAAAAAAATAACCTTACAATAAATTGCTAGCATTTTTTAAAAAAAGTATTTTAATTCTCCTTACGAACGTTTGCATTTCACTTCCATATTATACATGAATTTCCCAGTTAGTATGCACCACCGAGACAGTGGAAGGGTATACTGTGTTACCTTTGTCCGTCTGTGCTTCCATCTGTCCAACACACTTTGGTTTAAGTTTTGCGTAGGTCATATTAGGCATTGTGGTGGAGCATCCGTGTTCTATGTTGTTACTTATATAGCTTGCCAAGGTGTGATAAATTAGCATATCAGTTTATGTGTATCATGGTAAATCTTATATGATTTTCAATATGACAGTTATACTAATACTTTAATTATTGATTCTCCTCTTGAGAATAAGTATTTTGCTGTAGTTTTACATGCCATTTCTTTCTTAGTAATGTTCTATTTGTTTCACTTCATTGAATATGTTTAGAGTCGATAATTGTTTTTCCTTGCCTATCTGTACTTAAGAACGATACTTAGCGTCACTTCAAGACTTCATTTACTATTACACACAAAATGAAAATATGTAAATATCTTGTTTCGGTTAAATAAATAGGTGTTATGATATCAAATATATAGATAATTTGGTACATTGATAAAAATATATAAGTTTACATCAGATGGTTCAGATTTTTGTCTTCGAAATAATTTTCAACTTGGATAACTGTTGTCGTGGCTAAATACGTTATAATCCAATACCTATGGTACTCTACTTCAGCAATGAATTGAGAAGAAAGGGAGGTAATATATACAACTTAAAATAGGGAGTTTTTCAAAACTTGTACTTCTTGCCCACACAGGAATATTTTTTTAAACTTATAGGCATCGGACCACTAATTATTTTCAGTCCTGCATATTTATCAAAATTTTATAATTTGCACATGTTTGACCCAAATTCAAGAACTGTGCTATTTCATATACGAAACACAACCTTTCATACACAATTGTGTCATAAATTACAACAGTACAAAAAGAATATTTAGAAGCCGCTGGTAAAAGCTGATATTTAAAGTGTTGTAAGACTGGTACAAAAAATAAGTTTCTTTCTGGACAATATCCATTCACAATGGCAGTGTGTGTGTGTGTGTGTGTGTTAGAGAGAGAGAGAGAGAGAAAGAGAGAGAGAGAGAGAGAGGGGGGTATTTAAAGCGACAATTTTGCGTATTGCATTGAATTATGACATAGAAAGCTATACAGAAAACGACTAATCTTCCATACGTCATATAAGTTGCTTGTTTTTGGCTTAATTACATAGTTGCGAAGTGCACTGTAACAATGTTCTAGGGCTTAGGTGATATGGAAAATGTAACCTATTTTTGTCCCTATGTATGCCGAATGTAAATGTTGGTGATGTCCTAGGCGCGGTCAGAAAGGAAAAATAGAAACAGCACGTGTTTCTGTGAACATAAACACATTAGCTACCAGTATACAGGTAAATGTTCATCCAAGTGTTGTCAAGACTGCACGTGCTGCAGATCAGTCCTGGTAATCTCTTTGCGATTTCTCCCAGAGATAATATGCATGCATCCACATTTACATTCACCGTTGGCTGAAACGAATGTGGGTTGCTTTTTCGGTCCAAAAGAGTAATTGTTTTCAACTTCTAAAAAACCAAGCCTTTGCCATAATACACTTTACAATTGTATAAGCAAGGAAAAGCTCATAATTGTATCGAAACTAGTTAATGCTAACAGGTTTTCCCTCAAACATTGTGTGTTCAAATTATTTTTAAAAATAAAGTAATCAGTCCCTTTAAAGAAGAGATACATTTATAAATAATGGTCCTTTTTGGTTCTATATAAGAGGTTTCTTTGAAGCATGGTAAAACGTTTCAAATGCTTTAAAAATCTCTTATTGCAATGTCTAATTATTTTTCTTTTATTACGAGATGAGTTCTTCAAATGATCTTGTCCTAAAATTGTCTAGTAAATGTATAAATGGAAAACGACAGAATGCACAGCATGCTTCGAAATTGAATACGTAATTACTGCACGTTTCCCCTTTCTATCATAGTCCTTTTACTTCTGGAGAGGTCTGGAGCTTTAGATTAGTATGTTTCATGAATTACAGTCGAGTCAACTTAGCTTATAATGAAATCGGAAAAAATAATTTTCTTATCTTTATAAGAAAAGAATCTTCAGGCTGCAAAATCTTTGCTTCTTTCTCAAAAAATATTTAATTTGAATAATGAACAAAAAAGCAAATAAAAAGCAACACAAAACTGAATATTTGGAGATAACGAAGAAAACTCTTTACCCATAATGAATTCATTGTTACGAGAGTGACTTAACTAGAGCGAATTGCCCATTTATTATCAATCAAATGTAGAACAATGAAGGTGGATGTTTTTGACCAAAACATTTTAAGCAGACACTGGCTGGTCGTTCTCTGGTGAATATGCATTCAGCTTAGCCTTATATCCCGATTAAACGATTACCAGGTCTTATATACACAGATTACTCCTGAAGGTGAGTCACTGAAGGTGAGTCAAAATCCATTGCTGAAATAGAAATTATGAAATTTGGGTACAACAAAGTGTTTTTAAATGTCCCAATTAACTCGTTATTTACAAGGTTGACTGTTGATATTATTCATCCAAACAATATTCAATATTTATCACTTACCAATTAGCATAGCATTAGCACATACTCATTTCTTAAACACCGTAACATCACCCCATAATAGCAGTTGGACTTAAAAGGTTTTCAATTTAAACTCTAAGCAGAAGATGCAATGTACATAAATACGACCAACAACTTCTAGCTTCAAGAAAATTTTAAGTACACAACATTTAATTAAGAAACAAGATTGTGGTCAAGAACACAGGACACGCCTAGTACTCACTTGGTAACTTATAATATATTATACACACTGGACTTAGAAATAACTGTTGTCATGATTCAAATATCAATCATTCGAGATATAATTGTTTGTGTGGTTTTGCTGAAGACATAGAAAATCCGTATCTTTAAATATTTATTTGTTAAATATATAGAACCAAGCAGGGTATTGGTCCAAATTCTTAATCGACTCTGAGGACCACTGTATACATCTTGTCCTCTGGATCACTGGAGATTGGTAAGAATGGTAACTTATTTAATACATTAAAGAATCAAAACGCCTCATGTAAGTATGCAGTATTTGTACAAATGTCTGAATTATTATACGGAACCTATTGCTGTTATATTTCTGAAAGGATGGTACCAGTCATAGTAGTATGGTGTGGCATTATAGCGACAAAGGTACATCCTATGTCAAACGGGGTAAAAAGAGTATAGCCTCTAACGGGATTTAACATTAGGCAGCGATGTTGAGATGTATAGGGACAAGATTTAATGGTAAAAATGTGTTCAAAAGTTTCATACGATAGCTCTTTATGGTTAGAAATGGAACAATGTAATATGTGTATTCGGCGGAAATTGTAATATGTGGATTTTGCATGGTCATTTTGGCGGGAAATGTAACATACGGGTTTGTCTGCCATCTAATTGCAATGAATATTACGTTGTAAGTTTATCATGTGTGGATCTGTCTAAGCTCTTACGGAAAATAAGATTCTCACTAAAAGAATTGCTACGTATGTTTTTAATAGCAGGTATACCAAAAAAAAAAAAAAATTCCAATGTCAAATTTCAGTTGCGGCCACAAATTAACCAGCCGTACGGTCAGCCCGTCGTATTTTTACCAAATATACCTTTCCTATCCTATTACCATCCTATGATTTCTTTATAAGTTAAGTAAAAGCTCCAACCCCTCTATAAATCGCTCTTCTCGGCATACGTTTGGGCCACCACGATGGTCCTGGCTACACAGATCTGGTCTTTCTGCTTGTTTATTTGTTTGTTTGGCGGTGTGAGTTCATCAACTTTGTGTCGTATGCTACCTCTTGGAAGTGAAACCTGCGTCATGTGAATAGTAGCTATTCCATTGGTGATGTCAAACATTTTTGGCGTGTAAATATACTCGATTCCCCACCGGACAGCCTGAAATGTTGCAGAACATATCAACGTGGAGCACATTTGCCAGTACTAAGGTTTGATCAAATTTTTGCCACCGATAAACTTATACCATTCTTTCTTACCTCATCATTACCACAAAAACTAATGTTCCCTTTATGCCGTACGTGTGCTGAAACTTGTAATCAAGACTACCCATATTGCCAGGAACACAAAGAACTCGCTCTGACAGGAATGTGGGTGATTACCAAATTGTTTTATGGTCTCGATAGTGGATACCAACTGTTAAAAGTGTACACAATTTGGCAATTTCCTACGACAGAACAATACCAACAAGACGACGACAACTCCAGTGAAGGGATTTTGTGTAGGCTACGTCAACGAATTTCTTAAATTGAAGAAAGAAGTTAGTGGATATTCTTCTTGGTGTTTGACTCCAGAAGATAAAGATGAATTCAACGAACATTACCGAGCTTTAGAAAGCATCGCATTATAACACATGGAACAGAACGGAGAAAGACGACCATTTGCAAAAGTCATGCTGAATTGTTTGTGGGGAAAACTAGCTATATGTCCAATATTTTCAAAGACGGAATACTTGGTAGATTATAGTTGATAAAAAATCTCAATAATTACGTGGAAATCATATGCAAAGATTTGATTTTGGCGAATTACGAAGCAGTCCTAGAGTTTACATCACCCCACGAGTTTGGCAATATCGCCATTGCTGCGTACGTGACAGTCAACGCCAGTTTAAAATTATACTCCATTTTGGAACCTTTATGAGACCGTGAACTTTTGTCTGACACCAATAGTTATATTAACATTGATCAACCTGGAAGCTGTCACCCACGGATCGAAGATAACCGTTTAGGAGCTCGGACCGACGAACATCTGGAAGAGACTATTCTGAGTTTTGCCAGTGGTGGACCAAATAATTACGGCTACCAGTACAGAGACAAAGAAGGTCAACTTCATACCAAATGCAAGATGAAAGGACTGACCCTCAACTATCGTTCCAGTCAAGTTTTGAACTTTTGACGTCTTAAAGGAAGCTTTAAAGTCAGGTCAATATCAAGACTTTCATGTGAAAACGGTGGATCCTCACAAACTTGTACTTTTGTCAGGTCATCAAATCATTAGTCTACACTTGGAAAAATTGTATCAGAACGTCTACAATAAAATGTGACTTCTCGATCACAACGCGTTACCTTACGGACACCGTTCGTGCCATGTCATGACTTCCCTCGTCAATTTTGCATCAAATACCATGAAAGGAAGTGATGGACAGTATTCAAGGCTTGGTGGATTACGAACAACTGTTAAACGAACTAATTACACAAGACGAGACGATTTTTTTCAAAGTTTGAACGACGTGTCGTGTTTGTGTTGTTACGGAATTATATATCATTTTCCTTTTAACAATGGTATAGTTTTTTAGTTTATGATCTATGTTCTTAGTCTAAACAGCTGTCGCCTTGGGAGTATACATACGGTAGGCTCGATCAATATTTCGAAACCTTAGTCATATCACATGGTTTTAGCGCGCGCGAGGGACATGAACTTCTAACTTAGATTCTATGAATCAATACAATATTTACTGTTTAAAACAGTGGTAGTCTAACACTTTAGAAATGTCACGCATAACCTAATTTCTGATTGGTTCGGAGAGGGTTGCAATGTTTCGAAATGTCCTGTTGTGTATTAAAGACGCAAAGGATTTTAATTTGTTTATGCGCAGTGAGAGACTCTATTATATTAAATAATCCTGTGTTTAAGCATTCTTCATAGTTACATAGAATAAAGAGGTCATAACGAATTTGGTTCATTTTGTGTGTATGATATTCTTTGGAGATTTATTTATATTAATAGAGTCCATTTTGGATAAGTACCGTGTCTTCAGCTTAATTATTATACAGCTCTGTGGAATTATCGGAAAAATTTCTAGAACTTGTGAGATTCCATATTAGCAAGGATTATTTGGATATAACTTAATCTTATCAGCATATTAGCACAGTAAAGGCTACTTCATTCGGTACATACATTCGGACTATTTGGATTAACTTCCGGAACAGTGAACTTTAAAACAATTTAGGACTTTTAAGAATATTCAATACTGTAAGTTATTTTTAATTCTTTCACTTTAATTGTTTGTTGAAATATTTTAATATTTTAGGAAATTAAAGATTTGTATTTTAAATAATGAAAGCATGTTTGAGTCTTTTCTTTTGTTACATTACCCCTATTCATAACAGTGTGTGTATGTGTGTGAGTGACTACATTTTTCTTTTTAATTTACCAGCAGATTCTTTGTGGACATTTTATGAACAGTACATGCAAAGACATTACGGTCAAGTCGTTGTTTCTGCCAAATTCTGACAACTTGAACAGAACAATGTTACAAATGTGCAGCACAAGAAACCCCAGTTTCACGCTAACTTCTGACAATGTGAGTAGAATGTGTACTGACTTGTTTTGGAGGTCATATCTCTAGAAACGATCACGAAATGGACTTTTGTGATATGTTTTTGAAGTTTCATTGCAACAAAAATTATTTTTCTGGAGAATATACCAAAAGACTTAAGTTTCTGTATGTTTTGATTTGTTTTGTAAAGTATGGATAAGATATTAACACAGACACACACACGCACACATTTCATAATCTCTCTCTCTCAATCTTTGGGTGACAGTACTCTCAGAAATATGAACAGTTACAGACTCATTAAAAGCTAAGTTTAACTCCTGCAAAGATTGACTTCGATTGTTAAAAACTGCCATGAAGAAAACGAGAAAATACATGATTACACATGCCCCATAATCTAGCTATATATTCTCTCTCTCTTTCTCTCTTTCTCTCTCTCTCTCTCTCTCTCTCTCTCTCTCTCTGTTGGCACAAAACTGCATCGTAAGTGTTCATTGAACAATTTCATTGTACTTTTATGCCAATACATTTATCAAGCAAAAAGAATAGCCACCTGACATTCAATATTTTTTGTAACAAAACTGCTCCCAATGAATTGATAAAAATTCAAAATCCTCTAGCTAAAACAGACAAAATTCTACTCCTCTAATGAAATGTAGCTAGGCTTGAATAATTTGTAGCATAATTTCAAAAACACTAGTGTCAAGCTGCGCATTAAGTAAACCTACATTACATTTGTAGACTGACAGAATAGTTAAACACCAAATCGTACTGAGATCATTCGAGAATGTAACAAAACAAAAATAAAAACAAAAAACGGAAAAATCTGGTGTCCAGAAATTGGCGAGAGAATATTTGCCTTTCTTGATACTCCATATGTTTCAAATACAACTTGCCGTCAGTGAGAAAATTAACAATTTAGGATAAACACAATGTTTCAACTTCATCCCTCTAGAACTTCATACAAAATTTATAAAAGATAAAACGTATGTACATTTCTAGCATAGGATTTACCTTTGTCGCTATAACCCACAAAATTGTAACCTCATATTAATTTCCTCTTGCGCCCCAAATGCCGCTAAAAAGCGGCCTATTTTCCTCTCTTCTTTCACTTCACTGGTAAAAATATAAGGTTAGTTTTAGCATCACATTTCCCGTTAGAGGACAGAAATTCGACTGAGACAAGTATGCCGTCTCCATGTCTGATTCTCTCTCTCTCTCTCTCTCTGTCCTTCTGTCTCTCTGTCTCTCTCTCTGTCCTTCTGTCTCTCTGTCTCTCTCTCTATCTCTGTCCTTCTCTCTCTCTCTCTGTCCTTCTGTCTCTCTGTCTCTCTCTGTCCTTCTGTCTCTCTGTCTCTCTCTCTCTCAATCTTTGGATTTAACATAAAGTCCTATCCGATGTGTACGATGCACAACTACAAAGTACTTTTATGCCAATATATTTATGAAGAAAAACAAAAAGGGCAAACACTTTACACTGAATACTTGTTGCAAAACAAATTGCTGCCAGTGAATTGGTAAAAATAGAAAACAGCTCTCGCCAAACAGACACATTGCAGGCTGACATAATTATTAGAAACGCAAGAATCATGTTTGCTACATGCCAAGTCGTTCTGCGTTCATTTTACAATGTAGCAAAAAAATAAATTGGTCTTCAGAAACTGTTGAATGAAAATTTCCCTGTCTTGATACTCACAGTGTTTCAAATACAAGTTGCTACCAGTAAAATATGTACCAATGTTTAGTCATTAAACTTAAGATAGCGTAAATTTCTAACCACCACCCCGACTTGGACTTTACACAGAGTTTATAATAGATAAAGATTATGTACATTTCTAACATGGAATATACCCTTGTTAGTATAAACTTCCAAAATGGTAACCTAATTTTAACTTCCCCTTGTATCCTAAATGCAGCAAAAAAATGGCGGCCTACTTTAATCTCTTCTGTCACTCCACTCTTAAAATTGTAGGGATTATAAGGATGGTAAGGGGATAGTTACAAAATGGAGGGTATTATTATAGAGGGGTTAGAGGTTTTACTTTGTTTATAAGGGGATCATAGGATGACACGTGATACGGAAGATATTTTTGTTCAAAATACAGCGGGCTGACAGTAAGGCTGGATAATTTGTGACCTCAACGGAAAAAGATCCATTCTGGCTGATTTGACATTGGATTTTTTTTTTAACTTGCTGTCAATAACATACGTGGCAATTTTTTATTTTTTTATATATATTTTTTGTTTTAGAATCTTAAATTTCCGTTAGAGTTCAGACATGCTTACACATGAAAAACCTACGACGCAACATTAATTTCAGTGAACATGCAGACACACTCGGATGTTACATTTGCCCCAGATAGATCTCACAGACTCCATATATTACATTTTCCGCCAGTAGACCTTACATGTTACACTTATATTTCTAACAATACAGACTCATCATGTGAAACCTATGAACACATTTTTACATATAAATCGTCCCTATACATTTCAACACGAAGACCTAATGTTAACTTCCCGTTAGAGGATATAAACTTTTTACCCTGTTTAACATAGGATGCCCCCTTGTAGTTATAATATCAAACTATGCTACTAATCATTGACTAGTGTCAGGATTTCAACTAATATCTCTGGTGTCACTTCTAAAGTAAGATCTTCGGTATTACAAAAATTCCCTACAAAGACCATTTGAGGGATAAGATTACATGCCTTTTCCGCAGCTTCCTCCAAGTGACAAAATTATATCAAAATTGCGAGTTCTGGGAATGATTTTTTGTCCTTGATGGTAACTTTAGCTCCTGCCAATCATCCAGGGAGTTTACAATTCAAATATTCACCACTGCACACATGTAGGTTATGGAATTTGTTAATCTTTGATAAGTTTCTTTCACAGTTCTGGGTTCCATGGATAAAACTCCGTCGAAATAGAACTGTTTGTTCCATGACAACCCTACCAAATGGGCCTCTTCTGGGGTCAATGGTTATCTGCCAAAATGCCCTTTAGATATCGTTTTAGAATAATAAACATCGTTTTTAGTTTTTGTTTTATATGTTGATCAAAATATTTGCACCTGGATATGTTAGATAAATTTCCTCATCCAAAATAACATTATTTGTTGATGCTGTCGTTGACTGAAGCTTAAGTCCAAAATTACCTATCTTTCAGAAGAATCTTTCCTTAGAACAGTATGCAATGTAGAAATACAAATATAAGATGTGAAATATATATTGTCAATAGGATCTGAAATGGCATGATGCCTAGATTCTTTGTTTGTATATCCATTAATATCTTCTTTGAAGTTAAGTGCACCAATATGATTGACAATCTTGTTTAGCATTGTTAAACGTTTGCCCTGATAACAAATATGTAAAACATACTCCAAAAAATTGCCCAATCTAGTGTCTGGATAATCGTACAAGAAGAAAGGAAAACATTGTATGTTTAAATTTGTCTGCAAAGGAATGCTGCCTTTTTCAGACTTATATTTTTGTGATTTGAAAACATTGAAATCAATATGTAAAACAATTTGTTCCTCCCTATAAGACGTTGAGAAATTACTAAAGTCATTATTGGTATATTTAAGTTCGCTTGCCGACAAATGCTAGCTTTCTGTATTTACTAAATTATTTACAATATGTGGTTCAGTCATGTAAAAGCACCCCACTCGCATTCGTTAGTCTTTGACGCGCAGATATGCAGTTAAACACAAATCATTCAGCTGATCGTGTTATGTTTTATCTTCAGGACACGCATCAACCTTCGTGAGATGGGGAAAAACTACATGTCCAGGCAATGACACAGAACTTGTTTACGAAGGTAAGGACAACTGTGTTTGATTAGACAGTCAAATTTTGACACAAATTGTCTAACTAATGCAAAGAACAATATGGCTATATCCACCATGCAACTGGACTAGAAATCTTACTGTAACATATTCTGACCAATCAATTGTTCGCATTGTTCCTTGTTGGTAAGATTTCCGACTCTGGAGTAATATTAAATATTCAAAATACTGAGTCATGTTTTATGACTAACGGGTCTGATCATACACCTAACTCATTATGGGAACAAAATTCTGTACTAAAGTAAAGTCCTATTTAAGAATAATCACAATGTGTCTGTTTACGATGCATGATTTTGCTATTGAAATACATGTACTGACTCATATGACAGGGATTCTACTATGCAAAGACACATATTACGAGCGGGTATTTTTGGATACTCGTTGCGTTAAGTACTATATATCGTAGTTACAACTATAATATTGTTAATGTAAGTGCTAGCCCTGTGTTAGCGTGATTTATAGAGGCATATGATAGATTCAGCCATTGGACACTTTTCAAAAAGTTACTCGACAATCAAATATCCGTCTATAAAAAGTTCTAACAAGCTAATGTCAAGTAGCAAATGTACATTCTAACAAGCTAATGTCAAGGAACAAATGTACACCACTTGCAACAACTTTCTCCCTGGTCGAACTGTTTCTAGCCTCCCATTCATGTCCAAAATCTTAGCAAAAGTTGTTCTGTCCCAATTGCTATCTCATCTGAGTTCAAATAGTGTTTTTAGCAATTTACTGTCTGCATATCGCCCTCTCCACAGTACCACAGGACCAAAACTGCCCTTCTGAAAATAGTTAACGACCTTCTCTCTGCCTCTCTGCTTTGGATAGTAGAAATATTACAGTCCTCACCCTCCTTGACTTGACTGCAACATTTGATACACTATACCATGATATATTACTTCACCATCTCCAGCATGTATTTGGCATTCCCAATACAGCCTGATTACGGTACAAGTCATACTTCGTCGACAGGACACAAATTGTGTCCGTAAATGGAAATCATTCCAGCCCAGCTGATATATGTTTTCGTATTCCAAAGGGGTATCTTATTGGACGCGTTCGCTTCATTCTATACACTCAGCCCCTCTCAAATATCATAGATCGTCATCCGGTGCCTCGCCAATTGTACGCTGATGACACCCAAATATAAAAATGTAGCAACCCAACTGAAGTTGATGCTACCATCCAAGGCGTAGAGAGGTGCATTTCCGATGCGAAGTCATGGTTGAAATGTAGCAAGCTGCAGATCAACGATGATAAAACTGAAACCATTCTGATCACCACACATAGATTTTCTCATTCCCATCCTGTACATCGAACAATAAGCATCAGCAACCCCAACATTAGTTTTACACAATCAGTACGAAACCTAGGTGACCCTCTCGACACTACTCTATCATTCCACCAACATGTCATTAGCATATGCAAAGCTGCATATCTGGAGCTGAGACGTATCATCTCCATTCGCAATTTTCTTTCAGTTGATGCCACTGAAAGACTTGTGTGTTCCTTAGTACTGTCTAGACTGGACTGTTGTAATTCACTTTTATCTGGTTTGTCTCAGTATCTCCTACAAAAACTTCAAAAAGTTCAAAATACAGCTGCTCGGATCATCCTTAGAGTATCGAGAACCAAGCACTCCCTCCCCACTGTCATGTACCATCCAATGGTTACTTGTTCGCTCCAGAATCAAACACAAAATCTGTTCTCTACGCTCCGTTTCGTTGACTGCCTTCAGTCCAAAATACCTATCGAACCTCACCCATATGTACACCCCTTCTAGATACTTACGCTCCTCTTCTGATACTCGTATTCTCATTATTCCCTTTATCAAAACGAAGTCCTACGGACAACGTTCTTTTGCGTACCAGGGCCCAGCTACCTGGAACGAACTGCCTGTTGAACTTAGACACAATGATATTGTGATCACATTCAAGAGTGATCTTAAAACTCACCTATTTCCACTGCAAGAACAGACTTAAGACTTAGCAATGTTTTCTTAATTTAATTATTTTCAGCATGATTTTGTTTGTAATGTTATGTTGTTTGTTTTTTGTAATCGTGTCCATTTAATGTCCGTATGTGTTAATTAATGTTCTAAAGCGCTTAGAGCTTCTAAAAATTAAGTGCTGTACTAAGTCCTCGTTATTATCATTATTATATATATATATATATATATATATATATATATATTTATATATATATATATATATATATTTATATATATATATATAGTTCATAATCTAAGAAACTGGTAGAGCAAAAGGTTATACCATGTGCGTTGTGAAAGTGCAGTATCTAATTCCTTTCATATAACCAATAGAGTGAGGGGGCAGGGAGATGTTCTTTCGCCTTCATTATTTAAAATACACATAGAAAATGATATCAATTGTGTTTTGGATCAATGTTACGTAGGGCTACATTTGCCAACAAAAGCTTTATTTCTGAACACTTTTAGTTTTGCTGATGATATTTCATTCATAAGTCCTTCTATCGCAGGTTTAAGGAAGTTATTAAAGATATGTGAACATTTCGCATGTTTGATTGATATCATATTTCATACACAGAAATCAGTACACATGGTTTTTCATTGAATATTTTCCGAATTACCAACTCCTCCCTCTGTGCTTTTAATGGTCCTGCTCCTGCTTATGTCAACAGTTATGGGTCTTTCGGTCATATTTTAAAATTCAGTCTGTTAGATGATGAAGATATGATGAGACATTGCAGATTTGTATGTACTCGTACAGGCATGCCTTTACGTAAATTTAAAAATTGTTCTTTGTGTATCAAAATTAGATCATTCAAATCTTATTGCTGCACAATGTATTGTGCACCTGTGTGGAATAACTTCAGTGAGCGTATAAAGAGGCAATTAATCATTGGTTATAACAATAGTCTTCTGTTACTATTAGGCCTTTCAAAATGGAATAGTGCCTCTACATGTTTGCATACTATAATGTATTTAGTTTTGAAATATTAATGAGAAAATATGTGTTTTCAATGATAATAAGACTATCCAATATTAAGAAATGTTTTCCTTGAAATCTCTATGAAACTATGATATTCTGTTTAGGCCCCGGATTATAGATAGAAACAAATTACTTTTTTAAATGCCTTTTATAATTTGGTTCTTAACAATGACAGACTTATTCAGTAGCTGTATATATGTGTCTGCATATTTGTGCATAAAACACCTAAAACAATTTTATGTTTAAAATACTTTTTTATTTTAATTTAGATGTATGAACCATGCAGTCTGATATAAAGAATTCTTCTCTTATCTTATAAAAAAACAAGCTATTACATTGGCTGGAGACCCGTAGCAACCATTATCTCGCACAATACTGACTGGGAAAACAAAGGCTTGAGTACTGCTTGCATTATGACGTTCTCGAAGCAGCGCGGTGAGTTTATGGAAAAAAAATGAAAGCCATTGGCCTTCCTGCTAAGCAAACTTTTAGCTACCATTGTCCAGAGTGCCGATGAAGGAAACAAGACAAAAGCACAAAGGTTAAAGGAGACACAGACAGAACGTTATGTATATACAACAATAATGGTACAGGGGATTAACTATTACATGGATATCTGAAAGAAACTTTATTTTCCTACATCAACATTGTAATTGCCATGCAAAACATGCGTTATGCATGCATTTTGCGTTAAGCTTTGATTTCATGTATACATGTAATGGTATAATTACTTCAAATCTATGAATGATCGTTATATATCGAGTAGTACCAAATTTAGAATTGAATGTCGTTAGTAAATTACATCAGAGGTAAAGAGATATATGTTATCAATTACAAAAAATGGAACTACAATATAACACATATTCTGTACATTCATAAACACAGAGTAGCCTCTGCAGATCTACATTTTAAGCATCTCGAGAATAATAATTTTTATGCTAAAACCATGTGCTTGGCAGCTTGAATAAAAGAATACAGAAACGTAACTTCTCTCTCTCTCTCTCTCTCTCTCTCTCTCTCTCTCTCTCTCTCTCTCTCTCTCTCTCTCTCTCTCTCTCTCCCCGATAGCTTGTATCTATACCTTAATATGTAAAATTTTCAGTCATTTGTCCAGAATTATGCTTATCATGCTATGATCATTTTAGTCAATTAAAATAATATTTATGTTCTTGGAAAGTGATCCACATCGTGGGTTTCAAAGTCTCCGCTAAATATATAGCATTACAACCTATGTTCTACGACGAATGGCGCGATTTTGCTCCTGCTTCTCAGTGTGAAATGCGGGAGGGAATCAGAATGGGAATGACTTCATGTCATTTCCTTTATATCAAATGAAATTTCCATCTCGATTTATTCGTGTCTTTCAAAACAAAATTGACCTTCTTATTTGAAATGGACATTTGACAATATTCCAGACTGTCTGAAATTGTAATCAAAACATGTTGCTTTTAAATCATGACCAATAGAACAAAATGACATTTATAAATTGATTTTGTTTAAGTATCTGGTCTACATACATTCAAGTTGTATTGGTTGTGTCCAGATTGAGCAGTTATCGTTGAGAAAGATAACGACTGCTTTGTGTTATTGACAATTATCAGAGGTAAATTTGACTTAAACACTCTGAGAAGCCATTGTTGAAGGTGGGTATACTCCGGTCATATTTAGCCAATACAAGTTTCGTAAAAATCTAGTTGACCCTCGCTATTAATCTGTATACGAAATGAATGTTTTATTCTTTTGTAAACCAGGGTTTGCTGGTGGCTCTCTCTACACAGACACTGGAGGCGCTGCTGACTTTCTTTGCTTACCGAAATGTCCAACCTGGGGAAAGAACGTAGGAGGTACACATGACACCACATTTATATACGGTGCTGAGTACGAACATTTCAATGGATTCAATCCATTTTCAACCATGTCGATACAGGACGATGTTCCGTGTTGCATATGTAGACCTCCCCGTACTACAACCCTAATGATCCCCGCTAGAACTGACTGAAACCCCTGATGGAATTAGGAGTATACTGGGTATCCGATGTCAGATTATCGTGGTCACGCAGGGAACACAAATTATGTGTGTTGATGTGAATCCAGATGCGGTTTTACGAGGGACTCCAGACAATAACGGCCATCTGATGTACGTGGTTGAAGCAAAATGTGGGTCTTTGCCTTGTCCTCCATATGTTGAAGGACGAGTTATAGCATGCGTTATGTGCTCAAAATAAAGACTATATGGTTGTCTGTTTATCTATTTTTAGGTGACGGGATTCATCGACCTTGAACCTTCAACCCCATGTTTAATTACTCCCACTACGTATATAATGGAAGATGGGGAATACAGTTTCTAAGACAGCATTGCAGATAAACAAGATACTCGTGAACATATAAGAAAATATATGTCTCTATTTTGAATCCTATTTAAGACGTTATGTGACTTCTGTCTCACACGTACTGATATACAGACTCTCTAAGATCAATGGAAACAAGACATGGGATAGTTGTAATGAAATTAACATAAATGTTAAGTATAATAATTTAATCAATGTATTTAGTCTAAATTTCAAACCCATTAGTATATATAGACAATGGTAATATTCTTTCGTAAGACATTACACATAAATATCATAATTTAAATTTGTTTTAAATGTTCCTTCTTTCAATACATGAGTGAGTGCCCATTGATATTTTCGGTATTTTTAAAGATCTTTATTTGTGAGGAAAAATATATACAGTTAAAGATATGTAGTATTTTGGATGGTATACTTTTAATATACAACGGAAATGTCTTATACTTGGATCTGTGAGAGACAAAAATGAGGTTGTTGATTTTTATTTTTCTCAGAAAATTGCATTCTTTCATTTAAGAGGCAATCCTTCCTGCTGTTTAGTACTTTCAGAATTGTAAATAATATCATACAGATAAAATGTCACGTCATCGAAGCGTCCGATCACCTTATGGGCATATTCAAGGAGGTTGTGTACCGTGGAAAAAATAGCTCAAAGATCACCTGGTGGGCGCCAGGTAAAATCCAGATCGTACTACCGAAACAGGCACATACAATTGTAACGACAGACGCTGTCTCATCTGTATACTTAAACCTGAGATAATAACAAGTTTCAATAGCAAGCAAAAACAAATAACTTCGTAACCAAATTGTAATGTATTTATGCAACAACTGTGCCGATCAAGACGTTGCCGAAAATGTGGAATCTAAGAAGAAGATAAATAAACACTTAAGCTACATCCATAACAAACTAAAACTTCATTTATTTAAAGTTATTTAATCCTCCTTCGACACGAACTCTTCCGATAATATTACTTTACGTTTCCAAATTCATGTAGGATTAAACTCCAGGTACCAATATTCAAACTTGGAGTGCATATGTTTTCCAGAGAGAGCTTTTCCTATTCATCGTTTAACCTTATATTACCATGATACACCTCGCTAATTGCTGTGCACATTTTGGAGTATTTTTAAAAGTATGTCCAATTTAGTCATTTTTTAATTAATCAATTTTGATGATTCTAAGTAAAGTTTATGATTCTACCATTACACGGTCATGATCCGCGCCAATGGTTTAACTAAAGACTTTAATTTCACACATTGGAATGGGTATTATAAGAAAACATTGATGGTTCAATGTTTACTCTAAACTTTTGATGTTCTAGTTTAGTGTATATTAACTTGAAGATTAACGTAGTAGATTGTCATTTGTAGAGCTATGCAGATATAATACAATTCCTTAATTATCACATTATATCTCTGTTGTCAGACATGTTGTTGGCCTGTGTCTTGTCCTTCGTGTGTTGATGGATGAGTTATACCATACGTTGTGCGCTCACAATAAATGAATTCATCGTGGCTGGTTGGCTGTTTGAACAAGAACTAAACTAATATAAGTAAGACAATAAATCTGCTGTTTGACTATATGACCCCACGCTGTTGCTCGTTGTTCACTCGCTCTTTGCCATCTCGTCACACGCACAGAGCGCTACTAGCCCACCACCTGCTTAACCAAATGGATCCAGATTTTGATATAGTTATGCAAATCAACACAATACCCTAAAATATATCTGAAACATTTAAATCTCTCTCTTAAAGCGTCGAAAAGAACTTGCACAACATCTCACACACAAGCACTAAGGCACGCACTTGTATTAATGTACCCAGACATGTAGAAACGGCATCACCTACTGGTACTGTCCATGTCATCTACATACATGTAGGTGATGATACGACTGTTGAAGGCATTTTGGTCACCCAGAGGTGACAAACTTATTTACATCATAGGTTGTGACTTTAAAAAGCACTTATCCGGCTAGTGCCCTGGAGAAAGTTGCACATGCCTGGTTTATACTGCCAAGATTCCTTCATCTTGAATAATGCATCGTGTCTCGACGCTTGTCTCTGATGTTGACCAAAACCCACTATGCTATTATCACTCTACTTATACACTTGCAGAAGATGCATCGAGACTCTACAAAAGCTGTGCAGTTTAACAAGATACCCTTGAAAATATCCCAAGGCTTTAGTCCTCTGTCTTAAAGCGTCTTGAAGGATTTGTGTGACATTTGACACAAACACCCACTAATGCACGCAAACGCTAATATCAATGCGCGAACGTACTGAGAGAAAGCATCAGATAGTTTCAGTAAAAATTACATAAAGTCTATATACATTATTCCAAACATTATTATAATTTTCTTTCTTAATTTTGGAGCCATTATTATGGACAAATTTTGAAACAATAATATCTGAATTATGCAATTACACTTTAAAGTAAAGATTCCCACAATTTTGTAGTATCCCTTGTTCAATTCGTCCGTAAAATCTTCTCACATACATACATTCATACATACGTACATACATACATACATACATACATACATACATACATACATACATACATACATACATACATACATACATACATACATGCATGCATCATTACATACATACATACATACATACATACATACATACATACATACATACATACATACATACATACATACATACATACATACATACATACATACATACATTCATACATACATACATACATACATACATACATACATACATACATACATACATACATACATACATACATACATACATACATACATACATACATACATACATACATACATGCATGCATACATACACACATACATACATTTACACTTTATTATACATTTATTTATTATACATGTTACACTTTCAAAATTGTAGATAATAATATGGAGACATGTGGATTAGTTATTAATATATAACCACATTTTTGTCATGAAAGCTTTGGAATTCACAGAAGATCTAATCAGTTCAATTTCGTCTACCTGGGTCAAGGGTTCATCTCCAGAGTTCAAGGTATATCATATGCAGATTTTATGTTTTATCCACCAGCTAATACAGTGCCTTCAAGCGTATGCGGGATATATGCCACTGACGCCACGTTGTAGCATATAACTTCGTTGATGTAGGCCTAACAATAACAACATATTACCGCTTGATTATCAGATGGTTTGAATGTATTTCATTTTTAACATGAACAGCTTGTTCGAAATTCATAATGCGATATCTCCTATAAATATAATGTTCTCATTATCAGACGGTAAAGTTTGGATATAATTTATTTCTTCTATGATGTACAACACTTTTAGACACCTCATAACACCTACATCGTACGATTGATATGATAGTGTAAGGTATTCCGTGTAAATGTAAAACAAGTCCTCGTTTGTTTACAATGTTTTGATGGGGGAAATTCTTTATTGATATTATTGAAGGATCCCTTTTGGTTTACAGGTCACTGCGATCTCATAAATAAAAACATGAATAAATGCTAACGGTCCCCTGTCTGGATTTTTTCAACTGTCACACTTAGTGTTTCACTTGAACTCCACAGTAATCACATGTATAATCATTCATTTCTTGTGCTTAATTGTTTGACAACGTTATGCCGGGTATCCTTTTTACACTTTCTAGATCCTGTTTTGTGTTGGTAATAGTTCCATGAATTCAGTCTCAATACCTTAGAAATAAAAGAGTTAATGTAACATATATTCCAAGATGACACAGGCATTAATATGTAATATATAAACATGAATTGGTGAAATGTAAAGCAGATGAAGAAATGTGATGTTTTAAATTTAGATGATGTGTAGTCATGCATACTGATATCGTTGCTATTGATGCCATATTTTTTGTTAGCTTCAGGTCTACCTAAAGAATCAACCTAAAGAGGACGTGGATGGAAAGGAGACCTGGTTATCATCATGCAGACTTTTTCCCACAATTTGTTACGCCAAGATAAAATACTTGTCTTATTTTGATCGAGTAATTTTAGCCGGAGTATTGTAACAAGTTACAATGACAAAAAAGATAAACAAACGCTAGAGAAATTCACCAGATTTGTTTTAGTAAGAAATATAACAGAAGATCAACCATGTTTAAATGACATCTTTTGTGCAGTACTTAAATATTTCTGACGTAAAGTAAATGAGCTAAGAACTATTAAAAAACATGGGGTTTTCCTTGTGTAGATCTTTGGGTATTGTCGGGATTTATTTTCTAAGTTTAATGGGACATGTCCACATGGTTTTATTTCACGACCTTCATGGTCGTGTAAAATACTTCGTGAAACTTTAATCTCGTCCAATCCTACCCATAAAAAATAAACTAAAACTTAAGCAGGAAAGAGAATTACTAACAGATAAAAGACGAATCGACTAATTTTTAAACGTATACAGATGCTTTAAAGGGAAATGACAGTGGAACGTGGATCATTTTATTTAATACTCAGACTTAATGGTCAACACCGATGTCAAGATCAAAGGCGTTAAGACTATAGCTAAAATTATATCTATGGCATGAAGGGGATAAACATTGCCGACATATTTCTTTCGCCTGATAACTAACAAAATGTACAAGGTACGGATTATCTTAATTGAGATCTCTGATATATATTGACTGTACGATAAGAAGCTTCCAATCCCAATATACCTTAATTACAGGAACAACTATGAAAGTACACAAGGTAGTCATGCAGTGAGTGCACTGATTGCATAGAGTTTATAATAATAAAACAGAGCTAAATATAACCTAGTGTGAAGGAAACGGGATTCAAGTCAGAAATCTGTCTATTCCTGATCCATTCAGAACACAAACTATCTGCTCTATTGGCTTTTCCATAGTTACTTGCAGATTTATCGCATACTTAGCTGGGATCTTTTCAGGTATAATACCATATACGTTGGTCATGTTTGTCATTCTGTATGCAATGTTAACAATCTTTGCAAATAGCGTGCAGTTACAAAAGGCATCTACGCCTAACATTAACGACTGTCTGAGATTTGAGTATGAATACAAATTGTTAGAAAGTCTATTGAGGGTCGAATTCGACTTGAGAGAAATGGACGCTTCCATGTTGCAGCTTCAAGAGAAGGTTCAAACTCTTGAATCAGATGTGTTGGAGAAAACACTTGAAATTGAGCAGCTAGTTAGGGATAAATCAAACGGTGAGTATTTGACTTTCATCTGGTATTATGCTTCTTTGTAAAAAAAATAAAATAAAAATAAAATCAATTTATATTGCTTACATACACCGTCTTGCAAAGAAATCAACACAGCTACATAGCATTTCTGCATCAAATCAAGAATGTTCAATGGCCTATTCTGCATTCCTTTAAAAAAAACAAAATCAAATCACATCGACTTTAAACAGTTTATATTTAAATATTTGAATGCATATTTCGAAACTTTAATATCATCAAAGTGGTATATAGGTTAGAAATTAAGTTGATAGATTGAGCAAAAAATAAACGACTTCTAGACTTTAATTTGTTGCATTGTTTGTAAGATATTGCATTTTAATTATATGGGCAGACGCATTTTTGCACTACGATAAGGTACTCTGATGACCAAAAACTGCTGAAAATGTATTCGTTGGAAACAGTTAAAATGTCTCAATGACAGCGTTTCAATCAGAATTCAGTAACTTTGCACATGTTATTTGTTACGTGAACATGTGAAGGTATGTGTGCAATTGTGCGCCGTCTTTTACCTAACTTCATATTTTTCACATGTATCTCTGGTCAATTTCTAAATTGTAAATGTTTATGGAGTTCATAGGTGGAGACAAAAATATTCCGTGTACTAGACATTCTTTCTGAAATTAAATTGTAGGGATTTGTTGATAAGTAATACTAGTAGAGCTCTTAGATTGCTCGTTCAATGCTGCTTACAGTCTCTTTTGCTTGTTTCCTTTACTGCTAAATTCGGTTGTCAAAGCTATGAATATATATATATATATATATATATATATATATATATATATATATAAGTACAGATCAGCAACCAAAAGTCATGAATGTTTTTGTAGTATACGTCTCCTTTATTAAGTCTGAATATTTATCAGAGATTATGCTCATGCAGTATTCAACTCTTTTGATTGACAATAAAAACTTGGTAATAGGTGATTTCCATTTTGATTCGCAAAAAAACAAACAGTACATAACGTATATTTCTGAACAATTTATTCCATACAAAGCAGATTGTTTGTTTGCCAGCAACATAACATGGCTCCTGATTAGTTCACATATATTTACAAACATTTCTGATTGTAAAGTGGCTGGCACAATGCTAAACTACAGTTGTGCATTGTATCCCACCCTGTGAGTGGGATTTGCAAAAGGCAGGCTTACCACTGCATATCATTATCTGTCATCTCTTGGTGTAGCTGATGTTTTCCCAAAATTGTCTTTTTAATACCTTCTAGTTTGTTCATTTCAGTTTGTTCTTTTGTATCTGCATTTCTCTTACATAACCATTTATAACATTTTAAATGATCAGCGCAGAGCATTTTATTTTCTGGAATACACCATAGCATATCGAACCATTTAGGTACAGTGAACCTTTTGCTTAACAAATGCGTCATGTAATAATACAGCAGATATTTATTTCAATTTGTAAATACAATAACGTCATTTTTGCTATGTCTGCATTTGTAAGAGCAAGTTTTTACTCATCTGAGAATTTAAGAATAGTAAACCTCCATTGACCCCATCTATTCTATGTATATTATCATATTGTAAGTTTGTATTGTCCTGTTATAGTAATTGCATGTTTGCAAAATGTATATATCTCAATTGCGAATCAACATTAACTGTGCCAGGTCTTCTACCAGCAACAATGATATATGTGTATAAACACACATTATATTCCCTGTATGAATTTAGTTTATAAACCTTGTAAAAAGATTGCATTTCAACCAAAGTCACCATGGTCTCTCATCATAGACAATGTTCACGTTAGTCGGTCTTACTGAGCATTACGATGCTCCACATTTGTATGTGTTTGTTGAAACGAACTATATGTACATGACGTTGTTTCAGTGTTGTATCCAGGTCAAAGACACCCGGTAACACCGCTAATTTAAAATGTCGTGGTGGCCGGTATTCTGGTTCTTTTGAGGGTAAAGCCGATGTTGATCAGATATATATGATGGAACTGAGCACTAATTTATCTTATCACACACGGATGTTTCTATGCGGTCAACCTAAACGGAGACTTTGGCATATTTTGTTGTTGCTTACTACTTTACTTTTCAAACTACCTACTTAAGAATTTGTCTGAGCCATTAGGATTTTTATATTCTGTGCACATTTTCATGTTATTTACCGGTTTACTTCTCAAGTTATCTTCGTAAAAATTTTTAATCCTAATAGATGCATTGCATCGCAAAGATTATTATTTTATATGACAATATGTATTTAAGCAACTAAGTAAACTAAGGCGTGTTTTTGCGCTGTGACTGGAACATGTGTTTACCTATAAAGTGTTATTTTAAATGTGCTGCTCACCTTAGTTATGATGAAACGAAACGGACTTATTTTTATAATTCAGCTGAACCAAAGTCACCAAAGTATCTGAATCTGATTTAGGCCCAACCGTATGTATTGTCACAAGAACCAAAATACCCCCTGTCCTCATCTTTGTCTTTTTTTCTAATTATTATTATTTTTATTTATTTTTTTATTTTTTTTTTCGAGCATTGGGTTTCTTTTTCAAAGGTGCATTAAAAAAATAGTGCTTTATCACCCAGTAACTACAAAGAGCAGAAAAATGAGGAAAACGTGACAATCGGATTAATTCGTTGTATTCTAAAGTCGTTCAAATCAGCTAGAAACATGGTAAAGAAAGGGTTAGTATAGCATTATACATGTCTGATTTGAGACCTCATGATCTTCCATTGTTTTAAGTAATCAAAAAGTGGATTAAGTTAGGGTAGTTATAGCACATGCCATTTTCTATGCCTGATACTCTTCCATGATTTGAAGCAATCAAAAAATGGATAACTAGCGGGCTAGTTACATCAGTTTATTTGCCTAGTTTGAAAACGGATACTCTTTTAATGTTTGAAGTAGTCAGGAATAGAATAACCAGCTGGCTAGTTAAAACATAATGCATGGGGTTTGTACTGATGATTTGTTTGAAATTTAAAACTCACCCATCGTTTGAAGCAGTCAGACACGGTGTAGCTCGCGGTCCCGTTAAAGCTGATTGCATGATTTTTTTTTTTTTTTTTGATTTTTTTTAAACCTGATACTCCTGTTACGTTTGAAGCAGTCAGAAATAGTGTAAGAACAGTTCTGGCACTACGCACGATTTGTTGAATACCTGACACTTTTTCATTTGTTGAATCAGTCAAAAATAGGTATATTTTAACGAGCGGATCAGTTATAGCAGTATAATTGCTTTGTTTCCAATTTTATACCCCTCCGTTATTTTGAAGTATTCACCGTAATAGGGTTGCAAGCCGTTCGCTCAGATCAGTTATGATCAGATTCGTCTTCTAGTGTAATTGTTTTGATCGACCTCGACACCGTGTGAATTGATCTGAGTGCCGCATTTTCTTCATTTTTTTTTCTTCATATGTATATGAAAATTGCGTTATGCAAAGTACCAGCCAATGTTACAAGATATACATGATACTATTAACATGTTTTATAACATGGGCAGTTCATTTGCTAAATTAATGCGTGGCATAAGTCATTTGTCCTTTTAAAAAAAAATGGATATTTTACATTCCTGCAAATGGAATCATACAGTTATGTCATGATTAGTCTTGATTTTTATTCAACCTGAATTATCATCATTAGTATTGATGAAGACACTGTAGTTTAAACTAAATATATTAATTAATTTAAGCCTATACAAAATTTACAGACATGTTTAGCATGTTTATTTACATCATGATACGGTACTGGATTAGCAAGCAATGTTCATCACCTCCTCGTCATCCATTGATAATCATAGGGAATTAGGGCAGAGATGATATACAATCCGTACGCGCTTAAAGAGTTATTCAATATATTGACTCCATCCCCTTCATGTATTTATGTGGTATTCATACGATAACGATTGTTGTGATAGACATGTAGTAATCCACTAATTACTTGTTTCTGTGCTAGTGAATGTTCAATCTTCAGTTCTTATATCAATCTATGTGAGATGGGGAAGGACCATATGTCCCGGAAATGGAACAGAACTCTTGTATAAAGATGAGGCCAATGGCGTTTTATGATAACAATAAATTTGACCATTTCTTTCTATCATTGTTATACATGTGTGACGCGGTATTTCTGACATTTGAATATGTCTTGGAAACTGTTTTCTCAAATTACCTTATTTGTAATACTTCCTTTTACTAGTACAGAAGTAGTATGATAAATGTGTATTGTTGCACACCTACCCTCTTATCCATTTTTATTTTTAAAAAATTTCAAACCCTAAGCTACCCATCCTCCTATCCTCCAAATAATGTTCACAAAAGCTCTAGGTCATCCACTCGCCTATCCTTTTTTCAAACGCCACTACTCTACCCACCACACGATAATTTTTTTCACAAAAATCTTAAGCCTCCCACCCTCCTAGCCACCAAAAGAATCAGAAAAACACTAGACAGTCTACACTCAAAATTTTCACAAAAGCACTAGACCACCCACCATACTCTCCACCAGATTTTCGCAAAACACTAGACCACAACACACAACTCTTTCATAAACAACACTGAGCCACTCACCCTCACATCCACCAAAATTTCTACAAAAGCCCTAGGCCATCAATCCTCAAACCTTCACAAAAACACAAGACCACCCACCGTCCCATTCGCCAACATTTTCACAAAATCCCTGTTCGACCCACCCTCAAAATTTTCACAAAAGCACTAAACTACCAACCCTCCTATCCAGCAAACCTTTCACAAAAACACTAGGCCACAACCCTCAAATATTTTTTTTTAAAAAAAAAGCACCATAATCTATTATTCTAAATTATACCTTATTGTGTAGTCCTCCAAGAGTCCGCGGTGCAAACTTAGATTACCTAATACTTTCTTTTTTAAAGTTAATAATATGAAGACACATGCTTGTGAAAGTTCTTTTGTTTTACAGAACTAACATCCGATCCAAATGGAAGCTCATTGGAGCTGTTGTAAAATCAAGAGACAACATGTTATTTAGAATAGATTCCTTCACTTTACTCACATAATAAACTTTCCCATATCAGTTGAAATTGGACACTGTTATATTTATATTCAAAAGAGATAATGGATCTGATCTGTATAAATATCGACTTGAAATAGTATTAAGAGTGGTAGGTAAAATCTTTAAAAGAATTACTTTTAAATATGTTTAAAAATCACCTAAGGCATAATCTACTCATTTATAAATACCAATCTGGTTCCATTCCCTGTCATTCTGCAGTTCATCAGCTAATTGAACTGTATCATACAATCTGTAAAGCTCTTAATCATGAAGACATCGTGAACGAAGTCTTCTTTGACGTTTATAAATGATTTGATTGAATCTGCCACAGAGGCATATGAAGATTCGCAAGCCCTCTGCCCATGTCATCATAGGCACATTACTCTGTTGATTCAAACCCTGTCTCTTTGACTTGAAAAACCAAACAACAAAACACGTTAGTAGATAGATGTAGCCAGAGCTAGCTCCCTTGTAACATTTAAAAGTATACAATAAACCAAACTCTGTTTGAATCTATCTATTCTAGCACAGCTTCAAATCTAGCGCAATTGTAACATTTTAATTACGACGATCATTGTTTTTTTCGTGGTCGTCACCAAGCAGAATA
The DNA here is from genome assembly GCA_029931535.1 of Margaritifera margaritifera. Classification (NCBI taxonomy): domain Eukaryota; kingdom Metazoa; phylum Mollusca; class Bivalvia; order Unionida; family Margaritiferidae; genus Margaritifera; species Margaritifera margaritifera. Next base: position 243,098 of record JAQPZY010000742.1, on the reverse strand, counting down.
AACGAAAAACAATATGATCAGACTGAAAATACTTATTCCAGCTATATCTTTAATCCGCTACTATACAACAGCCGTTACCATCGTAAGACTGAAATCGCGCTACTACAATAAACCGAGTTAGTAAACCGGACACCCCATCAATAAAATAATAATAATAATGCATGCAGCATTAGATCAGGCGCAGTGCAGCTAAGACGAAATAGACTTTGTCTGTGATTTGGTCTATAGAAAAATTCCTTGATTGTAAGCAAAGTCAGTGGTAGAAACGTAAAAGCGTTGTCTTTTAAAGCCAAACGTCTGCAGCTAGATTGTTGATCTCGGAGAATATTGTTTGTATATAATTTAGAACCACCTTACCGTCTGCAGAGCGGCCACTTAAAAGATGATCAAATATACTCTGTAATCGAAATGAGCTAGGAAATTAGGAGTGGAATTTTAAATAATACATGCCAATAAACAAAAAGTGCCATATTTGTATTGCTCGACTGTCGAAAAAGATCATGACAGAGTCTCAAGTGTTCGCAAGACACTCACTACAAAGTGACATGTGAAAATAAAAGAGGTATGCAAACAATAACAACCAGTTTCATTGTGCGACGAACGGACAAAAGCGTGACACATTTTCTAGTGCGCACAATACGCGGAGCACAACTTTCGATTTCGGAGCGTAAATAAAGATCTGCTGTAGAATCTCTGGCCTCTCTTTGGGTTAGTAAGTGGTTCAGTGTCAATTCAACTACCACCGGACAGTGAGGTTGGTATTTTGCAAAAGGTTATGACAAGAGTCAGATGTGAAATATTTTAATAGACATGCAAAATATTGACATATATGGTCACAGGCAACTAATTATTGTATGTGTGGTGGTATATGTAAATACTGCATATAAAAGAATAAAGGTCGCTGATTGGCTGAAACCTGTGCATGAGTAAACTGTATGCTGTAGACTTGATCCTTAAACCATTTTCATTTTATACCTGTCGCCTCACATATACTACTAGATGTAAACGTATTGATCTCAGCGGGCCTGATATTTATAGTGGGTACCTCCAAAGGAATTTGTCTCAGAAAGGGAGCAGCTCAGCATCTTCATCGTTTTAAAAGTTTCCTCTTGCATATATCTTTCATAGAATTTAAGTGTGTTTTGCCGGTCTTACAAAGAAAGTATAGTAATGTGGCCAAATATAAAGATTACGATTACACAGTTTCCTCGGGTCATACGGTATCTTGGGACTCAGTAAATATCTTAGATCGAGAACAAGCTTGGCTTGAGCGGGAGATTAAAGAGTCTACATACATCTGTGCTCACAAACCAACGCTGAACAGGGACGCGGGCCGTTACAATCTGCCGCATATCTGGGACAATTTGTTAACATCGCTCAGTATCGCTCACTAAAGCTTCAGGTTAGCTTTCAATTTATTTACTGTGTATTAAATTTAACAGTTTAAACATTATCAGCTTTGACTCATAGTTGACTATATGCTAATGAAGCGTGTGATAATCTCTCTGAATTTGACCGAAATGGCCGCAATAGCTATATGCTTGCCAAGCTATGTTTATATAAACACACTATACTTTTAATCGGGATGGAAAATGTAAAATGACAATAAAGAAATGTAATTATATATATATATATATATATATATATATATATATATATATATATATATATATATATATATATATATATGTATATATACTAGATAGATAGATATGCTCTTTAAGATAGCGAACAGTATGGCCCCACATTATTTGTTGGAAATTCTTCCGCCTCTCTTTCAAGAGGTATCTCTTTGCGACTGATACCAAATAACATATATGGCTTCCAGGTTTGAACTTTTAATTCTTTTTTTCTGTCCAAGTATAAATATATGCTAGAATTCCCTCACTTCAGAATTCCGCGAATCGTCATCTTTCGGTATATTCAGAAAAAATACTATAACAATAAAAAAGACATTTGAGTCAATATTGAAAAGTTGAAAAGGCACACCATTACTTTATCCAAGATCAATGAAAAGGTAATATTTTTTTAATCAAACTGAGATATTCTCTTAGACACAAATAATAGTCATCTTGTTCATGTGGATTTCAGTTTCAAATTTCAACACTTTTTTATATAACTGTCCCACTTAGCAACAACAGAAAATAAATTGTTTTGATTTATTGCATCTTTTCGTTTTGTTATTACCTTGAAACAACGTTTAAATGGTAGCTCGGATTATTCTGCCACTTCTAATGGCGTTATCCTAAAACAAGCCCAAATTTATATTTAAGAACGTCATAGATTGGATTCATTATTTTATTTCTGTTTACTACGTGGTCAAAGTCAATATTGTTTTCTTCCGTCTGGTATGTTTCTTCTTCTTCTTCTTCTTCATTTTGCTTCGAAAGTATTGTTTCACTATTCTGATATTAGCCTGCTATTTGTATCGTATTTGTATTATTACATGCTTAGTACCAACTCTAGCACTTTGACTTGTATGAATAATACCTGTAAGGTAGAGAACCCTTGGTAACTTGTGAAAACATATGGTCATGTCCCGTTGCTCGAAGGCAATACAATTGTTGAATAGAATTACACAAATATAAATTTGACATTGGTTATAATATTGGTAAAGTACTGGTCACTGCAAAACGATTCAGCCGACTGGTGCAGTTCTGTAGTATTACTAGTTCACCACTACATCCAATAAGAAGTCTTTGAAAGGAAAATCTAATACTAAATCTAGCCATACCTACTATTTCTTGAGGAAAACTACGGACTATGACCCTGTTGAAATATCACAGATTTAAAGATGGATTCAAACTGCATTATACTTTTGACCAAAATTGAAATCCCTTGACCTCTCTAAAATAATTGAAATATCTTGTTGTTCACCTTGATAGTTGTCATTTTTAATTTGGCGTCTCATGGTGCAATTTATTTATAAAACTAGTATCTGGATCAATCCAATTCACGATACTAAAACGTCTTTGCCATGATGTGAGTTTCTTTTGGTGAGCCTATGATTTTTCACCAGAACATATATGATATTTTGGAATGCATAATCTAGATGTGAACAATGGTGCATACCAATTGAATATTTTCTAGTGTCGTTAATGTGATTGCATTTGGGGGGTGATTATTGGGAAATATGCTGATAATAGGCACGATATGCTCACTTGCTTTTACATCTGCTGCTGCCAATGCAGCAGTTGCTGTCGCTACTACTGGTACTATTACCACTACTACTACTACTACTACTACTACTATTGTTCCTGTTCCTGCTTATACTCTGTGGGCATTTTACGAAATACAGTGAAATCCAGAACTTGCACTTCACTCGATGCTATCACACAGATAATTTTGATAGAAATAGTCCATATGATCAAAGAAAATTCATTTCAAATATTTAGTGTTTTGATGTATCAAGACTAGACACTAAATTGTTGTTGCTGTTGTTGGAACTCAATTTCTCATGAGGCATAGGAAACATCACATTAACGAATTTATTTAAAACTGTCTTTTAGTATACCCCCTGACTATCCGCATTTGGAAATCACTTGGCGATTATGAGATATTGAGATATCCATCAGAATACGCTAACACTTCAACTGATAGGTCTTGCCCGAATCCCTACTCATGCCCGGGAATTGATGCTTGATGTCTATAATATTCTTGCATTTTACGGGGGCGTTGTTCTGCTCCTGACATAAGTACCATGCCAACTTATATATAATGGAAATGATAATAAGGTTATAGGTTATGGTAAATGATAGGCTGAAATGTAAAAAGAACTATTATTTAGAAAATAGTAAGTAATCAGAATTCATGAAACAGATAACGTTAATAGATCTATCCATTTTAGATATAATAAATTGAAGCTCATTAGTTTGGAGGTCAACGTCAACATTAAAAGACAATCTATATCTATGCACATTTCATCGTTCTGAACATCATCAAGATCGTGTCGTGCGAAGTGACTACAACTAGTAAAAGAACTGATATTACTATGTCCGCAGGTAACACAATACCATGAACTGCTGCTGTTGCGACTACTACTACCAAATGCTATTTTCAGGCTGTTTAGGCAGCGACAGAGGGCATTGCTGCCCCTGTGAATAATTTTGTGGCGTGGACATATACATCTCTTTAGTATGCTCTAAAAGTATGCAGGCTCCTATTTTAAATGAAAGTAGTCACATATATTGATTTTCCAGACCAGTCAGCTACGTTCTTTGCAGATACCATGCTAAGCCCTGAATAGTTGTCTTCCATAGTCTGATAGCTCTGGCTTGCATGTAAAGATAATGCAGGCGTTAATTGATTATGTTGACAAGAGCCAGAATTTACACAATGTCTGCCGACTGCAATTTCGAACCAGAAAACTAGTTACACTTTGTCAACTGAAGTATATGATTTAAACCAATTCCAATTAAGCTTAGTTAAATACTCATTGTTAGTCGGTGATTATTTGTGCTTTATATACAAAATGTTTGATGGTGTCACTGAGGTTTATAAACGCTTATTATCAAGGTCTTGGTCAGAAACAAAAAACAAACAAATATCTATTTGAAACAAGTCCTTAAATTGTTTGACTTGAATAAACGTCTACTCCACCTTATTATATGTAGAAGTAGATGTTTATACATGTGCGATAGTATAACATTCTTTCTGACCTAATTTCTAATGCATGAAAACACTAAAACTGTTTTCCAGTTTCCAGAGAGTATATCTACAAAGAAGCGTACTCGTTATGATATAATGCATTGTATGTGTTATAACTCAATATATGTATCTCTGTAGACACAGTTGATACAAATATATGTACTACTTCTATTACTATCATCGCTTTTAGAATTGATTACTGTTGTTGCTTTCTCTTTGCATAAAGACAGAATTCATCCTATCAATCTCCATTCTATTAAAAGGTAAGAACATTTCCGATAAAAAGTAACAGATTCTTATTGTCTGATAACAATTCCGATAAAATCAACCAATCCATATTATCGAAATCAATCCTTCAAAAGACCAATATTTTGCGTATTATGGCGTGTATCATTTACATTAAACTAAATTTATTCTTTTCCATTATATGAATATATATTTTTCTTTCCTGTTGCAATTTGTATACAATATTTTAAAACATATGGCACTTTCTGGAATAAGATTCAGAAAATAAAGGCATTACCACACATTTTTAGATACATTGGTGCTAAATGCGTTAAATATTGGAAATGGCAAATCTTTCCCAAATCTCCACTGTTCATGTCAGCCAAATCGCACTCCTGACGTGAGTAAAATACTCATTTACCATAGCCAGTTATTTATTAAGGAAATGATTATATGGTATTAATCTGTAAGATAATATATATTTAATATGTTAGAACCTATGCCATCTTGATTATAGTACTTATTAAGTTATGATAAATTATAGACTGGAATGTAAAAAAAAATGATAGGTTAAATGTAACATATATGTATGTATATATATATATATATATATATATATATATATATATATATATATATATATATGATTTAGACAAAAAGGAGTCTCGTGATTCAAGAAACGTACAACGTTAAAAGAGCTGCCCTAGTTTCAAGTGTATGAATAGATTAAACTATTTTTCCAAAATTCAAGGGTTTCTAGCTGCAATGAAGTGTACTCTTTATACTACTTCTGCTACTGATTATTACTATTTTCATTGCTGCTACTACTACTGCTACAACAACAACTACTACTAATACAACTACTAATACTACTATTACTACTAATACTAATAACAATAACTGCTGCTGTTACAACGTCTACTACAACTACTACTGCCATCCATTATCATCACCAACACCAAGACCACCACCATGATTACATCTTTTCCAGGCTGTGGAAGAAAACTTTACCATAGAAACCACGAATGTTGCCCGGTCAATGTCTAGTTCAATTGATGGATATGTTTTATTTGTATATTTGCTATCCTATTTTAAGCTTGTGAAATGGTATATGTGCTGGTGGTGAAAATGCTACAAAAAGAGGAAGATACATCATCATCCTTATAGGTTTACATAGATCCAGTAATACATATGGGTTCTGTCCAAACATCAATATTTATGAAGCAAAACATGGAATGATCTGGTGAAAGGAGTTGTCAGATTGTCTTCAGTAGTTTCAATCTGCCCTACCAACTCATGTGCAGACATATACCTCAATAGCATAATATTATATTTGACATATTTAAATATTATAAATTAATTCTGGAGTAAATTATTGTTTACAAAAACAAATAATTCGATTAGGTTTGAAAGCATTTGCTCGTCAGACCTGGGTAAACCTAACAAGTTCAAGAACAAATGCAGTATATTCTGAACAAAGCAACCCAAAGTCGTACCATTTAATGTCTATAATTTATCACGTCTCAATTAAAGACGTGACGTCATTTTAAGCTTATGATGTTACAGATTTAGTATTAGACACGTATGATATTTGATACGGAAGTCCAGTGGAAAATCTGACCTAGGAATTAGGAACGCAGAGCGTTTTTACCAGTTGAGTGTCAACATTCCTTGATAAAGAAGAAATGGGTTTAAGGGTAAAGATCTGCAGGGAATTATTATACAGGTAAAAGGTAGAAGGTTACATGTTTTCAAAAGATATGATCATTGCATGTGATAAAACTTGGATACACAACTTTGAACCCGAGAGTACGAATCAAAGCAATTTATGGAAGCACACAAGTTCGCCATTGCCTATAATGTCTTTCCAAATCTGCTGGAAAGGTTATGTGCGTTATGTTCTTCACCACACAAGGAATGCTTTTAAACGACATGGTACCAGAGAACACCGCAGTGAATGGGTAATAGTATGCCACAGTAATCAGATATAATTTGCGGGAGACTCTTCTTATAAAAATATCTATACCTAATGAGAGGTGGCGTCATTTTGCATCGAGATTACTCCCCTGAACACACATCCAAGTTTGTAACGGAAACCTTACAAAAACTTGATGTTGAAACCCTAAAACATCAACTATACATCCAAGGTTTAGTTCATTACCACTGGCTTTTTTTTTTTTTTTTTTTTGAAAATTTAAAGATTCGTTACGAGAAATCATTAAGAAAGCAGAGAAGAACTAAGGGATGCAATCATCGGGTCGCTACAAATGCTATCACGTGACGGGCATGGATCACAAGATTGGAGAAGTGCTTAAGTAGAAAGGAAGTTACTTTGAGAAGGACTACTAAAATTATTTTAAACAGTTAAGTAACTTTTTCTTTAAAGCGATTGTTACAGAAAGTTCTGATCAACTCTCGTACAACTAGCGATATTTTGACCGAGTGCTGGACTTCCAAGAGTCATGAGCCAGATTTGTCACAGATAAGACAAAATACATGTACTTGGCCCAATGCTATATTAAGGATCGTTATTTATTCTTCAGAGAAATATATATTCAATGTAACAGGGACAGGAGATTTACAGCGAACAAGCAATACAATCAAATAAACTATCACAGGGCTACATACAACTGGTGATATTTTTACCCTCCATAGCTTGACTTTCAATCGTCATGCGCCTGATTTTTGCAGTGAAGACACAATAATTGTATTTGGCTGCAACACTCAGGATCGTGTAATGTATTATGCAATCAAAGTATCGAGACGCTGGCTGTTGAACGATATCCATTCGCTCAGTGTAAGTATGACATAGTCCGTTTTAAAAATAGTTATAACCGAGTGCCGGTCTTGAAAATGGCTCAGTTTGATTCTACTTTTTATATTGAATGAGTAAATTGAGATGGATGAGATTTTGTTCTCAGTATTATCATTTTCCTTCTTCAAAATCGACATGAATATACGTTAAATGTGTCAGTTTACATAGCAGGGTCTGTAATGGGTAGATTTTAAAAGAGACTATACGTTTGTAAACTTAGGAACGGCTCTTAGTCGCAAGCTAGCGTTGTGTGTGTATGATTACGTATGGCATTGCTTCTTCCCATCAAATCGACATTAGCTATAACTATTCTCAGGTTTGGCTCATGTTTGCTGAAATAACGTAAACCAACACATACTATAAAAATATCGCATAACATATAACACAAGACAAACAAGGAAAGACTCAATATTTAATATCCTAATTCCTATTGGTATGTTGTTCACTTTGCTAATGTCTGACGTTTAGCTAATAATTGTATGCAATAAACACAAACAAACACTTCTTGATTTGATTTCTTGATTTGTTCATATTATTTCAAGATATTTTAAGACCATAGCATGTAGACTCATTCGTGTTTCCTTGCCATCATTGTCATGTGTTGCCGCACGATTTGAGTCGAATATAGATATTTTGATTTATATTTCGGTCCTGTTCTGAAGGGTATGTGACAGGAGTCAAATTTTACTGACATGAGAATAACAGTTATGAACAATTTGTTTGTCGCTTCCCTTGTATTATAGTATGGAAGCATCCCTGTTCCGCTGGTGAGGAGCAAAATGCCGCTTCATACATTGACATTGCACTATATATCAAGTAAACATCTAATACATAGGCTTACACATCACATATATGGATTCAGATTTTAATATGTGAAGTTGAATTAAATTATATATGGACGTGCACTCCATATATGGAGCTATATCTTGGTATATGTAGCTGATTGAAACTAGATCTACAGGCATGCAATCCTATGTATGGAGTCATGTTTCATAAATATATATATATATATATATATATATATATATATATATATATATATATATATATATATATATTGAAAAAAATTATAATTTTGGTTGTATAGTTGTATCTTATTATATCAAGTGAAATATGTAGGTTTTCTCTTGGCTGCAATCGATTATTTAAAATAGTGAATGGTTATGTCCACATTTCAAATTTAAACAATACTATATTGAAATCATTATATTGTGCGATGCTGTGAATAGATCAAATTTAGATTTGGTTTCCTTTTTGCAAATACACTTCATCGGCAAAGTCTGACTTAATTGTGGGTGCAATTTATTAATGTTATTAATGTTAATATATATATAGATTTTGTTTTGCTTCCTTTCTGTAATCTACTTTGAAAGTTCGAGCACAAGATGACTACTTATTATTAATGGAATACTTCTCTCGGACCTATTTAATAACATGGGGAATCATCATTTTCATTGTTTTGATCCGTTAAATACGTTTTAACTGAAAACAAATATAGACTGGTGTTTTAAAACTATGTATTTATATCATGTCAACTATGGTCGAAACGGGTAGATATGGTGGTAATAGAATCCAACAGAAATTAAATATAATGCTTAGTGTGTGAATGGAGGCATATCAGACAAGCATCCTCTTTTCTTAAGGAGTAATGTGGTCTAAGGAAGAAACTGATTCGCACAAAGAAAGAAAAAAAAACTATTGGTCAAATTAAGCATTCTATCCATTTATAGTTGCAGCATATTTCGGCTGCGGTGGTTTCTCACAAAATTCCTTTACAAATAACTCACCAATTTATTCAATAAAATAAAAGCAACTACACAAAACCTCAACATTATTTATTAAACAAAAGTATAACTTGTATATGATAATGAAATTATTCAAGATTACAAAAGTAGCTAACTGAAATTAGTAGAGAATTACACATAATTTTACTTAATTTACTTTGCCTTAAACAAAAGCCAAAACATTAGAGTTAATGTTGAATTTATCTTCATTATGTATTACAAACAATTGATAAATGTATTAACTGAGCTACATCACTGCATGTACTTGTATGTATAACATAAACACATTTTATGCGTACTTCACAAGGAATTACTACTGTAGTCGATGATACAGAATAATGAGAGGAAATGAACAATATAGTATGAAAGCAAATGTGTTCAACATGTGTATCAGTGTGTGTGTATGTATGTGTGTGTGCCAGAGCAAGAGAGAGAGAGAGAGAGAGAGATGATGATGATGATGATGACAAATGAGTTCCAATGTGATTAAAATCGAGATTTCCGACATAACTGACACTGATAAGTCATGTTAAGCAATTAAATTACAAACTATACATTTATGAAAGTGACAAACGTCATTCGGAACATTACGTTTGTAGTGACAACTCTTCTCAACAGAAAATGCAATCCTTTATCTGGTAGATTACAAAAAATAAGTGGACCGGGAATTCCGATGGTCACAAGAACGTGAATTTGTATCTGTACTTGACAAATTTACTTAGTATATCTAGATCTAGATTTTAATCAGAACGAGTGAGTTTAAAAGCAAAATGAAAATTAGGAGGTTTTCCCCTTTTGAAAGTGGAGAGTAAGGCACTTGTTTCCCTCAACACAGTGATATTTGCGTATGACGAACAAAAGTTTTAGGTACGTTCATTTTATAAATGAAATGTGAGCAAAATGATTATGTAAATATACTCCCTATACCTCAACGCAATACTGGAAATGAGATTGTAGTACTGCCGCTATCGAAAGCAACCCAGGCTAGTTACATCAAGGTTTGTGTTATATTCTTCCACATCATTGTTATTTCGTTGATAAAACATTATTTTTAAAAAAAAAAATTTCTTTATTAAGTACAACTACATGGTCTCGCTCCAGCTACTCTACTAAGTACTTTATAGGGGCCCTATAGCCATCTACGCGAATTTAACATAAGCACTTTATGGGGCCCTACGGGAATTATACCTGGATAAGATGGTATGGGGGCCCTATGAGAATTTCAACATTACCGTTGACACTATAACCCCGTATGGGAAGTTTAACAGGATGCATAGCAGACAAATATAAGTCTAATGACACACAAGAACCACACTAAAATGTGTGTCTGTTCTCTGCGCACTTTTGAGGAATTTAACATCAACACATGGATACATTGCGCTAAAACATTATTGCGAATTATAAATTCGGCGTAATATTCATGTGTGCATTGACGAAGTGTTAGTTTTGCAGAGAGAGAGAGAGAGAGAGAGAAAGAAAGAAAGAAAGAAAGAAAGAAAGAACACACCTTAATACAGACAAGAACCCACACAGACTGACCAACAACTTTTCTGACTGATCAACAGCTATTTTGACCAACCAGCACCTATTCTGAGTAGCCAACTACTATTTTGACTGATCAATTCCTATTCTGACTGACCAATAATATTCTCACTGATCAATACCTATTCGGACTGAACAAACACTACTCTAAGTGACCAACACCTATTCCAACCCATATTCTGACTTGTCATCACCTATTCTGACCTACCAAACGATATTCTGACTGAAAAAATATCAATTCAGGCATACCAACACCTATTCTGACTCAACAACACATATTCTCACTGCTCAAAATCTATTATTGACCATCACCTATTCTGACTGACCAATACCTATATATAGTTATCAAAACCTTTCCTGAATAACCAACACCTATTGTAACTTACCAATACCTATTATGACTTACTAGTACCTATTTTGACTGAATTTCAAGATATTTTTCCTGACCAACACCTGTTCTCACTGATCAACACCGACTTTGACTCAGAAAACGCTACTATGACTGACTAATACCTATTATACTTGAACAACATTTGTTCTGACTGACCAACACCTATTCTGACTGAGCCTATTCGTACTGATCATCACCTATTATGTCTGACCAACCATATTACGACTGATCAACACCTATTGTGACTGATCAGCACATATTGTGACTCACCAATGCCCATTCTTACTGACCAAATTATATTTTGAATCTCGAACACCTGTTCTGACTATCCAACGCCTAATCTGACAAACACCCTTCTAACTGACCAAAAACCCTATTCTGACTGAGAAGCAGCTATTCCGTCTGACTAACCACTGTTATGTCTGACCAACACATATTTGACTGACCGACACTTATTTTGACAATGTTCAAGCAAATAATGATGCAGTTTGCCTAATTTCAACCTCTAACATACTGTATTTGATGTAAATTCAATTTCTATATTTAGATAAGACCTTATGTTACCATCTAGATTATGTTACTATCTTGAAGACCATGGAAGCTACAATGGATATTTTGGTTCTATATCTAGAAGCGACATCATGTTACTTTCTTTAGAACTTTGAAAGCACAGTGAAAATCCCGATTCTATTTCTATAAAATAATAGGAAGGTTGAACTGATGACCTTATTCGAATTCATTCGACTGTTTCGGTTCTTGACCCAGTTATTCAGGGGAACGCGATTCAAGCATTGTTACACATTGCTACACTTTGTGAAAAACAAACAAATTTGGCGTAAGGTGTCGGGTACTTTTAAGCAATAAGCTTACAGTGCATTTGTTGTTTTAAATCGTTGCTTCTGTAATGTTTCTCCGTGCGATATTAGTGGAACTCAGAGAGCAAGTATTGAAATACTTTTGAACAGCAAGCAAACATTGCACTGATGTTTTCAGTCGCTGCGAACTTTAATATTAGGGTTGTCATGGCTATCATATATTGGAATTTTAATAGGGGTGGACAAGGAGGATGAGAGACGGACACATACATGCCTAATTATAGAAGTTCCTTGTCGACTGTGTGCTACATAATGCCACGTAGATAAACGCTTACATCGCGTTTAGGTAAGTTCGTTGTCGACTGTGAGCTGCATAATGCCACATCGATAAATGCTTACAATGCGGTCGACATTTCGCTACACAATGTCGTATCGATAACCATGTGCAATGTGAGAGGTAAATTCATTCTAGACTGTGTTGCAATCCATACAGTGGTCCCCTCCTTAATAACGACCAAGTTTCATATGTATTTTCGCTTCAGTTCTTATTTTTCACACACGTCAGCAAGATTGCTGCAATTTGTCAAAATAAACTGTTCCAATTTCAGTGTAATGTGTCGCGTACTTACAAATTGATTGGGGAGTTACATTTATGTTTGTTTTTTATCGGCAGGCAAATATATATTGGCGAACAATGACAAACAAATATTGTGCCCTTAAAAACCAATCAAAGAGAGAAATGGACGTGACTGTGTAACCGTCTTACGTCGGGTCCCAATATATTGTGGGAGAGAGTACTATGGTTGAATTAAACGGTAACGACTGTCATCATGACACATCTCTATGGAGAAGCCAGAAATGAAGTAACGACAACCACGTTTTTTGTCGCTTGGCACGATAATATAAGTCAAGCCACAAGTTAACCCCAGTGATTTTGACGAAGATATGATCGATCCCTATGCATAGTCATAATTGCCACCACAAACACCAACATCACGATTACCATCACCACCAACAACAGCAACAAAACCATCGTTACGACTGAGAGAATCATAGTCATCTAAGAGTGGAAGTCACTCTGTTACCCATATTAATTATTTTTATATTCAACCTAAACACAAAGTGACTTCCTGAAAATTTCGAACGACAGTCTACACTTACTCTGTCTAATTCAAAGATTTAAAGTCCGAAGTTCTCGCAGAGAAAGCGTCAGCGTTTATTACTGACTTATTTGTGTCGATCGTGTTCGAGTTGAAACAACAGTGTCGGGCCAAGGATCAAAATCGCTTGCTACTTTCCATGAAACATGACAGTTTGAAATCTCTGACAGGATCAAATTTAGCAGACCTGCTGAATTAACTGCTACCAAGACTATTGCAAAGATTCAGAACGTGCATCATTCCAATGGCGAGTTTGATATTACTGATGGAAAAGCGAATGCATGTGATTTCGCCTCCTTAAAGCAGCGGAAAGAATGTGACTTCCCAATTGCAACACCAGAGTCAATGAAACCGTTATTATCAGTTTCGTCGACAAAGATAGAACAACTCGGATATCTTTGGAAACTGGTTTGAATGTCTAATACACCAACATCGGCAACAACCATAATAACTACACATATGGATCTTGCTGTGACAAAAGAAAGAAAAAAAGAACATTTGTACCGCTGTTGCTGTGACATTATGTTATTTTGTTTCATACAATATAAACCGTGTTCATATTTTGTATAAAGCGTAAGATTTTTTTTATGTTTAATCTCCGAATTTTAAAAAAATAAGTATTCGTGCAGGAAATTAAATTACTTTTGATTATTTCCTTGGGGTCGTTACAATTGTTTGGACACGTTGTGCCTAGTATGTGTAAGAATTTCACTGGAATGTAGTGTAATTTCAGTAGTATGTATATGACATTCCAGAAATATTGCAATTGTTCAAATGAAGTTTAATATTTTTCTTTTTCATTTTTAAATTTCTAATCGGCTAAAACACGGTATTGGTGCTGAGAGTAGTCTCACTCACTTAAAAAATTGAAATGTTTGATAGAACATTTCAATGAAGCTCATTATATACCCTAGGGTGTCCCCTAGTCAGATCAAGTTAGATTTAGCTTGAACATGCATGCGATTTTGTTTAACCATTATTTCAATTCATTGGTATAACAACAGTTACAGACACTACACTTGGTGTATAACATGCAAGAAAAACAGCATGAAAACTTTAAAACTTTATTTTTTTTCACAGTAACATCAGTAACAGGATATCAACATTTAAAGTAAACAACATAACTGGAAGTGGTAAACAACTTAATAACAAAATCAAAACATCTATGACAAAGGTATCACTAAGAAAAAAAACCTAACCATGAAACTTTTGCATAACAAACATAAAAGACATAGAATAATCTTATTTAGGCATTTATCTAACACCAAGAAGAATATTTAAACAAACAAAATCATTAATACTGGCCAAAAGTATTGCAAACTTCCATAAGAGTCAGAAGTACATTGTCCATAAAATTGGTTACAGACACTACAAAACTATAGCATTTCAATACAGCTGCAGAACCATACATATCTCCATAAAATTCACTTCAAAAATAATTCAACATGAACCCATTGACTAGAATTATTCATTAAATGAATGTTGATTAGTTAATAAAATGATAAAACCACATTGTAACAGGTATATGTCCAATACTTGTGTTAAAATTATGACCTGGTAAATAGCACTTGAAAGTTTAATACTAAATAGTGTTTGTAAGAGTAAAATATTGAAGTATAATGAATGTTCAATAAATCATAGTCACTAAAGTATTGTTCAACCCAAGGTGCTGACTCAAACACAGACCCATATGTGATTGATCTTAAGGTTACAGACACTACACATTAAACCTTGACTTTATATTGTCATTTCAAATAGAAGTGCTTATGATTTTTTTCCAGATTTGACTTGAGCTTAGACAATTCAGCTGCATTAAACTTGAAATGACCCCTTTCATTGACTATTTGTGGAGCTTTTACCCTGTACAAGATAGCATCTAGAGCCTCTTGTGAATAATCATCTTTTCAGGCCAAACATACATGTTGCCAGACTTTCTCATGTATTTAAGTCTAACTTCGTTATGAAGAATGTCTATTACTTCTGCTAAGTATACATCTAGAGGTCCCTTCTTTGGCTTAAGTCCTACAGCAACAAATTCTCCAGGGTGGTATTTCTCTATTGGTTTCTCTGTGTTGGTTGGTGCTTTTTTGTCAACTTTGATCTTCTTTGTCACAATGTTTTGTCTTTCTGTTGACTTCCGTTTCTTATTAGGCTTTTCGCTTGTTGCTGAGTTATGATCTTTCTGGTTACTTCCTTGTTTTCTTTTCTTGTCATTATTTTCTATTGTTGATGGATTCTTGTCTTTAAGTTGTTTTCCCTTTCTGACTTAAATTATCTTTATTGAGTACTAACTTTCTCATTTCCCAGGCATTAACATTTTCGCTGAAGTTGCATCTCCCGTCAACCTTCATGCATTGCTCACAATAACAGCTCAGATTTCTTATGCTCAGTTCATAATCATTGCTTCCTGACTTTACAGCGTGTAATTTTCTTGTACCTTGCAGTGTTTGCACATCAGTTTCTTCTCTATTTCTCTCAACATCTTTAACAAGGATGAACTCCCTTCTCGAAACTGTTTTAGCTTCATTATCTGTATTTTCCATTTTCAGTTTCTCTGTACAGAAATGATATACATCTTCTGCACAACCTATCACCTTTCTATTGCTGATTACAGCTCTGTAGCAAGCATTCTTGACTGTCGCACTGAGACCATCGCAAACACTCTTTCCATGTGATGTTTCGAAATAATTTCGTGTTACAGATGGCTTTTTCCTCAGACTTATGTCAGCAAAGGCGTTCTTCCCCTTATACTGGGCAGCACAGCCATCTGTCCACTCATGGATCTCCTCTACTTTCACACCTTTCTTCTTCAGAATTTCTATAGCTTTGTTCTCAAAAGTGATAGCTAAGTCTGCATCATGTTTGGTTTCTTCACTGATGCCAATAATGGCATGCTTTATCTTGAATTCTTTTTCTCCCTGTTTTTCTGTATAGTAACACATGATTGGATGTATTGTAACTTGGTTCCTGTCGTAGAATCCAGATTGTACTTCACTTTGAAAAACACACCCATAGTTCTCACTAAAGTCCATGACCATAGCAATAGAACCCTCACCAATTCTATCAACACAAATTCCCATCTGTTGCTGTTGCCATTTGGCCCTGAAAACGTGCTCTGGATACTCTTGCATGTCAGTTTCTAAGCATGTAATTAATGTTTTTATGTCTGTTTCTTTAGGCACACAGGAGACGCAACGCTTTACTTTATCATCTTTTGCTATTTCTATACTTTCCCATTGATGCCATGATATCTGCCTGTCACTATACTTTTCAACAAATGGTTTAAGGTAACTCTGCAAACATTTCACACCGCATTGTTTGCATTCTCTTCTTAAACATTTAATAGCTGGATTGGTGTCGTATTTACAAAAAGTAGCATCACTTAAGCTTTTCTTATCTACTGAAATTTCATCCAAATCTCCATTTTCTTTCACTGCTTTTTTTACATTTGTTAGTGCCTCACTTTTTAGGGCCACGTTACAGCACTTTTGGCATAAGCATGATCTTCTGCTTGTTTCAGACACCTTTTTAACATTCACTGGTTTCAATTTAGAAAATGAAGTTAATCCTATTTTGTGACTATGGTTCCTTAACTTGTAGTCTTTGTAGGCTTCTTCTAATGTCATAGTCATCACATGTTTTTGAAGTATTTCTTTTTGACCACCTTTTCTTACTTTCACAGTTTCACGTTTATTAGGCACTTCCCTACTGATTTCTGGACTTAGAAAAAAATCTTTCACAGATTTCTTTAATGGAGAGTTAAGTGCATCCCTTCTTCTTTTTCTTTGTTTCGTCTCCCACCATGTAGAACTAGGTTTTTGCCCTTTCACTGATACTTTGAAATACTTTTTTAGTCTGTGTCTTTTATATTTCTTCAGTAATGCGTCACAAATGATGTTGTATGCATGTTTCTTTGCACCCCCCTTTCCTTGTTTTCACTTCTGAAATGCTCTCTGACACAGATTGTATAACAGTATCTGTCAATTCAAGTTTTTTTCTGCAATCCGGTGTCATTATCATTATATTCCTATTTAGAAACTTTGATGTTGATGGAGATTCAATTAATTTACTTATGATGACTGCTTTTCTCTTTGGGGTATTTGGTAATACTTCCTTTACCTTTTTTAATTGTCTGTACAGAGTTGCTTTAGGTAACACTTTATTCATTGGTGAATCTCCGGCTGACCCAGTATTTCCTATTTCACAATCAGTCTGAATACACTCTTGCTGTATACTTTCATTCAGTTTGATACGCATTCTCCATGCTTGGGTTCTTTTCACAGCTTCTTTCTTCTTTCTACTTAATTCAGCAGTTTTCGGACTTCTTAAATCAACACTCTTATTAACCGATATTGCCAGGGCTGCTTTTTCTTTCTTTTTCTGGCGATACCTTTTCATTTCTTCACGTTTTTTCCTTCTTAATTCTTGTTGAAGATTTGAATCGGAAAGTGATTGCTGTTTTTTTAATAGTCTTGCATCTTTTCTTCTTTCTCTATCAACCCTTTTTAGCTCCTCATGTTTCACCTTATTTTCCCTCTGTTTTTTTCTCCAGGCTTGTACCTTTAGCCTCGTCTTCTCCCTTCTAGCTTTAATCTTCTGTTCATCTTCTTCTGGCTTATCTTTGCTTCCTAAAAGCAAACAACTTCATTCTCATTTTTGTTCCTCTATGTATACGGATGAAATTTAGACTTTACAAAACATACTTGTAATGAGTACGCAATATGCTTTCATACATAAGCAAACTGGAATAACCTGTAGATTCTTAAAGAAAAGTATCTGATTGAAAAAGAAATAGCATAAAACCTGATGATTATTCAATGTTCTAGCATTTACAATGATTGCACACTTTCCTTAATAATGTAAACAACAGTCGGGTCAATTCACATGTCTAGTAGTGTCTGTAACCATTTGACAATATCAGCAATGTATCCAATACTAAGTCTGAGCTCATTGAATTCTCATAATATTTCTGTTTGAATTTACTAGTCTAATGATATGGAATGCAAAAATACTCAGTTTCAATTGCATATTGTAAGAAATCACTGAAAATGTTGCCTGTTATCAGAAATCTAGATGAAAGAAACTATAAATATACCAAAATATTACAAATTGCAGACAGACAATATGTCAAAATTTAGCCTTACACATCAATACTGTAATAGGAAACATAATTTGGCTTCATTTTTTTTAAAAAAAAAACAGGGATAAAGTCATAGACAGTATAAAAAGGGGATATTGGTTACAGACACTACAATTTAAGAGTGTGGTTTACCATTCAATACAAACTTACCAGAGTTGTTCCCAGAGGTTTGCTTTTGTCGTCTTCCCATGTCTTAGGGATGTACCATGGTAAAGAACAGAAAAAGTAATTAGGCAGCTTCTTCTAGGATAAGAAATTCAGGTTACATTGTCTTGTAGTAAATTACTCAAACAGACAGTGCTGCAAGAATGATGCAATATTCAATCAAGAGAGTTATTGCATCACTTTTTTGCTCTTGGCTGCAGAGGTAAATAGATGATGCAACATTACATCACATAAGATGGAACTTTCTATTGAGAAAAACAATGTTTTAATGACAAGTAGAACAATACTTTTATCTTTCATTTTTATACCTGTTTGTGTAGTGTCTGTAACTTTTTTTATTGAGTTGCTGTTTTTTAATGGTACAATACAGCACCACCAATTTTGGCCAACTTGGACATCACATGGATACACATGAGCCTTTGTAGGATTTATACTTTTCCATAATGAAACAACAAAATTATTGCCATATAAACTTGTAAAGGTTACAGACACTACAAAATTTAGAACTGGAAAGTTAGACAAAGAACAAGCTCTCAATCGAATATCTTGGCTAGCCATGTGATTTAAATGGTTTTACTACTTATTATAATATAAAGTCGAGTTCTAGATGTCAATAAAAGTTATAATGAATGTTATTTTGTACAAAATGTTGGCATATAACAACAGATTAGTGTTTGAATTTCAGTGTTGAAACAAAACTTCTACTGACGGTATTTTGCTTATAAAATCCATAATATTTTACCGATTTCTTTAATTCAAGAAGCAATATTTGCAGGATAGAATTCCGCATAAAACCAGACCAATAAATGCATAATTTCAGTATGATATTTAGAGAATTCTCTATTTTATATTCAAGCTTTTTTCGAGTGAGACTACATAACGCTCAAAAAAGGTATATGCCAGGCTTACCAATCTTTAAAATTGGTTCATATCTTGTTTAATTTTTCTATTTCATGCATATAACATGAAAATTCCTTTATCAGCACCAATACCGTGTTTTAGCCGAATCTATGTAGGAGAACAATTCCGAACTATTCATTTAAAAAGGGCACCCCTATGTTTCTAGACCATAGTGATATTTCCGAGCTGAACCACTCACGTTTTTAAAATAAATTACCATCGACTTCTTAGACTATAGTGTTATTTCAAAGCCGAACCACTCTTATTTTCATAACTGCTCCAAATGCACTCTAGTCATAGACTACAATCTAATTTTGTAATTTTGCATTGAACAGAGCGGAACAAAATGACGTTTTTATTTGCACATGATAAACAATACCTCAAATCATTATTGTGATAGATTCAACCGTTTTAACAGAGGAGATATAAATATTTCATGATTTCAGCATAAAATCAACAATCATCGGATGAAGAAATAACGTGCATTTGTTTACCTGGTTGAAAGGTATAAACGTGAGGTAAAAGCTAGTTGCGTTATAAGACAACATGCAATAGAATAAAAAGCTGATTTGTTGATTTAAAAAAAAGATATCCTGCAATGTTTCAGAAGAGATGAAGATTTGCTGATTATATTTAATGATGATAACATCGGGATAAGCATAATATACCATGATTGCAAGATAGTTAAAATAGTATCGTATAAAGAAGGAGTGAATTATATACGAAGCTGTTTTTTTAATCGAACACTTGTTTGAAATTTTAAAAAAATATCCATATCCAGATGTGACATTAAAATTTGAAACGACTGTGCACATGTACAGACAACATCAATCATGTACCAAAGCTTCAAGTCTGTAACTTCGACGATGTGAGATTAGAAGAGTTACACCACATTACTAACTGACAGACAGACGTACGGACTGGCGGAGCGACATAGTGCTAATATTTTTTAATAAACAGCGCGGGAAAAACAAACACGTGGGAAGCAAAGTGAGAACATTAAAAGAAGTGTTGCTTTAAACAAGTACGTTATATCACGTACTTACTCCTTTGTTGACGGATACAGAGGACACATGAATGGATAATTTACCAGGGAGAAAGAATACCTACTTCAGTAAGGACAATGTCAATCCATTAATATTGCAGCTTCTTATGTAAATATTAACTGGTGGTGTGTTGCATAAATCCATAATGCATATGGAGTCGGGTGCCTCTGTACATGTAGGAAGGGATCACATCAAATGACGATACCGTGTAATACAGTGAAACTCCGTGTATCCTAAACTTTAAGGCACGTAATTTTGTGTTTATCTATCATACTTTTATAATCAATATTTTCCATGGCATCATTCAATCGTAATTCGATATTTTTTTTTTTTTAGGTGCTGATTTACTCTGTATTTATCCATGCAATCGCATTTAACTTCAGTAAAGAATACAATACTGAGATAACGCCTATTTGTTTACAAGCGGATGGAATTAAGGTGTAGTCAAAGCTAGATGTATTATAAACTAAAATACAAGAGAATCACAAGCACAAAAAGGTATACTCCAATGTTTTAGAAAGGATGCATATTTACAGATTACTTTCAAGGCTGATTACGTCGAGATAATAAGCATCAGACTTGATCACAAGATGGTTAAAACAGTGACGAATGAGGAAGTAATACATTACATATTTGATGGGGGCAAATAAACGTTTGGATTCGGCCAAATTTACAGTACAACTGGAAGATCTCGAACACTTCACAAGGTCAGTCTATAACGATTCAATGGGAACAGAGAGAATTTTTGGAAGATAAAGTTAGATTTAAACAAACACTCGGCTACTCAGTATATGAATTAGTAATTTAGAATCTACGACAGGAGTTGCCAATTTGACATAAAACACCTAAACATGACTTATCAAGCATGTGGTATTCTGTACATGTCTTTATTTCATTTTAAACGATTGAGAAAGAACAGCATTTTAAATATCTTTCCTTCGAGCTTAACCAATAGAACTCATTTCTGGGAACGAATTAAACAGGGAACGGAAACAATGCACTGAATTGAACGAATAGTTAATGACAGTCGATCTTCACAGCGAGAAAAGATATCCTTGCCAAGGAGTTTATGTTAGTAATGTGATGATCAGCAAGAGGTAGACATTATTGACACGCATACATATGAAAAAGACAACAATTGAGACAAATACATTTTGACAGGGATAGCTTTTTAAATCATTTTAGTCTAAAAAAGAAAATTAAAGCTAAAATGGGAGAGGACATTCAGGATGCATTTAGATAAATCTCCAAAGAGCAAAAGCCTGCAAAAGATATAGTTCCAGGAAAAAAATGAGTTTTGCAACAGAAATGACAAGGAATTTTTTGGGAAAGGAATCCAATGAATTCTTTTCAATTTATCGAGGCTAAAAGCATATTTTTGGGAAAGGTTGTAGATCACACTACTAACGGCTAGAAAGTGGAAATGTTTCTCTCAAAATAAAACATAGAAAATGCGTTTGCTCTTTACCAAAAACTAATTGATGGTTACAATAACACTCCTAACTGATCAATAGACATAATTCCGGTTGAAGTTAGCATGAAAGAAAACAAGTTAAAGTATAATTACAAATTTTAGTTACTCGACAGCTGATACATTTGGAAATCCTAAATTTAAAATGGGTGAAACAGTCTTATGTTTAAAATACAAAACAATCCAACAACCCTTCCATTGGGCTACCATCCTCACTTTACTGAGGTAATAGTTAAAATCAGGGAAGTGATTTTAGGCAATCCTTCGGTTTACAAAACGAAATACTTGAAAAGAGAAGATACAGAAGGCATGCTTTACCATCAGAAGTTAAGTTCTGAACAACACATATTATTTTCTTTGCCATTGTATGTATCTAGGAAAAATATGTAAGCTGAGGTACAGTAAGAATTAAGAGATTTGTTCTACTTATGATATTGAAATATTGTGTTTTATAAGGTAGAGTGAATTATAATAGTTGTGAGAGACCTGTATTTGGACAAACTAGTTCTATTATAAGTTGCCTCACTTACACGTCTATTGAACATGACATGCCTATTGCCTACCAATTATTCTTCACATGCGGATTATGTTAATCTAATCGTATTAATAATCATGACACATATGACAGTTTGACATTTCCTATTGTAAAAATAGATTGATATCACATGGTCTCGTAAATATGCATGACAACATATCAGCCTAGTTATTATTTAGTACACAAATACACACGTGACAGTTTGATTCTGCAACGGTCTGGGATTGACACAATCCTAGTCAACTGAAGCTGCTGTAAAAAAATGCCCCCATGCCCCGCTTACACCGACATGGGACAATAGTTTAGTGCCGTACCGGTATACCACTTTATCACTTCGGCCATTTAGGTGTCCTTTCCTATATGGATTTCGGGTACACATGTCTCAAAATGGATGGAATATCTTCCAAACTAAATATCATCCAATCGTCTGACAGATAGTTATAATAACACATATCGCGAGACCAACATATACTCCTTGCTTAATCTCTTAATTGCTATATGTCTGTTATTATGATGTTGGCTCTGCAAATGTTAAGGTTTAGCCAATATATGAACTTAATAAACATAAATCTCTCTCTCGCTCTCTCATTTATTTTATTTATATATTTTTTAGAGTATTTCAAGATATTTAAGCACACTGTGAGTTAATTTCGTTTCATACGCCCCCATAAGGAGGCACGTATTATGTTATTGTGTTGTCCTACCCTCCGTCTATTTGTAAAAAATTTCGCTTCCGCACAAGAAGGCGAATTGTTATCCATCTACAGTTACCTAACTTTGTGGATGGCATGAACTTTACATAAGAAAACACTCTATCGATTTCAAGCTCAAAAGGTTAAAGGTCAAGGTCACTGTGGCTGAAAGAAAGAAAACGGTTTCTGCACAATAACTCAAATCTTGTGAGAAAAAAAGAATGCTATTGGTTTTGCAGTCAAAGTCACGGTGATTTGGTTTGGTTTTGGTTTGCTGTGGTGCTTGACGGCACAGCAACGCAATTAGGCTATTTAGTGCCGAGGCAATTGGAGTAAAGTGCCTTGCCCATGGACACACCACAGTAGCTGAGCAAGGCTGGTCCGATGGTAGGATTCGAACCCGCTCCCTTTCGGTCGTGTGTCCGGCACGCTAATCATTGAGCCACCGCGGCACCCCAAAGTCATGGTGACTAAAAGAAGAAACTTAGTTTCAACACATTAATATTATTTCTACAAACATACCAGGACCACACTTTGTGGTTGGCTTGCACCTGGTGTAAGGAAAAAGCCTAGAAGTGTTTGTGTTAGCTCTAAGTTGCATACATTGACTAAACTTTATGGATAGTTTACAATTGTGGTGAGGAAAACCGTGTCTGCCTTGCGTCAAAAGGTCAAAGGTCAAGGTCACTGTGACTTAAAAAGGAAAAGTGAATCATGCATAATAACTTTATTTCTAGACCAGGTACCTTGACCAATATTGGGGGTGGGGGTGGGGCTTGCACGTACGGTCTGGAAGGGACCTATTGATTTTGGGATCGAATGTTAAGGTTATTGTAGGTAAGCACAAAAGGGATTTTGCAGAAAAACTGTGCTAGAGAATTTTTTTGATCAATCATTGTTGATGGCTTGTATTTAGGATAATAAAGAAACTTCTATATATTGGATTGAAAAAGACAGAGGTAGCAGCCATGGTAAGTCTAATAATAAAATACTGCTTTCTGCACGTTAAAATTTAGTGTGCTAAGGGCCTATATAGGGGACCACTGAACACCTGTCGGCCGTATAATGTGCCGCTTACGGTACTCTTGTTTTATTCATGCTTGTCCTCGTTTTCACGTTTTTCCGCGTGATTTGAGTGGAATACTACATTTTTCTGTAGGTTCTGTCTGATCTGACTGGTATTTGACACAATATAACAGGGGTTAAATTTACTGATATGACAAGAACAGCTATGAAAAACATGTTTGTTGTTTTGCTTGAATCATATTACATAAGCGTCCTTGATAAGTAAAATGCCGATTCATAAGCTGACATCGCACTTTGATACATCAAGTAGCAACTTAATATACAGGCTGAACAATCCCATATATATCGTTTTGTCTTAATATGTGGAATCGAATGAGACTATATATGGACACGCAATCCCATATATGGAGTTCTATCTTGGTACATGGAGCTGACTGACATTCGTTATATAGGCATGGTATACCATATATGGAGTCATATACACAATATTTGGAGTTCTATTTTGATCTATGGGATTGGATAAAACCTGTACGTGAAGTATATAATTGAAGTCGTTAATAAATACTCTGAAATGCTAACTTCATGTATCTTCTGTTACAGTATAACTGTATAACATCAGTTACTTAATATAATAATAGTTGTTATACACGGCATGCGTTCAGAGCATATAATCTCAAATACTAAGATTCCGCAGAATTCGCAACAAGGAACAATACATTAATAGTGCTGACTGATTACTATCGGAAGAATTTGGTAAAGAGCTTACAAGCTGCAATTCATTAAAACCTGTGAGACTATTTTTGCACACAAATACTATGATTCTTGCTTTCGGATGGGTACGGTTACAAGGTTACAGGGTCAGGGAACATAGACAAATGAAATATGAGGCATAAAGAGGGAGACAAATCCGTAATAAAACACAATGAATATTTATGTTTATTTTAAAATAACAACTTAAAAATAATATTTACTACAGAGCGCAAGTGAGTAGCTCTACAACTTTTGCTCCACGGAATCTTCAAACGTTAAAATTCTCACATTTTTTCCTAAAACTGAAACTTTGTTTGGCTTATATAACCTTCGATAATCATAACTATTTTGATTAGTGATAAAAGTAGCACGAATAATAGAAGTACATTTCTCATCGTTTACATAAAACATTGTTTGTTTTCATGCGGCACTCCTGGCGGCTGGTTGTTATCTGATGGGTCAAGATTTTCCGATAACCCAATATTATTTACCGACAAATGTAAACGGTTGACTGCACAGCGCATCAACAACGTAATTAATCTGCACAACTTAACACCTGAATTAGAATTTGTTTAAATAAAAACAGAAATGTGCTCATAGGATGAGGATACCCCCGTCTCCTCTTTGTTTGAATGAGTGGCGTAAGTAGAAAAAAGCAATAACTCTAACAGAATGTATACATTTATGTATGAACATACAAAAAACATTCGAAGTAAATACAAAAAGGATTAGGCAATCATCAAAGAGTGATTACATAACACGTTCACCTCCAGTCAATAATACCTTGGAACGTTTAATTCATCAAAAACCATGACACATGTTGCCATCACATGACTAATTATAAATCGTACATACATTAAATGCCATAAAGGGGCATTTGTAACGAATTAGCCAAGTGTCGTCTTGTCTACTGCAATCGATTTGTTAGTATGGTGAAATACGGAGTCCACATTTTGAATCGAGATGGTATAATATTGTGTGATGCTGTAAATAGATTCCATGTAAATGTGGTTTTCTTTTAGAAACATACAATTTGTCAGCATGGAATTTTCTGACGTGTGGATGGTTTCTTAATCTGATCATAATGATCTTTTTGAAACCTATTTTCAAATTTTCAGTACACAATAACTACTTATTTTAATGCAATACTTTATTGTCTACATCTCTACAACTGTTACGTTATAAAAATTTGAAATCATTTTTTTCCTGAATGTAATATATATATATATATATATATATATATATATATATATATATATATATATATATATATATATATATATATATATGTATATATATATATATATATGCTCTTATTCGACTAGAAGTTTCACAGGGTTATCACCCACAGTTTACAAATTATTCCTTTCTTGTATGTATCAGTTCGGTAAGAAAATCATTTGGGAAATCGGTAAAAGTACCACACAAAATTTACTTATCTATTATTATCATGGTATTTATCTGCAGTTCACTGATCTAGCTTACAATATTTTCAAATAAAATAAACATTCTGAACAATGAAACTAATCAGGTGATTTAAGAATTCGAAAGAAATCGTCAGATGTAATTTCTCGATTAAGAATAATATCCTAACTTTTTCATTATCCGTCAGTATATCCGCAATTATCATAACAATAAGTATAATGTAGACAAATCTGTACACCCGTACACGTAGTCAGCCTGGTTTCATCGCATCAGTTGAGGATTGAAACAGGTACCGTATATACTCTCTTACAAGTGGACTCCAACTGTAAACTACACATACCAAGATATGCCGTTAGGATTAATCAGTCAAACAATCAATATAGACCTCGATCAGCCGGCGCACTATGCAACGGCAGGTCAGGGTCTATGTTGCTTGTAGTTTGACACTAATTATAAACGTGTATATACGGTAGATATGACGCTAATAGAACTATACAAAACGAAAACTACTCAGTACGTTGTCATGGTGACACTAAAATTGAATATACACTTATATTTAGCTGTAAAGCTTATGATGATCAAAGAAAGAAGTCGATTCATTTTTGTAATGAAAATAAATAGTCTCCCCAATCATAGCTTCTACATACTATTACACAAGCCTACGCAAGCTCATAAGACTGAATTTAGAATGAAATTTTCAGGAACTCCTCTTCATATCTGAGACCAAATTACACCACCTCCTGCAGCGTGTAATAACTAGTTTTCGAGTTTATGATTTTGCCTGCCGTGGTTCCTTATAAAATGCAACTTATTTCTTTCCAAAATATGCCTACACAAATAAGTCTACACACATATTTCAACAAAAGTAAAAGCTGTAGATTATAACAGACTTCATCCAGCCTATAAATTTGCAACTGAAATTGAATGAAAATTCGACGGATGTTTGCATATATTGTTTCATTTTTGATTAAAAAGGAAAACAATACACATTAGAATGAAGAATTAATGTTAAATTCCACTACTTATCTCTGTCTCTGTCTCTGTCTCTCTCTCTCATATAGATATATATATATATATATATATATATATATATATATATATATATATATATATATATATATAAGAAGAGTCTTTATTCATTCCAATAGCCGGAACGGACTGTGTGGATACATCATTTTTGCAATCAACTGAATTGAATGTTGGATAGTACAATAAACAGCAATGTATCATCACGTATAGTCTACAATATACAAAGAAATCATAGCGAGAAACCCAAATTACTCATACATGCAGATGCAGATTAATGCAAATGAAATAAGCTGGTTAGTTCACACGTAGGGAGAAAGAGATATCTACATTATTAAGGGTAATGATATGAAGATGAAATCAGATGTTATGTAATTCAAATTCATGTTTAAGCAATGGTCAGTCAAAAATATTTACAAGATAGCTGGATATTGGACCCTATTTCTATGACTAAAAACTGTATAAATGTAAGTGGCCAAATTATTCACAATTCTAGTACTCTGGGTATTCTTAAGTTCTATAAATTTAAACATATTTGTTTTTTTTCTGACACATTTCTGTATGTATTTGGCTCTTATATCTTTATACAATAAGCATTTAAGTTGCAAATGATATTTATGTACACGGATGAATTGGGTTATATGGTCTCGCCCATCTACCAGCTTCAACTTCGAGTCTGTGATAGGACACTCTAAATTTTGTAATTGCATTGCTATATTTCAAAACAAATATGCTGTCATGGTAATGTTTTGATCCAAAATTTGCAATATTTACATCAAATAATGCTCATTTTATATAACACAGTATAAATCACATAAACAAATCGTATTCATACTTTAAGAAGGTAATATAATCACTGTAGACTATGATACATAATAATAACAAGAAATGAACAGTATAGGATTAAAGAATATGTGTTCCAGATGTGTATAAGGGTGTGTGTGTGTGCGTGTGTGTGTGTGTCTGTGCGTGTGGACGAAAGAGCAGACTGGTGTTAAATTGTGAAAATTTCACTCCTGGGGATCAACATGTTAGATGCTGACACCAATAATAATAATAATAATAATAATGAGGACTTTGTACAGTGCCTAATCTTTAGACGCTCTTAGCGCTTTACAATATTAGATAACACATAAAACATATATAAATACATGATAACAAAAATAAACAACATAACACTAGACAACAAAAACAAGCTTAAAATAATTAAGGTAAGGAAACATTATTAAGTCTTTTAGTCTGTTCTTGCAGTCGAAATATGTGAGTTTTAAGAGCGCTATTGAATGAGATCACAGTGTCTTTGTGTCGAAGTTCAATGGGCAGTTCGTTTTAATATATAATTTAAAGTTTTAGTATCAAATTTTATTTTTTTAACAAGGCGTTTATGTATGTTAATGAAAGTTTTGTTAAGAGTCATTTAAGGAATAAATATAGATATATACTTTTTGCCAGCATCGCTATACCGTAAGTTCCTTTCTCCTGTGTATTGGTAGCCTCATGGGTTGATGCTAACGAGAACACATTTTCTTTATTGAACATCATGTCTACTTTAAGGTTGAACATAACATGTTATTCTAAGTTCCGAGTACCGTATAACAGTAATTTTTGCGGCAGTATAATTGCTGCTAAATTGTGCGGTCTGAAAAAGATCGCCCAAATTTAAAAGCGCGAAATTCTAGTTATACAAACCTGCAGACAGCGTCTCACCCTAGAATAGCTTGAAATACTTGCATTGCCTTTTTCCTTTTCTCTTTGGTTTGACAAACTTGGGTCTCATAATGTTCTTAAATCTGACAATATAACCTTGATTTTGTAGTGCAAGTGCATAACCATTGATAGTTCCTTTTTAGTCATCTAGTGAAACAATATACATAGGTGTCCTAGAAAGTTACTATGAGGTATTGACAATGTGAAGAACCTGCTGAAGAGCATCAATTTTGTAGTAGTTTCCGTACGTACTAACGTATAGGTCAGATCCTACTGTACGCTGCACAGACCGAGATCTGCCGTCGCATAATTCCCCGGCAGACCTGGCTCTATGCAGATTGTTAGGAGTAATCAGTAGAACAAACAACATAGAGTCTGAATCTATATGGTTGCTTTGGTGTCAGAATCCTCTGGATCTTACCATACTGTACTAAAATCACATCAAGCATTAGCAGATCAACTCCAACAGCAACAACGTTAAAGCTTTTTTTTGTGATAGAGCCTTGAGATTTAATTGCTCTGTCATGGAAAATGAACACAGATTGGTTTCATGTCAGGTGTGTCAATAAGATGTTTCGAATTTATCAAATGAATATCACTGCTCATAACAATATACACCACACTAGTCAGTGCGTGTTACTGCCTCCTCTTTGGAACCAATGATTCTATTATCGTCTACAAGTACAGGTTAAAAAAAAGTAAGATCGCATAAACTCTTGCTCAGGACGGTCTCCAAAATCCCAAAACATCTAAATGCAAAATTACTGATAAGTTCTAATTGTGGATCTCAGATGTTTGCTCTTACATGTAAAAGGCATTAAAGCTCTTCCATAACTTGTAAAACAAGTTGTAACTTCCTTACCATGTTATATGTACAGGTTTCCGCCCATATTGTCTAAATGTAGGCGAGAATGTGATCATTCATTTTCTATACGGACTTTCAGGTTAATTTCATACCCTACGTCCTTTCTTATGAACAATAAATAGTTAGATGATTTTGTGATCAACCTTGTCAAGCTTAAGAATAATGATGCCAGTTAAATATGTGTAAGCTACATGTACTGCAATGTAAATAGCTTAAAATTACCCGCTTTTTCATTAAAACATACATTTCTTCTCCAAAGTAGCCAGCTCTCAAATTTAAGAGCCCTGGTCTTCTTGGAGTGTTTACATTCAATATAGACGCTGCATTCTTCTTAGTGATACATCAATAGTAAACGTATATAGGATATCGAGTTTACAACTTTGAATTGGCTCATCTGCTGCTCAAGCTTCCATACCACCTCATAACCTCACCTCATGCTACATTTCGCACATTTAATATCCAACTAAACATTAGACACCAACACTATCTAGCAGTGTCATGTCTGATTGTACTCCGTACTAAAGAGTTACCTGCCTTAAACTCTAAGTGGTTGAGACTTGTGACCATATAGAGCAGGGGTGGTCAGATTTATGTGACATGGGATTGCTTTTTACCGAATCATTCCAACACGGTCTACCAGCATGCCCCCTGCCTTCACGAGACATTGAAACATGTTGCAAAATATTGAATTTCTTATCGTAATCTAATAATGTGGCTATGGATATATCAAACACTCTTACATACTTTTTAACAAAGTATATTAATAAATGTACATATGTCAGCGGTGGCCAGACTTTAGTGACATGGGATCTACTTTATACCGAGTCATACCAACACGGTGCGGTCTACCATAAACTACTCTGCGATCGACAGGTCGACCTTGATCGACGTATGGGCCACCCCTGATATAGAGAAACATTAATTAAATTTTGTTGACACTATTCGTGGATTTCTGTTTTTGTTCCTTTTAACGCCACTTTTAATTCATTATTGGCTATATCATACCAAGGGAATGGAACTAAGTGATTTCTTAAGGAGACACCAAAGCAGCCGATCCGCGTTGGCTGGGCGGGTATCGATCCCGCGACCCTTGAATTGTGAGTCCGACGCTCCATTAACGGAGCTACCTCTAAATGAAAAAAACAATGCATCCTGCATGTATCAGATTGTAGAGTATCACGAGTGAAGAAACTAAATTACAATAATTGTGATGCACACTGCTTAACATGGATTACAAACTTTTCTTATAGCATTATCTGCACACTTCGTCGCTCTAAGTATGTACTGATTTTTGAAACAAGAAAATAAACTGTGTTTTTACAGGGATGTATCATGTGTAACATGTGTAGATAACGCATACATTGCAGTTTGTATTATATAAAACTTTACTTACAGAAAACCTTAATTTTACAACCAAATTGTTAATGATGCAATATCTAAGACATACATTGTGGTATACGGTAGCCTCTTAAGTTGGAATTAATTGTGTTTCAAAAAATACTGGTATGAATCACAAAAGCAAATAGCATTCATTCTTTAACAAGGTAATATCAAATATCATCTAAAATAACCACTGTAGACGATGAGACAGAATATTGAGAAGACATGAACAGTGTAGGACGAAAGAAAATGTGTTCGAGATGTGTTTAAGGGCACGCGTGTGTGCGTTCGTGTGTGTGCGTATTCCTCTGTGTGTGAGTGTCTTCGTGTATGTATCTGTGCGTGTGTGTCTGTTTGTGGAAGAGAGAGTAGATCGGTGGTAAAATTGGGCAATTTCACTTCTGGGGGTCAACATGTTAAATGCTAACAACAATGATAATTTC
This sequence comes from Margaritifera margaritifera, assembly GCA_029931535.1. Lineage (NCBI taxonomy): Eukaryota > Metazoa > Mollusca > Bivalvia > Unionida > Margaritiferidae > Margaritifera > Margaritifera margaritifera. The sequence goes on along the minus strand of JAQPZY010000742.1, from coordinate 211,148 downwards.
AGTCCAAATGGGTCACAGTAATCAGAAAATGTGTTGCTATCATTCCTGGAACTCTAATTTAAGTACGAAAGTAGATCACACTTTATGTAATTAGGTTAAAGTCTTATTCTTCATATTTGGAGCTGATGCCGTCAGTGATCTTCAGGTTTATGCAAATAAATTGTGTCATGTCTCTGCAATTCAGTAAATATTCAAACGTTCGAAAGCAATTTCACTGCCCTGTATACTTACATATGGGTAAACGAGACTAAAAACTGCAGAAGATTTACAAATTTGCCCTTTCTAAGATTATATTATCAACCTAAAATGTTTATTCAGGACAACGTTGTGATGAGAATCTAATTCGGAACTTAAGAAAGATTATTTCTTTAACAATATACAAAATTATTACCATGATACTGAATGCAATAATAATATTCAAGGATTTGTTTCATTCAGCAGTCTAAAGCTTCTGAACTATGTGGTCATCAATACCATCCAAACTTAGAGAGGCACATATCTTTAAAGGGTACGGGGGGGGGGAGGTTAAGTGAAACCTCAAATACTATAATGTTTAAATGCTAATAAATATATCTAAATTGTTCATTTTGGAATACTGAAAAATCCGAAAGTTTTTATTTGTGGGCAAAAAATATACACATGCATATTATTGGTTAACACTTCAATTTAGAAACAAAAGGATCTTCTAGTATTCAGAATTGTAGATATGATTAATATTATATTGAAACGTCACATTAAGTTTAGATTTAAGCAAGTGTTAAAGAAAACTCTATGTTCTAAATTTGGCTAAACTTGGGACTTTTATCGATCCAAACAATCTTTTAATGTTATCAGTGGCGTAGGAGAAAATTATTTCCCCCCCCCCCTCCAAAACTTGGGTGGTTGCTACGCCACTGACTGCTATTTTCAGCCATGTAAATAGAAACATCCATTCCAAAATATATTACTGTTAACGCACAAACTTTCATCTACAGAATGAAGACAAATATATATATATATATATATATATATATATATATATATATATATATATATATATATATATATATATTTGTACTCCTATTGAGAAATTGTAAAAAATTCCTGGGCCAAATTGGCCCTTATAGTAAATCCCCTTTTGTTTTCGACGAGGTTTAATATATAATTTAAAATTTTCGTATCAAATTTCTTTCTTAAATGTGGAGTTTTGGTTTATGTGATATGACGAAATTTTTGTTAAGTGTCATTGATGGAATGACTACAAGTATAGACTTTTGCTATCATCGCATACTGTAAATTCTATTGTCTTGTGTATAGCTAACCCCAGGCGTTTGTGATAATAAGAACTTATTCTTTATTGAACACCATGTCTGCTAGTTTGCGTTAGCGCCCCCCCCCCCCACCTTCCTCCCCCCAGTCAGAACAAGTGCCAGAAACTCCGCGAAACGCAACTCCTTCAGGCTTGGCCCGCCCCTTACGACGGCCCTGCTTAAGGGACGCATATAACATGTTTTTCTAAGTTATGAGTACCGTATGAGTACCGTATAACAGTATTTTTTGCGGTAGTATAATATCTGCTAAATCTTGCGGTCTGGAAAAAATCGCCCAAATTTAAAGCCACAAAATACTAGTTATTCAATAGGACCATACAACTTGTTGACAACTTCTCACCCTAGGATAGCATGACATACCTGCATTATCTTTTTTTCATCTTTGGCTGAAATAACTTGGGTCTCATATCGTTGTTAAATTTAACAATATAACCTTGTTTTCCGGTGCAAGTGCAGTACCATTTATCCTTTCATTTTAATAATCTAGTGAAAAAGTACATGGGTGTGCTAGAAAGCTACTGTTAGGCATTGAAAGGTTGGAGAACTTAAAGTAGCATCAGTTTGTAGTAGTTACCTTATATGGTAACATATAAGGCAGATCCTACTACACATAATGCGCCGGCAGATCTTGGTCTAAGCAGTTGTTAGGAGTAATCAGTAGAACAAACAACATGAACCCTGATCTGCCGGCGCATTATGCGACGGAAAATCAGGGTCTATGCTGTTTGCAGTTGGACCCCACTTATACCAAATATATACGGTAGCTCTGGTGGCATAGTCTACTAAAATTACTTCAAACATCACTTCATCAACTTCAAAAGCATGAACTTTAAAGTTTTTTGGTGATAGAGCCTTCGAAGTTAATTGCTTGAACATGAAAAATGGACCGAGATTGGTTTCTTGTCAGAAGTGTCAATAATATGTTCCGAATTTATTAAATGGATATCAATACTCTGAAAAATATACCCCACACCAGTCAACGCATGCTCCTTTTTTGAACCAATGTCTCTCTGGGATTTCTACCAATATAAGTAAAAAAATCGCATAGACTCTTGTTTAAAACGGTCTCCAAAATTATAAACAACTTGATGCAAAAATTACTGTCAAAGTCCAGTTTTGTATCCCGGATGTTTGTTCTCTCCCGTAAAAGGTGTGCATGATGCTCTTCCATGACTTGTTAAAAGGGTTTTAACGGGCTCAGCATGTTATTTGTATAGGTTTCCTCCCATATTGTCTAAATATAGGACAGAATGTGATCATTCATGTTCTAGAGGTGCTTTGAAGTTAAAAAGTAGCCGGATCTTACATTCAAGAGGACCGGTTTTCTTGGAGTGATTGCATTCAATATAGATAGTGCAGCCTTCTTAGAAATGCGTCATTAGCGAAAATATACAGGATATCAAGTCATCAACTTTGAAATGCCTCAAAAGCTGCTCAAACATCCTTCCCTCCTCATAAAATCACCTCATGCAGTCCTGGCTCATGAGAGGTCCTTACATTCAGGATTACATAACACGTTATCCCAAAAGTGGATATTACACATTTCCACTGATTTCATATCCAATAAAACAGTGCTCTGTGAACATTGGACACCAGCACCATCTATCAGTGTCAGGTCTGATTGCACGCATAAAGCCTGTTACTACTTTGTTGACACGACTTAATGTGCCTGGTCTATAGATATCTTATCGAAATGAATTACCACGTCTCTTACTACAGATTTGTCTGCTTTAAATTCAAAATGGTTAGTACTTACGACCATATAGAGCAATATTAATTGAAAACATTAAAAGATTTTGAAATGACCTTGACTTTGGTCAGGTAGTATAAGATGGAAGTTATAGACACATGGAGATAAGAGAACAATAGACTTTGCAGTTAAACCATTACAACACCCCTTGCAAACTTTAGAACTTAGAGTATAGGAAAAAAGATTTTACTTTATTTTGCCGACAGTGAGAGGTTGTGGATGCATTGAAATGATACGACATTGTTTACTATTTCTGCAGTCTGAAATTGACGACAATCCATCCAAAGGTTTGGGACTTATGACCATACATAAAAGTATTAATTAAGACCTTGATTAAAATTTTCAAATGGCCTTGACCTTCCCTCGTGAACAGACGCTTACGGTTCATGGAGATGAAAGAACAATGTTTACTGATTCAACAGTCCATGCATGACAGACATTCCTCCAAAGCTTTGAGAAATAAGATCATATATACAAGCTTTAATCAAAAGCTTAACAATAATCTCCGCCGCTGTTGGAATTAATGTCTGTGTTTTGCATCTGCTATAGCAGGTGAGAGAAAAAACAAACAAATTCATGCACCTATTACATGCAATACCATTTTTTAAAAGTCTTTGTTACAAATTGTATAGAAAAGTAGAGACTGAGAGAGGATGTAGTGCTAAATGCTATTTTTTTAGTTCTTTGCTATTAAAAGATAGCAATATCCTTTAAAAGAATAAATACGGTACAATGCAAACCTTGACTTTGTTTTAGCGACAGTGGGAGGATGAGGATGCATTGAGATGATATGACATTACTTACCATTGATGCAGTCTGAATTAATCCCTGTTTTTATATGGTAAAGTATATTACAATCAATGAGAGCATTTGGATGCAATTTTGGTATGTAGCCTGCGGTAATCTGGACAATATTCTTTTTCATGCACATTGGGTGAATAAACACCATGTCAGAAACTATCCAAAAAAATAGTAATTATAATACTATAACATATTGAAAAAAAGTAGGAGTCCACGAAAATCATGTTCAGATTTATTGTATTCGGCATGGACTAGAAGAGGTATATATATATATATATATATATATATATATATATATATATATATATATATTATAGATGGAACCGAATTGTATATCGATAATAAATAATGATCGCACAACAACATACATCCTGTCTCTAAATATAAACAACAATAACAAAATATAATAATAACATTAAAAAAAATTGTAAGAGTATTGAAAAAAAAATGGAAATGTATATCTTTACTTCATAGGTAACTTAACATAAAAACTTAAAACAAATTTGTCCATACCTTTCACAATTATTGCATTAAGTTAGATAATCTAACAAATGGTATAGAAGCGGTTTGAGAGATTGGTGTATTGTGTTTATTTGTGTTTCTGTATTGGTTGAGTGCGATTAGCGACTGTCCGTGGGCTAGTATGATTGCATGTTTATTTTACCTTTATATCAGAAACTAGGAACTTTTCCATTTGTGGTATATTTGATTTCGAAACAACAACAAAAAAAAAATAAATAAATAAATTCTGAATTGATATCTCTATTATATGTTCACAGAACAGACCTAATAAGAGCAACGTTGGAATTGGGTGTCAAACGTTCATTGACTGGTTTCCAGTTTCTTATATCTAAAATCTTTAACATTATTGACGATATCATATGCTGCACCAGTCAATGCACGGAAATCTGATTCATGCAGCAGGTATTGCTTATGTTTTAGATGTGTATGTTATATTTTTTTGCTCGTGGTACTCAGAAATCCGGTTCAGGAAGTCGCTATAGACAGGTCGACACTCAGGAAGTCTCCACGGAAAGGTCGTCAAAAACATACAGTTCTGCAGATTCCAGAGTATTAGATTCCACAGTATCACTAGTAAATAAATATTAATTGCAAATCTAAACGAAACATTTTGTTTATGTTTTTGTTGGTTTTTAAGGTACTTTAAATACATTATTGGCTATATCATGCCAAAGAAGTGCATTTTCCAATGACACACCGAGGTAGACGACCCGTGCTGGTTTGAGCAGGTATCGAACCCGCGACCCTTGGATTACCGACGCTCTATCAACTGAGCTACCGCGGCTCCTCTAAATAAAATGAGCCATACATCCCGCATTAATCAGATTCCAGAGCATCACAAGTGAAGAAATATACATAGCAAAATTAAAATAAAATAATTGTAATACATAGTGTTTAACTCAGATTGCAAACTTTTCTTCTAGCATTTTCTGCACACTTCATTCAGAAAGAAATCTATGATAAGAACAACGTCGCTTACCGCCTCTGTATTACCAGATTACAAAATTAATCATATTGCAGAGTATCTCATGGGATACAAAATACGCTTCAAAAATAACATAAAGAAGCAATACATACAGTATGAACCAGATTGCAGAGTATCAGAAGTGAAGAATAAATAGATTGCAATACAAAAAAAAATTTTAAAAATAAAAACACGTCCTGTATGAATCAGTCTGAAACATTGTTGTGGATGTCTATTGTAAATACGAAACTTCATTTGGTTTTAAATAGGATATAGCCTACGTTGCTAATGCTAGGTAACTTTTATTAACAATAAATATCTCTGAAAAATAGTCGAGATAGCTATATTTCACATACATGTTGAAGGATAATAATAATAATAATAATAATAATAATAATAATAATAATGGAGATCGTCGATAGTGATTAGATTTTACTGTCATGTTTGAATTCCAAGAATAATTTTTCAATATATTATTTTACGATATCACTTAGGAGCCATTGTTATCAGAAATGATTCGGCTGCAATCTTTGATCTCTGTTCGGTTTATACCATTTTCAGGGACTATGTAAGACCTCGTCCTTTTACTGATGTTCCTTACTGAAAAGTGGTTACTGTATCTGCAATATAACTCTATGAATTGACAATGAACTTATAAAATACCGCCATGTTGTTAATTGTTGCTTTACTGAAGTATATATAAAAGTACATTTGCCTTTAATGAAATTATGGAATGAACACGTGATTGTGTAACGATTATAAAATGCCATTTTCAGGCTATTTCATCAGAATATGACGCTTTGCAGATGCATCACTCATTTCTGAATATTTTCCCCTTCCTTTAGATATCGGGAATGTAAGGCAGGGCAAAATTATAGCTGACAATTTTTATCTAGCTGACAAAATTCCGCATTCCTTTCAATTCTGTTTTTGCTTTTAAGGTATCACAACTCCTTTGAAAAAAAAAGAGAAAATGATGGATGGCATTTTGGGTCTGTCCATTTTCTGACAAACTAATTTATCTACACATAATCAGCTACTAAAGTTTACATGCCTTGTACAGTGTTCTACCTTTTTGCAAACAAAATTTGGGGACAAACTGACAAACTAAACTTGTTAAATGTCATTTCAATATGTGGCACAGACATTTTGGAGGTCGTACAAACTTGAATATTGTCCCCAAAACGTCAAAAAATCCAATACATTTCAAACATTATTATATAACATTAATTTCAGCTAGTTCTTCGTGTGGGTGGGTGAGTGGGGGTATTGTTTTAAGTTTGGAAAATAAATCGGCTGAATATTAAAGAAATCATACAGTATATATGTATTAGAAAAAAACTTAGTAATTTAGTAATATTAAAGGACTTACTCCGAATACAGCATTCTGTTGAACGTGCGTCTAAATCCATTGTTATTTCATATATTGTATACAAGTGAAAATTAAATAAACAACAGTACGTTTAACAAAATGCACATGAAGATGATTTATTTCGAGGTCATTTGTACCTTAGTTTTAAAGTATAAATAGAGATATATGCTTTAGTCTGACGAGCAAATTTGTCGTGTTAAAGATGTAGATACTTTGTGCTTCAGATATTGGTGAATAATATATATGCGTATGAAGAGTGTTAACTGAGATTTTCTCGTCCTTGATTTTAAAAAAAAAAAAAAAAAAAAATTGGGATCTATGGAACAGGAAATGTTTATCCTGATCTTCCATCACGAGTTGTATAATACCCAATCACATTGATTCTCCTTGATCACATGACACGCTTATTGGTATTTAAGGTATAAATAGGTGCGCCTGTCGCTGCAAAACCGAAACAAAACAAAACAGAAACTAGCACACGCTTTTTAAAAGAAAAATTCGGCAAGCTAATACGCACGTCCTCTACTAAATTCAAGGTAAGTGTCTTGCCATGTAATTAATTGTAATAATTGTTTCTATATTTTTCTGAGATTTTAGCGAAATATATTGTATACTTCTGGATTTTTTTTATATACAAAACCAAGAAGAAAACGAACTTAATCAAGCGATGTTAATATACAGTTTCTGAAAGGGTGGCAATGGCAATAGCCCAGTGACCTCTAAGTCTCTCCTCCGACAGTAGCGACGATTCAAGGTAGCGACTCTATCATTACAATAGGAAAACCACACAAGCCCCTTTTCTTTGGGTTCTATTATATCTAGTTTTGGATTATTATCAGATAAAAATTCTTTATTTACTTTGATGCACTACTACCTTACAGAGAATAACACAAAATTTATAATGAATTAATGGATTGAAATAATTAGTTAATCATGAAACATAATTTCACATGAATATTCAAAGTTCTAGTTGAGGATGGGATCACGCGACAAAGCTTTCTTTCTTATTTCAAATGCTCAGTTGCACATACTTTTCTTAATGGTGTTATTCATCAGCTCTCCACAGTTAATCTTTGAGGAGTGTTTGTAATTATATCTGTCAATGAGGGATTTTCTCAACAAATAATACTTACTACAAACCAATAACAAGTGATATTTATCCTTAAGGGTGCCGTAACCTACTGATCCCGGTTCGAATGTCAGTAGGTAACGAATGAAAAAGTATCAAACCGGTTTTTTAATATTCCTTTTTCGTATACAGTTTCACTTCAAATTATCATGCATCCTCCTATTTGATCCAGTGATATCGCTTTCCACTCTCTCCGGGGTATTTGTAACTGTATATTATATTTTGTATGTCTTAATTTATGTCTGAGGAATACAAAGTGAATGTGAATTTAGAGAGAAGCTAATTACTGGGTCATCATGGGGTGTTACTGCTACGCACGAATGCCAATGTCCACGACTATGTTCCATCTTATTTGGGGAGATGTTCGTTTAGTTGAGAGAGTATGGGGCTTGCATGAGTATGAGATTATACAGGCATGGGGATATGTAGTCAGGACGGTATGGGCCTTTGTGCGCGGTGGCAAGGCGATGGGTGCAGTTACCCGCTGACTTGCGTTCGAATATCAGTTGGGGAAGAATTTTTAATTCGCAAACCCTGTATGATAATATTCATTCTCTAAACACACACACGCACACGCACAGACACACACGTGTGTGTGTTTACGTGTGTGTGTGTGTGTGTGTGTGTGTACATAGGAAACTAAATTAGTTCCCACATACCGTAATGTTGTTGTCTGGGCAAATTAATATATTTTCGTGTTTAGACCGGCAAAACTTGTTTCCATCCTATGCACGATCGATCCAAGAATACACTTTTAAAATGATGAAAGTTATATGCTAGGAACCTCATTTTTTAGATGAAAAAACAACATACAATTTAGTGTATGTCCTCAGTATAGAACTTCTTTCCGGTGCAAATGAGATCTACTCGTTTACATACAGTAGTATCAATGCCTCGACAGGACAGCGGCAAAATGAAAATGGTTCTAGCTTCAATATGTAGGTTCCTTCTGAAAATAAAATACATTGATGTGTTCACGCAATTATTTTCAGCCAAATCAGTGACCTTGATTCTTTTAAATACAGTATTTATTACACCACCACACGATATCTGGTTCCGTAGCTCATACAAAAATAAATAGTCAGTTGCCTGTGACCACACACACACATTGCTCAGTGGACAAGAAAAACATACAGAGAGAGAGAGAGAGTGAGACAGAGACAGAGACAGAGACAGAGACACACACAAAGAGTGACAGGAGTTGAACAATACATATTTACACTTTTTGGCATAGAAATGAAAAACTATCCAAAATACTGAAGTGGTCTAAGCTGAATAAAAAGAACGATATAATAAGAATTAAGAATAAATTAAGATATAATAAGAATTAAATACATGTCTCGAAAGGGATCAATTATGTTATATATAGAGAATGGGAGCAAACATTATTTAACTTATCACCTTTTGTTTACTGTCAACATATGTCATAATGCGATCCACTACACCTATCAGCTGACATTTTGGCGCAAATTATAGGCTTCTGGTGCTCTATGCTCTTGAGACACTATGTCAGTCTCTCACGCTGTCATTGACCAAAATCCCGTGTAGTTGTATTCATGTAACATACATTTAGTATTCATCATTAGATGTTGAAAAATGACTTTTTGTAACGAAATAACTAGGACCTTGAATGGAGATTTGCCAGGAAAATTGTATAATTTTTATATTGGCCATGTAGAAACAACGGAACATATACATGTCTACTCACAAGGAAATGAAAGGACAGACACAAACATGGATTAATTATAGATGTATTGGTGTTTGTTTTAAAACTTATGTTGTTGGCAATTGTAGATATTATTTGCGTGTGAATTTTTTACGGGCAGATTTGTCTTACTAGTGCACGTAAGTACAGAAGCTTTCTAAATAATTTACTTATATTTAGCTGAATATAGCATTTTGTTTCTTAGCGAATGATTCATTGCAATGCAATGTCACATATTCTTGTTATACGACTAGACCGCGTATTAGAATTCGTTTTCTTCATACTCTGTTCAAATTCGCAGGTTGTGATTTTCAAATGTACGCTAAAGGTTTTTTAAAATTAAGCTACTAAATGAAAGATACCAAATCCGATGTATATTCTGATTGATTGTCTTTGATTATTTCATGTATCTCTCTCCCCAACCTCCACCTCGTCTCTCTCTCTCTCTCTCTCTCTCTCTCTCTCTCTCTCTCTCTCTCTCTCTCTCTCTCTCTCTCTCTTATTGTCTAAATGTATTTGTTTTTATCAATTATGACAAGGATGCTACTAGAGGTTAAGGTTGCTTCTCTTTAATTGATCGCATATGTTTGTAGTTTATCTTCTGGGCGAAGTACTGCTTTAGTTTTAAGATCTACTCACTGATCACATGTCCAGCCGTACCCTAGTGTTGCTGACCTTCCCCAAGTGGAAGAATATTGCACTGTATCGGATAAATAGTGAAGGCGATGGAGCTTAGCTGTGCTCTAACTTCCAAAATCTTGAGTAAGGCTTTTAGGCTCCGTCTCCTCAATTATTCTAAATTAAGCGATTTAAAGGAGTCTCATCACCAAAGGAAATGGTATTAGCCCATGTTACAACTACGAATAAGGCGAATGAGTGTTGATGCTAGGTATCACTACAATAGCGTTATGCAGCTTGGGTTGACCTACTTGTCTGCGTCATTGCAAGGAGATAGTTTATCATAAGGCGCCATATATTTTCTTCTTTTTTATTTTGTAACACGAAATGAAATATATTCAGTGTTTACGCAGACAAATAAAATTTCTTTTATTATATATCAAACTTGCTCCTAAATGAGTATACTCACTCTTCAGCACACATCCACCCTTTCATAAGTTCACCTGAATTGCAATTTTATTAAAAGGCTGGTCTTACAAATATCAGCGATTTAAGAGAACGATTGGTTTGGAATGGCCTAATGTGTTGCAATAAATTACAGGGGTTTTTTTTGGTGGTTTTTTTGTTTCATTTTATAAAGTATTTTACCCTAACCGACCACAAAGCAGGTAAGATTGTGCGATGGAGCACACCATGTTTATCACATTGTTGACAATGATGTACATAGGAGAAAACTTGGTAAAGAAGCGAATGGTGGCAAGACATATATCTTCAGGAAATATAATGTCCATGCCTGAAAGGTAATGCAGTTTCTATTTATTGCTCTTGGTCACAAAAGCTTGTTTCTTGTGCGGCAAATATAATTGCTGTAGGCACACACAATCAAGCATCGCATGGCATGATGAAAAAACTTGTATTTTCACATGTGGGCATATAAGAATATATTTTCTCAAGTGAAAATCCCCCCCCCCCCAAAAAAAAAAGACGAAAAAAAAACATATGAAAATTATTTGACCACTGAGTTTCTATATTTCACACTTATGTATATAATAAGAAATCTTTATTTGAAAGTATCAATACAAATTTTAAATTCCACTGAATCAGGGTATTTGCATACATATAAAAACCGATACATATATAAATCGTATTTCAGTAGCGATAGTAAATCAGAGATATTATTTTGAGACTGTTCATGCAATAAGTTATACAATGTGAACTAATATTTTTAAATAGTTTCAACTAGTGTTTCTTTCAGCAGCAAACGATCAAGTTCTCTATGCATAGCAGCGTTTCATGCTGACATTTTTACATCATTCAAGATGTTAGGCGACTTTATTCGTCTACCTACTATAGTCTATTTTGCTTCTAAAAACTTATCATTAGTGGTAATAAACAAACAAAAAAAAAACAAACAAGACAAAGATAATTACAGCTCTGAAAACACCACAGTACCGGTTTTTTGTTTGTTTGTTTGTTTGTTTTTAAATTGATCATAGGTACCCCCGTTCTGAAAACAGCATTGTTCAATTTGTCTGTATTTGCTTTACGTCTTCATTCCAACTGTTCAAGCGATTCCATGAGAAACTGCAATCCACTGACAGTTTTTGAGAATAAAACCATATCATCTAAGGAAGGAGTAAAATGAAAATATGTCTGTTCAAGATTTACTCCGTGATCTCCACTACCCTATAATGACAACTAATTATCTTCTAAAACCAAGGAAAAAAGGACAGGTGATCGTACTTCTCTTTGCCTAAAACCCATGGACATATAAAAAGATAATCAGAATAATAACCAGAATATAAAATACACGAATTTACCACATAGTTCATGTAAAAGTAAAAGTAAAATAGTGAACATTTTGCCATTATTACCTTCTTTAAAAATCTCAAACCAGAGTTCATTTATGTGCATACTATCAAATGCTTTTTCGAAATCCAAGAGTATGGCATAAAACCGTATACACATCTAAAATACCCTATAAAATACAATCACATTAACAATTCTTACGCCTTTGTTAAAACCAAACTGGGAGTCATATATTATACCTTTTGCTTCAGTCCCCAATATTTTGTGACTAAGAACGCTGGTAAATAATTTTGACAAACACCTCCTTAGTCTGATTCTCCTGAATGTTTGTCTGAATCAATATTCCGGATTTTAAAAGTGGTTTATTTATTATTTTTTTTTCGCCCCACTCTTCAACTTCTTGGAAAACACCCACAATTAAAAATAAATTTAAACAATTTTATTTTTAAAAAAAAATCTTTCCCATGTATGAAGTATTCTTTTAAAAGTAAATCATTGCCGAGTTCTTTGTTTCGTTTTAAATTTTAAAGACTGTGAGCATCTCAGTTTTCCGTAATAGGTGACTCCAATTCATCGACTATAGCATCAATATTCACATTATGACAATGATGCAAACTGTCAACAAAAAATTCAACTTATGTCTCTTGTGCCAATTGCCATCGAGTGGAAATTGTTAAGATGATCTTAAAAGTCCATTTTTGAAATTGTATTTCCCATGACCTGATTTTGCGGTTTACCAAACGATTTCCAAAATTTCGTAGGATCTTTCTTTTCCATTTGCAATTCACTTAACAACATTTTCTTTCTGAATTTAAGCTTTTTTTTCCTTTTTTTTGCAGTTATACAGACGTCACAAATAAAATATAATTTACATATCTTTCTTCCTCATACATGTTTGGTAAATATTTAATTAGTCAAGATATTTTGAATTTTAACAACACATAATTATAATACGGCAACTAGAACTTGACAACAAAACTTTGGAATTACAAGTATATACCACAATTTTAGTTAAAACAGCACATGCAGTTTAATAAAGAGTATTAGGCACTCAATTGCTTTAACAAATAAATTATGCGAGTAAAGGAGAGTACTTTTAATGGAAGTCATTAAAAGGTCTATATACCAGCAATCAAAAGAACACCTGCTAATAAGTGTACAGATCCTGACTAGATTCTCATGAATTAAGTACTGACGCTTTGCTGATTTTAAAAATGTAAATGTAAGTACATGATATAGAAGAAAAATAACGAAAAACCTGGACTGTAAATTCATAAGGTTTGTTCTGTAAAATAAAGCATTCGAGTATTACATGAAAACAAAATAACTCACAACAGCAACCCTATTTTCTATGTTACCAATACTTACTAGCGTGGACTAGTGACAAATTCCACAGAACAAGGGATTTATGATAAGTTACTTGTGCAGTACAAGTAGATTGAAGATAAATTTCCTCGGCTCTGCTACCACAAGCACAACTATGGCTAAGGCTTATTAATTTAAATTAGCACCAGAGGAAAATAAAGGTAAAGACCCTTTATCAGTGAATATGAGGCCAGACAAAAATATGTAGAGATATGGTTTTTAAAATCTCAAATAGTGTATATTTGTGACTGTCCTCATGTTAAAGTAGATAATTCGTTTTAACTGACAGTTATATGTACTAGTAAAAAATAACTTATGCTTTTTTAAACAATTGGTCTTTATTTTTTAAATAGTTACTCTATAATTTGCATAACAACTTCACTTTATTTCGTCTTCTAACTGTAATTCCACATTCAATTCATTTCATCAATGTCTATAACAACCAAAGCATCATAATTTGGCAACCTAGAAGCTAAAATAGTTGCCAACATCCTATAGCTACTAAAGTTAGAAAAGTACTTAGAGTGCTGTTTCACTTTACGAGTATAATCAAATTGCTACAAGTACCTCAGGTTTATTCAGAGATACGCAGGTAACTGCTAAAAGGCTCAGAAGATAATTAAGACTTCTGTGCCATATATATATATATATATATATATATATATATATATATATATATATATATATATATATATATATATATGTATATATATATATATATATATATATATATATATATATATATATCGGTGCAAACTACTGAAATAGGAGTAGACAAGAAGTATTGAAAAGTTTATACTTCTTTAGTTATATTACGGCTGAGCTTATTGATAGACTACAGCGCATTCGCAACTTTGGGGTCAAGCCTCTTGATCATTCCTCGAATGCATGCCGATAGCTACCATTAGCTGCCATTCGGGACACCTCAGCTATTTGCGAAAGAAGGATTGACCGAGAAGTTCCGAATGCATCGAACTATTTTTCATTTGGAACTTCTCGATAAATTATACGGTCAATCGAATCGTTGAAATAATCGAGGTTGTCCAAATAGATTGCGGTTTCCTATTTTGCGTAGAATTTTCCGGCGAACAAAATTTATGATTTTATGCAAATTACTATGCGACATACATCTGTTTCATATACATAACCGAGGTGGTCGGAATGCCCACAGCGATTACGTCTACTGTGATACACCAAGCGTGGCTACGAGAACACAAACGACGACTACCGTACTAACATGACTGACGGGGAAGGTTACTTTCGTTAAACCTGTGTCTAGCGTATATTTATGTAGCGTATAATATTGTACGAAATATATATATATATATATATATATATATATATATATATATATATATATATATATATATATATATATAATGATGTTGCAAATATGTATGGTGGTCCTTATGTATGTCTCTTTTATTGTTTATTGTGTATGTATTCTTTACTGTTTCTCTGTATGTATTTTGTATTGTTTGTATAAACGTACATATTTATTTTTTTCTCAATTTTTGTTTGTGTGTTTTACAGATGCTTGTTATATTGGCGATGTGCATTACAGTGGCGTCGGCAAGTCAATTCTTTGTCAAAAAACTGGATGTCCAGGCAAATACATTGTGTCCTGATGAGGAAACAAGCTGCCCGGCTGATCACGAGTGTTGTAAACTGGAAGGAGGCAATATAGGATGCTGTCTTCAACAAGGAGAAGTATGTATAAACAAAAGAGAATATCATTAATGCACAGCATCTCAGTCAAATACCCTTGCTTGTGTTCTAAAGTTCCAAATGGACGAACCTTTACGATGTCAAAGGTTCGAAAAGTGAAACCAGTCCTTTTGCTGCATACCTCGTCAAGCCTTGTTATGACATTATTAAAAATGGAATAGGTTTGGTCTCCTGAAACTAATACAGATATTATATAGTCTCAGTTAATCAATAATATTGACCTCAGTATATAAGTTACATTGTTTTCTCGTCAATTTGATGGTATTATGTTATTATGCAATATTTTGCTATATTGTTGTCTACAGGATGCGAATTTCTTGCGCATTATGTAGCTTGAGTTTTATAAATTGATTTATTTATTTTAAAAGCTGCGGAGAAGCGAGATGTGAGTCGTAAAGCGGCGGAACAGCGAAGCTACCGAGCAGCTATGATACAAAATGTGATACTTACAGTCAATAGTTTTATAGTGCTCCAGAACTCTCAATTTCCACCCTACTCACCTGCAAAATATATGCAGGTTTTTGAGTCATGTATTATATTTTCCAACGAGTGTCGAAACTTCTAAAGTCTACGATAAATCCTGTAAAGAACGTTTAAAGAGCGTTAAATTAACACACACTTTAGTCAACTTGTTCAACAAATGAGGCTTGATGTCCAGATGATGGGAATCCTGGATGAAGGTGCAGTAAAGATTTTTATCATGCTGGACATTTCTTCAAACGCGGATGCTTATGCATACGACTAGTGTGGATATGAAGATATATAACTAATTGTTAAACCACACCAATTGTCTCTACAACACTATGATCACTCACATCAAAAAAACTTCTATTATTTTTAAAATCCTTGTTAATTATAACGTTTTATATTGATCAAATAGCATGCCATACACTCCCGTTGAATGTCGGATATGTATACTTTCGTGTGTGATTTTTACTGTTGTACTTACATAATTTTTTTATTATTATTATTATTATTATTATTACAGAATTAACTGTTCGGGAAGCAAGAAATATGCATGTTGTGATGGCTTTCCAAAAAGCCTTGTGTGGGTTGAAAGTGTCTTTAATGACAAACCAACCAACCAATTTTTACTCTGCGTCTCGTGTTTGCAGATTACAAACATGCATATTCTAATGCAGTCATATTACTGAATAATGAAAGGGCACAACCCATTTATTGTTTTCTTTTACTAATATAGGTTGTATATATATAAGACATAATTCAGGAATGTGACAGGGATTGCCTGAACAGGCTGTATAATCATATCTTCGACAATCTTCTCCATGTGTGTGCAATACACAACAAGAAACACCATAGTTACAGAATGAAAACAAAAATGCAGTCAGAATAAATAAATAAATAACGAACCAATAAGTTTATCGATTATTCAATATATCTATAAGTAAATAGGTAATAAAAGAGAAGGAAAATATAATATGAGACAAAAATGTAAGAAAACAATTTTGAATAATTTTCACACCATGCTTTTAAACTTTTATTGGACTCTGAAATTGAGCTTAATAACGTTCAATGGACTGTGAAAATTAATTTGATTATCCTCTAAAGCAAATTATGAAATAAAATGTGCTAATTTTCTACATTACTGAATATGAGAAAATATTACAGAGGCTTGGTTTTCATATTTTGCAATACTGAGTTGAGAAGGAAGATTTGGTAGGGGCAACATCATTCTATAAAGCAATTAATGCGAAAAAATTATCAAGGCACAGTTAAATATTTTCAATCAAATTTGCACTTATCTTAGCATGGATGGATCACTATGGGGGGAAAGGGACATTTCACATGAAAATGTCACAATGGGGGTGTATGAAGTTCAAACGTTGTCATATTTGTCAGCATGCATCGACTAGGATATCGATGTTTCATTGATCAATACGTCAAAGAACAGGAACGAAGGGTTGGATAACCACAACAACGATTACAATAATGTTGCAGCAAGAGTATTCGGGGATCTCCAGTATGTCTCTGGCTAAACTGCAGCGTGCTACCCAGCATACAAGAACGGGACAGTTTGTGGACCCAACACATTGTTCGATTCTTCTAAGTCGGAATTCCCCTCCCCCCCCCCCACACACACACACACAACAAAGGACTACAACAAAGAAGATTTAAATCGTTACGACAACTGTTAAAAGTACGCTACATTGACAGCCGACAGTTTCTCTTGAAATATTGTTCAATAAAGTGGACGGAATATATACAAATTACCATGAATGGAGCAAAGATCGTTTACATGAAAATGGGAACAATATAATACAAATATTCCATGAGTCACTAGTAAGAAGTACAGAACGTTTGGAATGACTCAAATGACTAGAGAATATTTTCCTCATTTTTTTAGTCAACACAGAAAAATTCAGCACGTGGCTCTAACCCATTTGCCCAACTACAGTCCGATGTTGATATTCTGAAATGTTATGGAAAAGTTTCGACAGCTGTTCGTCGATCACAGTGGTATTGATCATGTAAACTAAGCGCCTACCATCGCCACAGTTTGCGGATTGGTGTCTCGAAAGAATGTCATGCACAAGAACAGATTAGCTATTATGCTCCGGCACACGTATCAAACTGTAAGCCGTAGGTATTAGGCCAATACCATGCGTTAGTTATACAACTTCTTCGTCAGAGTGTATGGTTGCACAATCCAAAGGATTCTGTAGGAAAATCACCAAATATCTACAAAAAGCGGTTTGGGCCATATTATATCAGTGCTATTGGACCAAACCATACATACTCTTTACTGGATTTATAAAATCATAAACTTTGGAGACCTCTGGTAGATGCAATCGTTTGAAAGCATTAAAAGAGTCTGCCTTACGATAGCAGCATTTGCTGCTTTGAAAGGCAGGAAGGGGCCACAGAGCCACATCCAGTGATTTGGCAGCGCAACCATTGGTAACACCTCAGACAGAGGAACTGACGAGGGAAACATCCAATGATTCAAGACTCGCGATGGAGTCTTCAGAGAAAACTAACCCTGCGAAAACCACGACGGGCCCATCACGTGGATCGGATCTGGAGCCAGAGCCATCGAAAGTCCGATCCGGAGAGATGCAAGCCAGCTGGGATACAGAGGGTATACATCTGGCGTGTGCGCGATACTGCGTGAAGAAACTTTACAAGATTTACGGACTCTTCTAAAACCACATGGTAACTGCATAAAATTTACCAGAGTGTTTTAATTTATTATTTACATAGTCATAAGACGTCCAAAGGAAAGTAACAAAAGTCTAAGAAACATTGACAAGAGAAGACATTCTCAATTCAAAGCAAAGAACAGGTTTATAATTTCAGATATAGTTTATATATAACCATTTCAATGTTACATAATGTTGGACTTTTCTCTCCGTGTACTATCTTCTGTATTTTCTGTTACCTTTTTATTATAATACCCTAATACATGAGCCTCAAATATTTGTTAGAATTTCCATGAAATCCTATTTCATTCAGTCTCTTATAAATGATCATAATCTGCTTGAACTGTTTTTGTGAGCGTCAAGGATAATGAACACATTTCAAAAATAAGGTGCCTTGAGTCCAATATCAGGTATTTGACCATTCAAACTGTGCTTAAAGATTTGGATTAAACTGTCAATTTTCTTACACTATGGATTACATTGTAATAGTGAACTTAGATTTGATTCAATATTTGGATTACCTTAGTACAGCGATCTTTAATTAATCAGAAATAATTCATTCATTTCATGTAATACGAGACCACGTTGCTCACCCTATAGTAGTATTTTACCCTATCAGAAGGAATCTTTTAGATTT
This sequence comes from Margaritifera margaritifera, assembly GCA_029931535.1. Lineage (NCBI taxonomy): Eukaryota > Metazoa > Mollusca > Bivalvia > Unionida > Margaritiferidae > Margaritifera > Margaritifera margaritifera. The sequence continues at coordinate 192,277 of JAQPZY010000742.1, read as the reverse complement.
TAGATTTGTAATGGTATTGTCTATGTACGAGTATGATTTTGTAGAAAATTGCTTGAAGAAAATCTGGAGACCAAACTTTAGAAGCGAGGGGGAATTGTTGTACAAATAGTTGATGTTGTTTAATTGTTACTTATATTTCTTCCTTGCTTCATTAGTCATAATTGTTAGTATAGACGTTTAAGGAATGTTTTAACATTGTATTGCATTGCATTGCATGCTAACATTATTTATTACATCAACTTTCCCCATCATATTCTTTCTATGGACATTAATCAGCATAGAAAGTTTTGATTTTGAAGAATTATCAACCACCATAATGAGGCTCTTTATAAGAACACATAATCTGAAAGAATGCAAACTTTCAATAAGACTCATTTGCATCACAAGTTGACCTCTGATCAAGAATGTGGCGCAATAAGCAAGTATGCGTAAATGTAACATTCATTGAATATTTATTTAGAGGATTTATCATCATCTTTAGAAGTTCAAATTACTGATGAGCTTTAAATAAGACAATGGTTTTGGTTACCTAAATTAGTAATAGTAGATCATTTGTAATTTTGTAGGACAAAATGAAAATCTATTTCATTTTTGATAATCTTGATCGGTCGTCCACGGTTAAAAATTTTTAAAAAAATATTATTTCATATCTCAATTTTAATAAATTATTGTGAATGAGTGCTAGTGCGATTTGAAATATGTTCATTATTTACAAGTCAACTTTTAGACAATTTAATAATTATAAATGAAAGGTTTAGTGTCGGGAAGAAAATCAAATTGTTCTTCCAGAGGGACTCTGATTCTCAATGAGACCATGAATCGGGGTGTCCTCTGTGAGGTCCGCAAGGCCAATTGAAAAGTTCAGCTGTGGTTAAGTGGGGCTATTCATTAGTGAACATTTTTAGATTAAACATATAGCTTAAAGTGTTGTCCTGGAGTCTTTTTAGACACACTATTTGCAAAAACGGAGACACGCTTTGAAAGCCCCATACTGCACAAAAAGCAAATCAGTGAGAAAATGCAATAAAGACTCTACTGACAGCGATTTCGCGAAGTTGTTGATGAAACTAGATGTGCGTTGCGTACTTTACAATTAGAAGGTTTGGTAATGCCTCCACTAATGTAGAACAGTGCGGGAAAAGTATCAAAAAAAAAAGAGAGTTTCCATGCAATTGTGTAATGTATTGTCGATGTATTTGATGAGAAAAGTTTCATAAAATTGTCTAAATATTAAAGATTTGCTGGAGTGATATTTATTTGGTCATCATATCTAAGACGATATTTTGTATATACTCTATAAACGTTCCTACAGGCAATACTGTTGCTACTACTACTACTATTACTACTACTGCAACTATTACTAATACTACTACTTCTGCTTCTGCTCTGTTCCTATTTTACAGAATGTAAGGTATGGCATTACTCGAACTTCACCCAGTACTACCACACATGGATAATTTTGTTATACTCAAAGAAACTATATGATTGAGAATAATCCTTCAAACCTTCAATTTTATGAAGACTCTAGACATACAATTCCAGGCTTAAATGAAAATAGGCTCTTGTATCATTACACAACATTTTTAGCTCTCCTTTTCATCCATTTAATGAACAATATTGCAACATGGCACTTTCTTTATGCAGGCACAGAGAATAAAGGCAGTACCACTTATTAAATACCCAGCCGTGTCAAAGATGTCCTATCCAACAAGTGATACGCTGTGCCCGAGCCCTGGATATTCATGTTCTGGCAACCAAACTTGCTGTCCCGCCTCTGGGAGTAGTCTCTGGGGGTGTTGCCCTCAATTTGATGTAAGTCACATGCTCCCTTAATTACTGGTCACGTAAATGCGGTATTTAATTCAAATAGCATTAATAAAATTGTTGCAAAATGTATAAACGATTTGATATTTTGGTGTTTTTTCTTTATGAATCTCTCTCTCTCTATCTCTCTTCTGAGTCTTAGTATGCATGGTTTGATGTGTGCAAACGTTTGCCTGAGTAGACGGGAAAGATTTTACATCCTCGGGTTACAAGGGGAAAATCCGCGGTAAGGTATAGTATGCACTCAATCGACAGAGTTCATTTCGTTTACTGAATTTCCAAAATGTGAGTACCGTTGGTGAGCCAGTTACCGAAAAATTGGCACCTAATTCATCGATTTTATCCAACATAGGAGGTTTGCAATTTTTTCGCAGAAGGCGCTGTATCTATGACATATAACCGATACTCCCTGTAATTGTCACTTGTCTCGGACTGCTACTTATATTAAACTCGTTCTGGCGGTCATGTGTGACTGTGTGTGCGTTTGTGTGTGTGTGTGTGTGTGTGTGTGTGTGTGTGTGTGTGAGAGAGAGAGAGAGAGAGAGAGAGAGAGAGAGAGAATGCGTATGCTAGTGTTTCAAATTCGTGTAAATGAATCCGCTGCGTTTTTAGTTGTAAACTGTAGGATACATATTATTTTATAACAATGGTAGATAAATAATGGACAGATTTTATCCAAAAGTTGTATGCAATTGAAGTCATAATAATTAGGATAAATCAAACATAACCTATATCTGCTGTAAAGGACGTATTTCGAGACAAATTTACTATGTCAAATAGCACGTTCTCTCTTTAACCAATGTTTTGACCGGGCTTAAAAAACGCGATTCAATATTGTAACTCCTAGACCAATTGACACTATCTAATACCAAAAAAAAAATATTCACAAAGAAACAAAGCATCACCATTATTATATTTTATTTATAAATAAATTAATTGATTTCACCACTTTATTACTTTTGTACCTTTAGCCAAAATTTACATGTTGTGCTAATGATGTGTTTAGACGAGCCAATGTTTAACCCCTTGGAAAAATATTGAATCAACTGCGCATACATATTTACTACGATACTTAAAAGCGACAACATCGCTTCTTATACTTCACCTCCTCTCCCTCTTGATACTACTACATCTACTAAGACAACGCGTACGATGATGACAACGACGTTGATGTCACATCTGGCAAATCTGTGATTCTAAGTGTCGCTCCTACTTCTTCGGCATAGACTTGTTCTATCGTAACTGCAACTGTTGCAACTTCTACCTCTAATACAACTATTATTATTATTATTATTATTTTTGGTTTGCGCGAAAATTATATTAATATGGAACCACATTTTATATATCAATCAAAAAGTCTTCAACAAATCCTCTAGTTTAACAGAGTAGGTTCCGTGAAATAAGAGCCTCTATAGTGGCCATACGTTCCTGTATACAATGGTTTCGAAAGATGATGACAAGGTTTGGAACTGCCGTAAAAATACCCCATGGCACCATCTCGAGCTGGTTATAGGATAAAGCCTCCATTCTTACCGCGGAATGAATAGCCATACTAAACTATCTGAGTTATATTGAAACCGCTCTAAAGCATCTTTAAGATTGCCATTTCACAATCCGTAATATTCAAAATCTTGCATAAACATGATTTACTCATTCATTCTAGAAAAATAATGTATTATGTAATGTTGGCTGCCTAGTCAATTAAGGGTAATTAAAGGGCAGATAAAGCAACTAATGCTGCTTTACAGTCACCCGTCTCCGAATGGAAAATTTCATATACTGACTTCAAGTATTTTATAAATCGTCATGTTCTATATACTAGGCACAATATCTAAAATGAAAACCCCACAAACAAGCTTCATAACATGAAACCAATCATTGGAGAGTGGCAACTCTCTAATAGAACAAAAGACAGAGATGAGGTGGCATTAGTTGATACGTATAGGAAACAGATTCCTGGTTTATGCATGGTGAACATGAACCTCGACCAGAGTGCATATCCTGAGAGTGTCCACTGACAGTGGAACTCATTCTTGTCGAGTCGAGTGCATAGACTTCAGCCTGTGAAATTAAATGTCAGTTTTCTTTTTTTTTCTTTTTTTGTGTGAATTTAATTAAGGAACTGTAACAGAATATACCACCATAACAAATCTTGGACTTTCTTTTAAATAGTATGGTTTATATACGAAATGTTGACTCTTTATTTTAAGAATGTTCTCTTTTGTACCATTATCTTTTAATTCATGTACCTTTTTGCAGAATGTTAGATGTTAGCATCTTTATCTTTTATATTGTGTCTTGTAGCACTTAATGTTTACATTGTTTTGGAGGTCTTTATCTTTCTAAAGTTAATTAATTATCTAGCTCGATTATAACTTGTAATTTCTTGTGTATTCGTATTGAGTGACCTGTTGAATTGTGTGTATTTAAATATTTTCGATTTTCCTAACCTAATCAAACAGCGCTGATGATGTAATTATACAAAAGTCATTGAAATTTCTCAATAACTATGACACTTTTATCCTTCTTTCTTCATCCTTCTATCTTTCTTTCCCCATCTTCCTGTGTTTGTTATCTTTTTGTTAACTTCTTCGTATTTATATTTTTTTTTCTTTCTTTTTTTGTCCATTTTTAATTCTGAGAGCATTTTATTGTGCTACAAGGAAAAGGGCATAATTGGCTTGGAATAACTCGTCTCCAGTCACAATTGTCACATATTTGATAATAAAATATGTGTATACGTAAAAAGGCCCATCATTTAAACGTTTGACGGAATGTGCAACTTTATGGAAAACGCTAAGAGAAATGTAAGGGCCTGATGTAAAGTGACAACACCACGGAAAAGTAGAGTTTGGCAGAATCAAAAATATGTATTCGTTTACATGTTATAGGAAATGTTCATAGTTGACACATATGCTTGATTTAAAGAGTAGATTTGATGGACAATTTTTCCCAAGCACTTTAAAGGAGGAGAGGTGGTACAAAATATTGAGATATATTGTTATTATATCTTTCTCTCTTTGTTCTTTATTTATTTTTTCTTTTGATTCTTAAGCCAGTTTGATGTGAAGAGATGATTTGCTTCCAAATAATCCTCATTCCCTGCAAATAAGGAGATGCGACATCAAATATCCAAAATTATTGCCCCTTTATTTCTTTTTTCTTTCATGTTTGTTGTTGAAAGCTGATTTCATTTGCAACAAATCCTATTACCCTTTAAATAAGAGGGATGGTACAGAATATCCATAATATTTTTATTTATTTATTTCTTTTCTCTATTTCTTTCTTCCTACACATGTAGATCCTCATCCCTGGTTTATGTATGGAAGTAATTTGCATTCAAATAATCACCAAGCCCTGCAAACAAGCAGATGTGTCGCATCATAACCAAATTATTTGCTACAGTTTTGTATATATCAATGTCACATGAAAAGATTAACTGAGATATATAAACACACACACACACACACACACACACACAAATAGTCTTTTGTAGTCATGACCACCTGTTTGAAAACTTTGAGGCTTTTCCCGTACAGGCACTTGTTCGTTAGCGGAAAATATTGTGACACAAAATTACTTGTAACTGCCATCATTTTCGTTGAAGATTTCCTTCAAAAGCTAATTGTGTCCATCAATCCTGCAGTTTGTTGTCAATGAGACTAATCTCTAGTCATAATAAGAGCACACCACATGGACTGAAACAAAATTCAGGTTTTTATGTTGTAGTTTTCAGCATTTCATTACATATGATCAACACACACATTATTTTCGAAACCAAAAGCTATGACCCCTTCAATTGCAGAAGATCAGTAGGGTTAGTCCATGCCCTGCCACATTGTACAACCACTAATATCTTGATTTCATTTAATTTTTTGGGAAAAAAACATCACATAACTAAGTTCGACACTCTATGGCAAGCTATAACTTCCAGTATTCATTGGAAAACAGCGAAGAAGAACTGATCATTAGTCACTTTTTAACAGGGAAAATAACTTAAAAAGTAAGGCAACTTTTTGCCTTGTAATGTATCAAAACTTATGTCAAGGTTATATTGTATGCCTTTTGTTATTTGTAAGTAAATTATATCCGCATTCATTGGCATTGTCGATTCTTTTATATATGATAGCTTTACAAATTGCCGCAAGCTTTTATTGTTCGAACTTTAATATTATCATTACTGCTGCTACTAGCACCAACACAACACTACTATTCATATTAGTAATGCTACTCTCTTTCATCTGCTGTACTACTAGAAGTATTAATATTCTACTGTTACTACTTATATTTCGATGATTACTACTACTATTGTTGTTGCTGCTACCTGTTTTCAGTTCTTGTTGCACATCTTAAAATTAACATTTTTGTATTACACTACTACTACTACTGTTGCTACTATTTTCAGGCTGTTTGCTGCAGCGATGGAAAGTGGTGCTGTCCGTGTGGCTACACTTGTGGTGTTGGTGCATGTGTTCCGAATGTTGTAAAGGTCTGCAGGTTTTTTTGGTTTTGTTATCTCACTTTTGTTGAAATTATTTTAATGGTTTAAAAGGGGAATAATCATTTGTTGTAGGACTAGTCAGGTAATTCTATGACAACGTTATTTTTGTATATACTATTTTCAAACCCTGAGAAGTTTTTATTCCTTTTTCTGATCGCTTTGTAACGGGCGTGTAAGGTACTAAAGGGATAACAGGTGGTGATTGTTTATGTCATTACTGATTTCCTGTCAATTATTATTGTTTTTAAAGACATATATTGCAAACTGAAGATTCGTGAATGAATAAACTGTTTCTTTGTTCAACGGATAGTTAAATATCCTAGCGCAGTAGATGTTTAATGTGGATTTAGAGACATACATTTTTCGTATAGTGCCATTACGAAAGCATATTTTCGAGGTTTTGCATGTACATGACTATCTGCTGTCTTCATTAGATTCCTTAACTTGTTCATTCAACGGTAACAACTAAGTCTATTGTGCTTTATCAAATGCAACATTTAACTAATTTGCAAAACAATGAACCTCTGGCTGCCGTCCTTTCCGATATGTGAGCATATATAAACTGTGTTCCAAAGTTGAAGAGTTGCTGCCTGCACATAATGTATTCGTTGTTATATACATGTACAGTATTGTACGTTTTCTGTATTATGCTATCAAGCTGTGTATATCATAATCCTTCAAATGACCAATGTTTTGAGTATCATTATTTCATCACAAAAGAATTGTCATGTTGGAATCAATTACAACTGCTACTAATCTAATGTTTTTATTTTAGCTCATATAAATTTAGAGCCAGAAGAGTTTATGGCATGACCTTGCGTTCGTCGTGCGTCATCCGTCTGTCAACATTTGCATGGTACAATCTGCAGGCCATATTTCTGATGCAATGTTGATCAAACTTCGAAAGTAGGCTTATGTGATCAAAATCTCGGACGAGTTTAATATTGGATGAGATCCGCGCATAGTAATGAAGAGTTGTTGCATCTGATTGGCCGCGCTTGCTACCACTTATTCTGGAGGCCGTATTTCTGCTCTCGCTTTTATCACAAATGATTCGTAAGTTAATATCATCCGGTTGTTAAATGAGTGTTAATATGAAAGAGACTTATGCATAATAATGAGAAGATCCTGCAACTGATTGGCTGAGCTCGTAATCACTATAGAGACTGTATATTTGATACGATTTTGATCAAGCTTGATAAATTGCTTATATAATCAAGATCCGAGATGAATGTCATAATTAGTTCAGATTTTCATTAAATTTGTCAAAGAGTCTCATATCATTAAGATGTTGGACTAGTTTGATTGTTGGCATACTATACTTATATTTAGTAGGTAATATTGTATCTGATTGGCTGAGCCTGTTACCACTTTGGGGACCGAACTAGGAATCAGAGTTTGCTCCAACCTGACAAATAAGCTTTTATCTGCATAGTGTTAGTCAGGTTCTATAACAACTGATATCTACGCTGAGGTAATCATGTCTCTGATTGGCTGAGCTTTTCCTTTTTAGAAGGAAACACACACACACATATATATATATATATATGACCAACAATATTTGAAACATGAGCTTTCTCAATTTAGATTCAAAAGAAAGAATCAGTACCATTCATTCCGAGACACCTGGCTGTGCCGAATGCGCTCAATTCCACGAATGCAACGCCTTGCCCGAATCCCTCCTTTATATGCCCGGGAGATAGCACTTGCTGTCCCTCCTATTCTTGTAATCCCTAGAGTTGTTGTTCTGGCAGTAATGTAAGTATTCTGCCAACTTATTGGTTATGAAAATTATAATATGAAATTCAATCTTTAAGACATCGCCTACTTATAATATTTGGTGAAATTGTCTTCATTTGTACCTCTCGTTCCAGTTTCTGCATTGACTATAGTATCACTCATAAACGAAATGTATAAAGCATCAGATACCTAAAGATACATAATCAGTTACAAAAGAATAAGTAATCAGAATTCTAGAGATTGATATAGTTAAAAAAAGCTATCGGTTTTAGACACATTAAATTCAAAATCATGAGGGCTCTACTACCTTTATTATCACTACATCACCGCACTCTGAGAATACTATCAGGTTTGGCTCTTGTTTGCAAAAATAATGAAAATTACAAGTATTAGCTTTTTCAGAAAGCTTGAAGGCCCCCATCTATTCAATTAATTGTTTGGTTTGGAAATAAAGAAACTTTTTAAAATTAGGGCCAAGGGGCTTAGGAAGTAGATCAGAGAATCTGTTTGAAGCAGGAATATTACGTTCATTGTGTGTAGTTGTAAGATAACGTTAAGGTGAGATTTGTTATGTCTTGTCATTGTTGATAGTAACTGGATTTCTAGAACTAAGGAAATGCCAATCTGTACTGAAATATCAGTACACAGATTGGATTTCCTCTCAAATCGAAAATTTCGCAAAGTAAATGTAGCCTAATTGTATTCACATACATGCGCTTCTGGCATGAAGCAACTAATCCATTGCGGTTTCCTGACGACCCTCAAAATATGGATGACAGAAAAAAGTAGCTAGTTATTTGTTTTTTCTTTTTCTTTTCCATCAACGTGCCACCAAAGCTGGAATAGTGTCAAGTACTTTCGAAGGGGTTCATGCTTTGGTATATATTTATACTACTATCCCACTTCATTGTGGCACTGGTATATGACAGGCTATTAAACTGCTGGATGTGGACGTTTTCAAAGTGAGGTGCTAAATGACACTTTCATCACCATGCATACATGCATATTTTAACGGCGGAGCATTTTAAGTACCGAACAACATATATTCTTTCTTTGTCATTTTATGTGTGAGGAAAGAAATCTTCAAGCTGAGATACCGTAAAACACTACTGCATGCATACACGTACCAACTATGTGATAAATCTAGATAGAACTCCAAATATCGAATAGCATGTCCATATTTAGGGTTTCACGTTACGTATAGTATTTGCGGATCATCATTTTTGATGTCAACACGTTAGCATACCACTTTCAGTGAATCTGATTGGAGCAGATAAGCCCATGAAATCCTTATGCCATATTCTCATTATTGATTAGCTGCGACCGTGGGAGTTTTCCATGCCCCACCTTCTGGAATCACTTTATTTTACTATTAATATTAACAATATGGCGATTGTCTTTTCAATCTATAGCCAAATAGACATTAGGAAAAACAGGGGACTAACAATACAACGCACATTTGATTTTACGTATGTCAGTATGTGGCCCATTTAGCGTGTGTAAAATTCTCCGAATGCCAAACTAAAAATAGAACATGAATAAATATGGACGTTCGCCTAGTTTAGTTAAACCGAAAATGTGCAAGAAGAAAAAAAAAAAAAAATCTATCACGCTGTCCAGCAAGAACATACTTAGTCTATGCAGATAAACGCCCGGCAGCCGATTGTAATGCAGACAGTCCCCTTTACATAGCTGTTTCCACGCGGTGTAGATCATGCACCTCAACCCCAGGACAAACATGGTTTCAATGTCAACCTATAGGAATAAAGAAGCTCACCTCTCTTGTGAAGATAATGCCGACAAATGCTGGTCCCCCAACTGACAGAATGTTAACCAACTACAGCATTCTTCTAAATCAAATAATGCAAATATCCCTTTACAAATCATTTAATCTGGGAATTAAGATTAGCACCGGCAGATATAATCCATACTCAGCAACACCTCTAGATTTAGCATAATTTCTGCGTCCAATAATCATTCCTTTAGACAAATATCCAACAAATGGAATGTTTTTTCTTCTGATGTATCCAATACTGCATCTGCGGTATATATCCATCGCGGAATCGATACACATTTCGGTGGAAATGTTGCTGACAGTCTCATTGAAATCCATGTATATGGCGCCTCAACTACTGCAGCTGACCTGAGCCGAAATAAACTGTGTGACATCACACCGGAATTTCCATCGGAAATCCAGTGTTGAAAAATGGTGTTTTTCGATGAAAATGTTATATATGTACACTTCTAAATGTTATTGGTTATCGAATTGTGAAATTTTGCTTCAATTCGCGTCTGTGACTCTTTTTCACGCGCAAAAGCTAAAAGGTGCAGCATTTGAACCAGAATTAAATGAAATGCCGAAAATCATTTGTTCTTCTTGCTATGTAGACTCTTTCAACTAAAATGAAAGCTATGTGATAAACAGAATCTCAAATGTTTAATGATTTAATATTTAAGTTATGGAACGACTTGAATAATTTCCAGCTTTTGCGAGCCTCGTTAGTAGTATGTGGTGGGTAACTGGGCCATGGTGGCACTCTGGGCCCTATGGGAATTTAACATAGGGGGTGGCACTCTGGGGTCCTACGAGAAATTAACATAGGGGGTGGCACTCTGGGGTCCTACGAGAAATTAACAGAGGGGGTAACATTGGGGGCAGTCTGGGGTCGTACGGGAATTTTAAGAGGGTAGGCAATCATGGGAAAATTAATCTTTTCTTGAAAAATGGGTGGTCCTGAAAAGGGCCGTTGGAGGAGGATTACTTTTTCCTCCAACATTGAGTAAAGAAGCCTAGGAAGGTGGTGTGAGATTTTTTCTTCTTTAGGAGTGGTGGTGGTGAATTAGGCAGCCAGTCAGGATGTCCCATTCATCTGAACTTATCCTGGATTTTCATCCAGTTTAAATTCAGGCGTTGGAATTCCTTTTCGTTCCTGGCCTGCTCTTTCTTATTTCTTTCGAGAGCCCACAAGATCTTAATGTGGGCTACTTCCTTCTCTAAAACTTTCTTTAACAATTCCTTCACCATGTGAAGGTTCACCTTTTCATGCCTGACGTTACTGGGGGGTGGATACAACCATTCATCGTGTTGTACTACGTGAAGAAAATACTCCATCCCATCCAGTAATTCGAGGGCCGACTTGATGAATCCCACACGACAAGGGGTTGAGGAAGTTTTTGGGTTTCCTCCACCAAGACAGCATTCACCAATCTCCTCGCTGAAGTGAGAGCCGCTAGTTGGCTGGTGACGTATGGCTTGGTGGCAGGATATCTCCACCAACACTCCAGTCTTTCTACCAAAGACTCCACACCTACCAACACATCCCAGGCTTCCTGCAATAATTCAATTGTATTCATCTTCTTGTTGAAGTGTGAATGGTGCTACTGCGGAAGGAGGCGCAGCTTTATATGCTAGAAGAGCGGACGTGAAGGAAAACATCCCCTTTTTCCAAAAACATAAATTTTTTTATCAAACATACAAAAAAAAAAACAAACAGACCTAGTGCGCGGACCTAAAAGAAAGCATTTTTGATAAACTTTTTATACATACATACAAACACCTATGGCAATGATATGAAAATTAATCTTTTCTTGAGTAATGAATGGCCCTGAAAAGGGCCGTTGGGTTTTTGTTTGAGTTCATCTAGAGGTGCGGGCACCTCCCTGGTTTAGCCCGACAAGCGGGACAGCTTCCCCTCCAGGTTTCTGCACTCATGCAGCGCTTGGTTATTTTTAAAACAAATGGAGAATGGGTCACTTCCGACTCCCAATTTTCCTCCTCCTCCATCATCGAGTGGGGTCTGATAGGCTCCTTGTTTTCCCTCTACTCTTTCTCCTTCTTCTCCAGGTCTTGGAGGAGGTGCCACGCCACCTCGAGATGAACTCTAATCTAACTTATAATTTCTGTCTTATTCATTCTCTTGATAGATAAAATGGATAGCTCAAGTGTGAAGGTGTTGTTTTAATATACTAGAAGCGCGGACGTGAAGGAAAACATCCCTTTCCAGAAAAAAACAAAAAAACATCACTCCCACTACCCGCGTCTGACGTCATCCCTAGGACGTCATTCTAGGCTTAGCGGATTTTGCACTCCATCACCCCTTAACCCAAAAACACAAACCTAGTGCGCGGACCTAAAAGAAACTACTTTTGAATAAGTCAAACACACACCACACTATCCTTATTTTATTTTTTTATATTTTTTTTAAATCAAACACACATCACACTATCCTTATTTTATATTTTTTTTAATCAAACACACACCACACCATCCTTTTTTATTTTTTATTTTTTATCAAACACAAATCACACACTCTCTATACAAGTTAAAGGGTTTTTGTTTGGTGGACTAACAGAAACATACAAACATACGAACACAAATATATATATATATATATATATATATATATATATATATATATATATATATATATATATATGGCAATCTGAGAGTAGTTATCTTTTCTAGAGTTTGGGGTGGCCCTGAAAAGGGCCGTTGGGGTGTTTAAGAAGCTATGTTTAACTTCTTGTGGTTGAAGTAGCGGTAGCAGCTGCAGCAGGGCGGCCACGTTTAGCCACCGGTCTCACAGCTTTAAGGCAAGGTGCTCTCTTTCTGGTAAAAGAGAAAGCAAATTCATCGCAGTCTATCTTGCAGCTTAATTCTCCGTCAGGTAGTTTCATGGACTGCAAGAGTTGTTGTTGTTGTTGTTGTTGTCTTTGCTGTTGCTGCTGCTGCTGCAGTCTTTGTCTCTCCTCCCATTCCGTTCTGTCCCGAAGTATTTCTTCCCTCAGGACTTCGTCCACCAGATCATGAGCCATTTGTAGGAAGATCATCGTCTTTCTCTCAGGGTTGGTCTCCATCAAATGATGTTTCACCCTCTGCATGTTCACCATAGCTTCATTCAGTTTAGTAATCTTATTTGCTGCCATCTTCTTGAAGTGTTGTTGAGATCTTGACGAGTCAACGAGAATGACTACAATGGCCAACGCACCGCTTTATATGCTCGAAGCGCGGACGCGATGGAAAACATGGGGTTCAGATCGACAGTGAGATAATAGATAGAGGGGGTGACTTCAGATCGATAGAAAGAGATAGAACATAATCATTTTTTTCAAATTCAATAAAAAACCACACAACACCATTTTTTTAAAATATCAAAATTTTTTAATGAACAAGAAGAAGCTCTTCTAACATAAAAAGGTAATAACAACCAACAAGATATTAAACAGGAACGTATTTACAGGGTTGACAACGTTGGGAAGGTAAACTAAACTTCCACTTTTCTACATCTACATCATTCTGATGCACACTACGTTTCTGAGCTAAAGACAAGAGATATCCATAACGTTCACAAAACCATCGTTCTACTTTAGCATCGTTTCGAGCATAGTCTCTATCAAAACAAGTCACTAAATGTTCTAAGGAATATCCGAGACTGCGTTGATGAAGAAAATGTACACAATATTGTCCACACACCATGGGATCCGATCCTTGTAATCGAACATTATTGAATCGAGTAGAGACGGCATTTCTTCTCATAAACTCGATGATGTCGTCTTCCAAAGGAGGTAATCCATAAGAATCAAAAAATTCCACACCACCACCATTGTGATCGTTGGGAAAGTACACCGCTACCCAATGGGTTCCTGGTAGATGACTGTCGTCGGTATTGATGACATAGGCATGAACGTCTTTAGGTTTGCGATGAGGTAGTTCATCTTTAGCACACACCACAGGATTCCAAGAAGTGTAGGAACTGCGAGTCAACAGGTAATGAAGTTCCCTGGTATCCATTTTTTTCACAGGTAACGAAAAGTCATCAATTCACACTTGACTTTATGCCTGAATGTGTCTCTCAAGCAAGTCGATGAATCACGGACAGTCTCTATAGCCTTTTGTAAATGAGCTTCGATGCGTCGGATCTTCAGAGGAGTGAGTGGAGGTGAAGAAGAATGCTGCAAGTCTTTATACCATTCTCTTATCACCTTTTCTTCCGAGATTTGAGACCAGGCGTCCTCCATATATTCGTCCATTTTTTCTTCGGCCGTCATCATCAAACATTTGTCGTGTTGTTTCTGACTGGGATGATTGATTTGACATCCAAAACAATCTTTCATAGACAGTTCTGTAATTTTGGAACCCATTGCCGTAGCAAAACAAGAGACTAACTTTTGTTCGTGTTCTGGCCATCTTGATGGCATACATGGAATAAATCCAGTAAACTTTGGAACAGGATTGTTTTCTTCTTCTTTTTTAGGTTTTGTATGAATCACTTCGTCATCATCATCATCCATGGTAGTTTGTGACTGTTGAACTTCACAAAATCCCTCATCTATCTCCATAGGTTCTTCTTCTACGTGTTGCATCTTTTTTTTTCCTTCTAATAGTCTAGAATCACTTCTCTCAAACAGTTGATCTCTAGAGTGTTATCAAATTCTGCATACAAGACGACGTTCACCGTGTGAGGTAGAGGATCTGCAAACTGAAGTTCCACACGAAGTGGGCCTGATTTTATAGGGTGGAAATGTCCTTCGTCGCTGCCTTGGTCCGGAGTGAAATCAAATCCCCACAACGCATACCCTCCTGCATAATCGTCGTACGAAATACCGTGGCTGGTGTTGGTGCCTAACTGTTCTGTGGCTTCAAACAGGCTCAAGTAAGATCGCAAGTAATTTTTCTGCTCAAAGTTAGGTTCAAAAGGTCTGGTACACAACGTTTTGCCATATCGACTGACTTCTATCTTGGAGACGTTGTAGTGTTTAAACTCGAACGGATTCTGATCGTGGACTCCGTTGAGGGCTGCATGTTACGACTCTATGGTCTAAGAAAAATGTAACAGAAAGAAAGTGAAACCAACAAATCAAGTAAAAAATCAACAATCAATTTATTACTAGATAATAAAAATGAAAAATCAAATAGTCACTTACAGTAATGTGTTTTGAAATCCTAATAATCCAATAAGAATGATTGTTCTAATCACAAGTCCTAAATATAGAATGTTCCGAATTCACGGCTGTGTCCTTGAATGTTATGATGTGCTAATAGTCTCCAAAGTCCTGATGTACTAGAAATCTTGATGTGCTGATGTCAAAATGAAGTATTCCAAAATCTCTGAATAAGTTCACATAAATTCCAAAATCATCAATTAAAAATCCAAAATCCAAAAGTTTATGAGCACTGTTATAATCCAATGAATATTTAATATAATTCCTCTCTTAGAATTTGTAATGAATTTTCACAACTGTAATAGCTCTTTTCAAGACTGATGGTAATGTCAAAACTGAATAAATGTCCACCAAACATGGTATATATATAAAGATTGGTCACATGACAGAATGTTCTAGAATGTGTGTCATCTTAATGGAATTTTACTTGTAAACAAAATTTCAACCTTGACCTTCAAATTGAGAAAACATATTGATCAAAACAACCTAATTCAAGGACACTAGTTAAACATGTTTTTCCTGATAAACATAAAGATTTAAGCAAATATTAAAGCGAAGAAACATTTATAATTTCCTAAAATATTTATAATATTATATAAACATCATACATAACACCTCCCCTCATAAAGAAAAAGAAAGATTTATGTAATAAAGCTTTCTTTTGAATATACATCTAATACTATAATAACCAAAATTACATAAGAACATGTTTTATGATACTGGACTTAATTACATCAATCAATATTACATTTGTAGGCACGTGAGAGTGCATCTGCAATCACATTGTCTTTTCCCCTGATGTGTTTGATGTCAATGTTATATTCCTGCAATATCAAACTCCATCTCAACAATCTCCGATTTTTATCTTTCATTTTGTTGATGAAAGTAAGGGGATTGTGATCACTGTACACAATAATTGGAGAAAGAGCTGAGGTAACATACACTTCAAAATGCTGTAAAGCCAATATCAAAGCCAAACATTCCTTCTCAATTGTGGAATAATTTTTCTGGTGCTTGTTTAGTTTTTTAGAAAAATAACACACAGGGTGATCCACACCACTTTTGTCTTCCTGAATCAATACTCCACCAACCCCTACATCACTTGCATCAACAGATAATTTAAATGATTGGCTAAAATTTGGTGCAGAAAGAACTGGTGCATTCTTAAGCATGGCCTTTAACTTGTCAAAAGATTCCTGACACTTGTCAGACCAAAAAAATTTGGTGTTCTTACTCAATAAACTTGTCAAAGGTTCAGCAATTTTGGACAAATTGGAACAAAATTTCCGATAATATCCAGCCATACCTAGAAATCGCATCAGTTGCTTTTTACAAATTGGAACTTGAAATTCAGAGATAGCTTTGACCTTAGCTTCTATAGGTTTAACTTGACCTTGTCCCACAATATGTCCTAAAAATGTGACACAAGCATGGCAAAACTCACTTTTGCTCAAATTAATTGTCAGATTCGCATCGCTGAGTCGATCAAAGAATTTTCAAATGGTTTCCAAATGATCTTCCCAGGTGTTGTTGTAGATAATGACGTCATCGATATAAGCGTCACAATTATCAAGACCAAATGTTATCATGTTCATCAGACGTTGAAACGTTGCAGGCGAATTTTTCATTCCAAACGGCATGACTTTATATTGATAAAGTCCATCTGGAGTTACAAATGCTGAAATTTCTTTTGCCCTTTCCGTCAGTGGAATTTGCCAGAATCCTTTTAAAAGGTCAAACTTGGTGACATATTCCGCATTTCCAATTTTATCAATGCAATCGTCCATTCTTGGGATTGGAAATGAATCAGTTTTGGTGACACTGTTGACTTTTCTATAGTCAGTACAAATACGGAATGTATTATCTGGCTTGGGAACAAGAATACATGGTGAACTCCAGTTACTTTTACTTGGTTCTATGAAATCATTCTCCAGTAAATACTGAATTTCTTTCTTCAGATAGTTCTGTTTGAGAGGATTCATCCTATAATGATGCTGTTTCACAGGCGCAGAATCTACAGTGTCACCGTCATGATAAATTTTACTTGTTCGTGTTGGAACATCAGGAAACAAGTGCTCATAGTCATGTAATAGCTGTTTTAGTTCATTTCTTTCCTGTTGTTGTAGATGTGAAAGTTTCTGGTCTAGGTTGTTCAATATTTCTGAATTCCGAAGATTGGTTATACCAGAGTCTCTATAGTCTGATTGTATTCCATCGTTGATATCTTCACTGTGTGCGACAGGCACAACTAAATTAAGTGAATAATTAGCTGGGCTATGTCTGTTAAAATATTCCTTTAACATATTTATATGACAAAGTTGTTTCTGTTTCCGTCTCCCAGGAGTGTTAATGATATAATTTAAGTCATTTACTTTCTTTTCAAAGGTATAAGGACCATAAAATTTAGCCTGAAGAGGATTCTGAGGTATGGGAAAGAGAGCCAGAACTTTGTCACCAGGTTTAAAACTCCTTTCCTGTGAATTTCTGTCATACCCTAATTTCATTTTTGACTGGGTAGTGTGAAGATTAGTTCTTGCTACTTCACAGGCCTTTGACAACTTGTATTTGAAATCAGAAACATAATCAAGAAGATTAATCTTTGAATCTGTTTTTGAAAGAAGTCTCTCTTTCAATAATTTCAATGGTCCACGGACAGTATGACCAAAAACTAGTTCAAAGGGACTAAAACCCAACGACTCTTGAACTGATTCCCTAACAGCAAACAACAACAAATGAACACCCTCATCCCAATCCTTTTCTGTATCAAAGCAATATGATCGAATCATACTCTTCAAAATTTGATGAAATCTTTCCAAAGCACCTTGACTTTCAGGGTGATAGGCAGAAGATTTAAACTGTTGGATGCCTAATTCATGCATAACTTGTTGGAAAATTCCAGACATAAAATTTGACCCTTGATCCGACTGGACAGATTTGGGAAGGCCAACAAGTGTAAAAAACTTCACCAAAGCTTTCACAATAGTTTTAGTTTTTATATCTCTCAGAGGAATTGCTTCTGGAAATCTTGTAGATGTACACATGATGGTCAACAAGTATTGGTTGCCTGACTTGGTTTTAGGTAAAGGACCAACACAGTCTACCATTATTCTACTAAATGGTTCATCAAATGCAGGAATAGGTTGCAGATGAGCCTTAGGTATATTCTGATTGGGTTTTCCTACCATTTGACAAGTGTGACAAGATCTGCAGTATTTAGAAACATCACTTTTGAGTTTCGGCCAATAAAAATGATTCAAGATCTTGTGATAAGTCTTACGGACTCCTAAATGACCAGCCAAAGGAGTTTCATGGGCTAAATTAAGAATTTCCTGTCGATATGACTTAGGAACAACAATTTGATAGCTCACTGACCACTCGTCACCAGCAGGTACATCAGGTGGTCTCCATTTCCTCATAAGGACCCCATTTTTCACAAAGTAACACACTGGAACTTGTGTGGCTTCAGTTTCACTAATAGCCCTCTGAAACAAACAAGATATCTCGGGATCTTGCTCCTGTTCAACGACAAGGGATTGTCGTTTGTCATCCTGATTAGAACAAAGAGAATGAGTTGCCAAAAGAGGATCACTGTGATCAATACCATTTGATTGATCAATACCTGAGGAAAAAGTGACCTCATCAAAAGACTGACCAATACATGTGTCAGCTAAAGGAATAATATCCTGATCAACATCACTCTCAAGAGCTCTTTTTGCCATAGCTCTAGTAACTGCACAAGCAGGGTACATATCAGGGATTTCAGTTTCGACAGGATCAACTTTCTGATCCAAACAAGGCTTGTCAGTTACAAGTGGATTAACCACAACCTTATCTCCAGCTAGGTCATTGCCTAGTAATAAATGAACACCCTCTATGGGTAAAGAAGTCAGTCACTGCCCCAACAGTCACAGGTCCAGAAACTAAGTCTGATGCCAAATTTACACAATGGAGAGGAACATTTACAAAGCCGCACTCTACTCCCTGAACAAGAACACTTTCACTTGAAGAAGACTCCGCAGACAAAGGCAAAGTACCTGATAATAAAAGACTCTGAGAAGCTCCAGTGTCCCTTAATATTTTAATTGGGATAGGTTTGGCAGTATCACAAATAAGTGATATAGAAGCTTCTGACATGAATGGTTCATAAGCCTCCAAAATAGAATCAGACTGGGGTTTGTTTGACCCAACAAATGTATTGCTTTCAATACGAGACCGTGACCTTGACCTCGTAGAAATAAGAGCATTTGGAAAAGCTCTGTCTTTACTCTGTTGCTTATTTTTCAACTTGAAGCAATCAGAAATAACGTGTCCTTTCTTTTTACAATAAGTGCACGTAGGAAGAGATAAGGATTTCTGATCAGTCTTATCAGATGTTTGATTCCTAACAGTTGTGCTGTTGTGAAATTTGGAAGTACTCGAATGAGATTGAAATGGTTTTTTACCAGAAAACTGCTGAGAGGACGACTTATTGCCAAATGAAATTTTGTGAGTCAAGGAATAATCATCAGCCATACGAGCAGCATTTTCCAAAGTTTCCACATTCTGCTCGTCAAGATAGGTTTTACATCACTATGGATGCACCTCTTGAACTCTCCAATTAATACGAGCTGTCTGAGGTTATCATAAGCTTGATCAACTTTCTTGGCTGAGCACCACCTATCAAATAGTTGTTCTTTATCCCTTGCAAATTCGACATGAGTTTGTCCAGTTTCTTTTCTACAATTCCTAAACCTTTGTCGATATGCCTCTGGTACCAACTCATAAGCTTTCAAGATGTACTCCTTAACCACATCATAATCAGTGCTTTGTTGTACTGACAGTGAAATGTAGACTTCACGAGCTTTGCCAATAAGTACACTTTGTAATAACAAAGTCCAATGCTCTCTGGGCCATTTCAAGTTTTTAGCTATTTTCTCGAAATGAAGAAAGTATTTATCTACTTCTTTTTCCTGAAAAGGGGGTACTAACCTAATATATCTAGTAACATCAAAACCTGGACTTGTGTTTAAAGGAGTGGAGTGTGCTCTGTTTGCCAGTTCTAATTATCTTAACTTAAATTGCATTTCCCTTTCTTCTCTTTGCATCTGCATCTGCAATTGTATTTGTCTATCTTCTTTCTCTCTCTCTCTCTCTCTCCATCTGCATTTGCATCTGCCTCTCTTCCTTCTGCATTTGTAGCTGCCTCTCTTCTTTCTCTCTCTCCATTTGCCTCTCTTCTTTCTCTCTCTCTCTCTGAATCTGAAGTTTTGCCAATTCTAAATCCATCTGGTTCTTTAACTCTAATTCCCTTAATTTCCTGTCAGAACCAGATACAGGCTTTCTCTTCAAACTTAAAGCACTATTTTCAAAAATTCCCTTTCCTACTAAATACTGAATTAAAATAATCTTTATTTCCTGTTTTGTCAATGATACTTTTGCCTCAGATAGACCGCATTTTCTGGCAAGCTCGAGCAACTCATCCTTTCTCATGCACTCTAACCCCTCCTGGGTAGTTTTTGAAATGAAATTCTGAACATTAGATGCCATTGTAAATGCTTGTTGGTTTCACACAAAAAAATTTCTCTATTTAAAAATCTTTGCCAAAGACAAAAAAAAAATTCAGAGACAAAATCAATATGAATTTCAAAGATAAATTTAATATCTCTAATATGCTTTAAAGAAATGCAATCCCGGAACGACGAGCCCCCAATTTCTGTTACGACTCTATGGTCTAAGAAAAATGTAACAGAAAGAAAGTGAAACCAATAAATCAAGTAAAAAATCAACAATCAATTTATTACTAGATAATTAAAATGAAAAATCAAAAAGTCACTTACAGTAATGTGTTTTGAAATCCTAATAATCCAATAAGAATGATTGTTCTAATCACAAGTAACAAATATAGAATGTTCCGAATTCACGGCTGTGTCCTTGAATGTTATGATGTGCTAATAGTCTCCAAAGTCCTGATGTACTAGAAATCTTGATGTGCTGATGTCAAAATGAAGTATTCCAAAATCTCTGAATAAGTTCACATAAATTCCAAAATCATCAATTAAAAATCCAAAAGTTTATGAGCACTGTTATAATCCAATGAATATTTAATATAATTCCTCTCTTAGAATTTGGAATGAATTTTCACAACTGTAATAGCTCTTTTCAAGACTGATGGTAATGTCAAAACTGAATAAATGTCCACCAAACATGGTATATATAAAGATTGGTCACATGACAGAATGTTCTAGAATGTGTGTCATCTTAATGGAATTTTACTTGTAAACAAAATTTCAACCTTGACCTTCAAATTGAGAAAACATATTGATCAAAACAACCTAATTCAAGGACACTAGTTAAACATGTTTTTCCTGATAAACATAAAGATTTAAGCAAATATTAAAGCGAAGAAACATTTATAATTTCCTAAAATATTTATAATATTATATAAACATCATACATAACATGCATTACTGACGATTCCAAGCAGCAAACGTGTTGGGAGCTGTCCTTGGAAGACGTGATCTTCGACTTTGGATCGGAGTCCAGCGGCAATGGTAAAGGTTTTCACTTCCACTCGTCGCACAGGATACTTGGCAATGGTTCTGCTCAACGTTTGACTGATGTCGTTGGCTACTTTTGGTAAGACTTCCACACGTCGCACGTAAAGTTTGGCTTCTTGGATGATGGTTTTCCACTCGTTGTTTTCGGCCATCAAATGGAAAGCGGCACTACTGCGATTCAGTCTCAGGCGTACATCTACTCCGTTCAACAAATACTTGTCTTGCAACCACATATCCAAATGCAAACGATCCATCAGTTCTAAACTGCGTCTGATTTTCTTTCGACGGTCGTTAAATTCCACATTGTGTAGGACTGCTGGAATTATATCTTTAGTACCATTATTGCCATCCTCAGTAGACTTCGCCGCTACTGTCATGTCTGTGATGTTGAACTTTTCCGAGGTGTCAGGTTTCCAGACCACCGAAGCATCCAGATGAATGTTCTTGGCTTCTTTTCCGTACGTCAAGAGATTTTCCAAATAAACACGGTAAGGGTAAGTATCCAAACTGCTGCTGACCAGTTTGTTATTCAAGTACAAATCTACTCCGCTGAACAAGGAATGCATGAAATTATTGACGGGTGCCACTCTGGCAGCGTCCCCAGGAAGGGTGTTGTCCGCCGTTTTCTTCACCTGAAGTTTCAGGTACAAGTAACTGTTATTCAGATCGATGTAATCTTCGGTTTGTCCTTTGATTTCAAATTCGATCGGAGCTGATTGGGATTCTTGCATCGTCATCATGGTGGGAGGCATGGTAAACATATTCAGTTCTGACTTGGTACATTCGCAAGAATCTCGGTGCATCATTTTTTTCACAGTTAATAATCAAACACGTCTAATTCTCTGACGGTTCTTCTTCTTTTCATTATTCTTTTTTGAACTGCCGTGTGTTCTTTTATGAACTTTGAAGGGATTTCGATGTCGTCGTCTCTTTCTACCTTGTCCTTGCTGTTAAGTGGAGGAAGAAGTAATGCCAGGGCCTGAAGCGTGAAGGGAATTTATAGGATTCTCTCGGAGACCTAACAGATCTTTCCCAGTGTTCATCAACACATTTTTGCCTCCTTTCATAAAGGCTTCTTTAGGATTTTGTTTGTCAATGAGGACATTTTGCAAAAATTCTTTTCCTTGCGTCAAAGCGGCATCTTTTAAGGCATGGAATCCTCGAGTCACCATGGGTTTCAAAATAGGGGCTACCGTCCGAAAAGCCGATTTTAACATATCTCCTAAACCATGTCCTCGTTGTCGAGCCACTCCTCGGTACACTGGATACATTTTTTGGATGTTACAATGCGTTGGAGAACTTTTTTCGAAAATGTAGTTTCACCGTGACTTTTCCTTTGTCAATGAATGGCACACTTTGTCCCAAATCTCCTTTTATACTAATGTTGACACTGTCGAAATACGATTTACTGACTGGAAGATAATGAGGATGTACAAATTCACAGTGAACGTGAAACCTGTTTCCACCTTCTTCGTACGCACCAGCAGAAGTATCCACTTTGAAAGGAATGACTCTCAGTAAGGGCGCAGCTGTGTGTCCCACCACGTTGTATTCTACCACATCGGAGTACACAAACAATAAATTAAGTCCAACGTTCAATTCGATAGGGGTGCGAAAAGCCTCTCCGAATTATACGTTGCTTGCGACTTTTTTATTAGTATACTTTTTATTTCCACCCAAAATAGAAATCAACCCAGGAGAAAATTCAATAGTCATGAATTTTCTGTCCTGCTCTGGTAAGTTTTTGTCTTTTTTGTCGTCAATGAGTTCCCCCTTCTCTTTGAAAAATTGCAAGATGAAACGGCGTGCCACATCATGGTAAGCGATTCGTACCCATTTTTTTTTTCCAAGGCTTTGGCAAATTGGGCTAAGAAGATGGCGTAAATGGTGTCCACCAAATGTTTAGCACTACAATAATACCCCTTAGGAATTCTCATGGTATGGCTCGCAAAGAGAGGAGTGGTCTTCGTGAATACCTTTCTGGAATGCTCAAGGCCAGGTTGAATTTTCTCCAACTCATCATGCACTCCCTTGTTCAAGATTTCCACGATGAAAGTGTTTTGACCTTCGTCGATGTTTTGAATTTGTGTAGGATGAATGATTTCTACCAAAGCCACTTCCCAATGAGCATCGTGATCTAAGTGGATGGAGTGAGGTAATTTGGCCGTGAAACAACATAAGCTGTTGTTGGGAAACACATCCATGGAACTGTCATTAGGTAAAGTTAAATAAAATTGGTTATTCGTAGTAGGTCCAAAGTGGTTTTGGTCTCCGAGGAGTCACTGGAGTTCAAAGGATGTTCAAAGGGTTCCAAAAGAGGAATATTGTGGTGACTGGAAGAAGAAGGTGGACTGACGTTGGTCGTACTCCCGTGGTGTTGGCTGCTGCTGTTGTTGTGGTGACTGTTGTCCATCGTCGTCGTAAATTTCAAAGAGGGACTGGGTAAAAGATAACCGATGCAACTGCTGAGTAAAATGGTCCACAATTGTTTGTCTCCTTGTTGCAAACTCAAATTGGCAATAGCTGCTCCGATGACACAATACACCACAAAGATTTGGCTGAAAAAGACGATTTGATTTTTAGGCACACGTTCTCCGCACCACACCCAGAGCGGTTGTTTTTGTAATTCTTGAAAAGAAGAACTCTGCGAAGGAGTCGTCGAAGTCGTGGTTGTGTTGAATGGCATGTTAGGTTACTTCTTCTTTTTCTTTTTATAGTCAACGACTTGGGAAGCAGCAATCCAAGAATCAAAACTAGGAGGATATCCTTTCTAACGTACTATGACTTCTTCTACTCGACGTTTGCCCACTTTGCGTGTTCTTTGTTCGAGAATGCTTTCGATGTCGTACAAGGCGTCTTCTTTTTTGGTCACTCGTTGTAACTCAGGCAAGTAAAATGTTCCTTTGAGCACATCACCGTGCATGTCTTCCAATTTATAGACGGGAGGATGGCGTCCACGCACGGGTGTAGTGACACGAAACAATTCGGTGGTCCAGTTGGGTAAATAACCTTTGTCAAAAGTGCGTTTGGTTTTTCCGATGCGAACCCAATCTCCCGTCTTCAACTCCAGCAGGGTTTTTTTCTGAGGTGGTCTCCTCTGGGGTGTACCAAACAATTTATCAAACACGGTCACTTCGTTTTCAGGGCTGACCTCTTCGGGGGCACATCCGATGCTCCGATGGTACGATTGATTGTACGCTTTGACCAAACGACGTAACACGTCGATGTACTTGAGAGTGTGTTGATGTGTAAAATATTTCCACATGCGTTCTTTCAAAGTTCTTTGAAAACGTTCCACGATACTGGCTTTGGTTTCAGGATTTTCGGTGGTAAAAAAATGAATCTGTCTTTGTTTCAATTCGTTTTGAAAAGCTTGGTTTAGAAATTCGGTGCCTTTGTCAGTTTGCCATCGTAAAGGGTGACGACCACTTTGTTTCAAGACCAATTTTAAGGCACGTACCAATTCGGTACTGCTTTTAGATGTCAAAGACACGACCCAAGCAAATTTGGAAAACACGTCGATGACACAAAACAAATATTTGTGCTACTACTTTGAGTGTCGTGAGGTTTGGACGAAGCGGCTTGACGCGTTCGACGAGCCACAGGAGTGGGTAGTGGAGAAGGGGTGATGGTAGGTTTCTTCTTGGTGGTGTCTTTTTCACTTCAGTCTTGCTGTCTTTCTTTTTTTCTTCTGCTGAAGAAGGAGTGGACATCTTCTTTTTAACCCAAGCTTTCATGGCTTCTCGATGAGGGGTAGGAGAGGGTGTCAACAAGGAAGCTGCAATTTGACTAGGTATGCCAGCAGACGGAGTTTGAAACACTTCTCGGGGCTCGTCTTCTTCTGTTGTCCCCGTGGCGGTGTCTGTTTTAGTGGTCGCTTTTCATCAGGGTTTTGAAATCTCTCAGAGTGGGTGGAGCTGTTTCATCGACAGCTTTTTGGTGAAAGAGTTGCTTCGTTCCATCAGGGCTTGTAATTCTTGTTGTAACTGGGACATCTCGTTGAGATTAGGATTGGGTGGTAAATGAGGTATCCGTTGTTCGTTCCAACGATGAAATTCCATCCATCGTTTGTAAGGTACTAAAGTCAGTTTTCGTCCTTCCATTTCATCCAAAGGTACAAAAAGGTGTGGTCTTTCCAGAGAAGGGTGTCCTTTTTATCTTCTTTTTTTGTTATCGCATGACATCTCCTAAAAGGTGTCCAGCAATCGTTCCTAAGAAAGGACCCGCTATTTTTAACAACGGTCCTAACAGCATAGGTAGAAATCCTCCTCGTTGCACCAACATTTTTTTCTTTTGTTGGAGAGGTATTTTCTTTTTCACCAATGTTTCGCCAGACGAGGTGGAAGTCGTCCTTTTTTACTTTTCTTCTTTTTTTTCGTGGTGGTGATGGTGTGCACGTTTGGGAGCCATCTTAGAGGTGAGGAGTAAGTCTAAAGTCTCTGGCAGGTCACCCTTCTATTTTATACTGGAACACGTTTCCACTGATTGTCTGCACGACGTACCATCTTCATGACAGGCATCACTCGATGACTAAATCGTCTCAATTCTTCTTTGGATAAGTCCACTAAACTTTGTAAGATGCCGGTTCATTCTTGGACTTTGGTTTTAGGGGATGGTACTTTGTTTGCGGCTGCTGCCATGGCCAAATCAGCCGATGTCGTCGAGGGTCCCGAAGTGGTGACTTTCGAAATAGGTTTCCATTTTTGCATCAAATTAGGAAACACTTGTCTTAAGTCTGGTTTGGCAGGCATCATCGTGAAGGGTGGTGAAGAAGACAAAGATGATGAGGACGCAAAAGGAGACCTCGTCACTGCTGGTGGTGGTGGTGGTGTTTTGCGGGTGTACGTTTGCGTCCTGGCAGCAGTACCTCTCTTGCGGCTCCTTGCAGTGGTGGGTGTTTTTTTCTTCTTGGCAGAACTTTTCTTTTTTGGGGGGGCTTTCTTCTTTTGAGGGTTTTTCTTTTTTGTGTGGCTTTCTTTTTGGGACTTTTCTTCTTTTTTGGTGTTTTGGGTTTTTTGGCTTGGGCATTAGGATCCCATTTCAAAAGGAAACGAATCATAACCCCTCCTAAAGAACCGCTTCCTCCAGGGGTTAAACTGATTTGCTTTTTAGTCCGTGGATCGATTCTAGGATCAGCTAGTTGTGACAACGCCCCTTTATGTTTTTGAAACAAACGTTGAGTTTGACGAGGGATGTGAATGATGCCTTGCAGTAATTGACGTGCCGTCAAAGTAAACCATCGTAAAACTTCTTTAAGACTAGCTTCTAACAAATGAGCACGGACTTGTGCATTTTTTGCGCGACTGATGGCATACAAGGCACGAATCAATTTAGCCGAAGGATGAGATTGAAAGGAAGTCATCTCGAAGACTGTGAGACAGAAATGACGCGGTAGATGTTTTTATTTTTATTTTTTCTTCAGAGAGTGGCTGAAGGGGACGTGTAAATGACAGGACCTCCTTCTTGACACCAAGGGTGAAACAATTGAGCACGAAATCTCAAATAGTCGGGAGTGGTCGGTTTTAAGTCAATGAGTAAATACTCGTGAGGTGTTTGATTGGCATCGTCGTACGCATAATTTAACCAAGTAATACCTAACTGTTTGGCTAACACTTGCACTTGAGATTTGTCTCTGGGGCTTTTAAACAACACCACGTAATGAGCGTTGAGACTGATGGTACGATGGACTTTACTTTGTTGAAATAAATTTTGAGTAATGTATACAATACTAGCATTTCTTTGGTGTCCTTTTCGTGTAAACCAAAGTTTAATTTTTTCTTCGTCTTCTCCTAACATGTCGTCAAAGATGACTACATGTGTTTGACTCACGTCAGACACGATCCCATCGTCTTCGCGAGGGATGCCTTCTACAAATGAAATGGCTTCTCCTTGACTTTCTTTCAATAACGTGTAAGACGGTTGCCACTCTTTGTAACACCACACGATACGTTGAGGTGGACGATCGAACAAATGAGATTTGTGTTCGATCAAACGTTTGATAAATTCGGTTTTGCCTGAACCACTGGGTCCAGCAATCAACATGTTAAAGGGATGGCGCAGATACAAAGCGTCCCAACTCTGACGATCTAACTTTTCGTCAATCACTTTGACCACAGAAGAAGCAGAAGAGGCAGACGAGGCAGAAGATGTTGCCATGTCTGAGGTAGGAAGATTTTTGAGAAGAAGACAAAAGACCCAAGACATTTTATACGTTTTCATACACGTTTATTCTTTTTGTAAAAACAAACCAACACAACACACATATTTTTTTACAAGTCATGAAGGACAAAAATGCAAACGGCAAAAATGGTGAGGTACAAGATTAAGGCTACCACTAAAAGAATTAAAGTTCTGTATAAACAAGTCAATGTACAACATTCTGGTGTCCTAGGAATGGAAGGCCCAGGCACTGGCAATCTTCTGGTCGTCTTTGTTTTGGTAGAAGAATGAAATGTCTCTGACGGTAAGGAGGGGGTGTGTTCTTGTGGTGTTTCCATGTGGACGACGACAACGGTGTGGTCTTTCCCTGCTGTTGTGTCAGGTTCTTCTTCCAGGATGGTTTCTAAGGTCATTTTTTGTGTGACTTAGGTTCCCATTTCACTTTTGGACACTTAGTAGCATGCCAGATCTTTGGCAAATTGAACCACTTCTTGTAGCCAAGCATGGAAACCAAGACCTCTCCAGTCACGTACATCTTTCCAATTGAAAAGTTGTTGGTGTAACTCACTAGCAATACACACTTCTTGAAACATATGAAAGGTAGATAAAGTGTGACGAATGTCTTCTTCACACGGAGGTACCCCACTTGTTTCATCACCACTCTCAACACTTTGAGTACAATTTTTCGTTCGTGTACTGATAAAATCAAGTCTTTATAATCCTCTACTAAGGGTGGTGCATGAATGGTCATGTTGTTTTTGATGGTTCATCAAAATAGTCCAAAACAACCACGGGTCCTCCAAAATAATCCAAGGCAAACACTGTTCCTCAAAAATACTCCACAACGAATGTCCTGGAAAACGAAATCCAAGAAAGGTAGTCACTAAGACACACACTGCATAGCGTCCAAAATTCAATGGAAACAGTTCTTGTATCAAGTCTTTATAATCCTCTAAGGTCTGAACACGATCGTTGACTTCCTTCCACGGAATACGTTTCACGAGTGAAGACCACAGTCCTGACATGATGAGACTTTATAGGGTGAGATTCCTAAGGTAGGTGTCTTTGGCGGTGGTTTTTTTTTCCAGGTTCTTTTGTGATAGACTATTCCCGGGATTCTACAATGAAAGGTTTTCTCCAGAATCTTTCTTCGGACAGTTTGGAAGTAAGCGTACCTTAAAAATCGAGAAATGACTTTGAGTTTGCGTTTCACTTGTATCTTGACAAACTCTCGGTAAATGCGTACTCGCACCTCCAAAGGCAAACCACGAATGTATTCTGGTAAAGTTTCCGACTTGGA
Source organism: Margaritifera margaritifera (assembly GCA_029931535.1). Taxonomy (NCBI): domain Eukaryota; kingdom Metazoa; phylum Mollusca; class Bivalvia; order Unionida; family Margaritiferidae; genus Margaritifera; species Margaritifera margaritifera. The sequence continues at coordinate 163,275 of JAQPZY010000742.1, read as the reverse complement.
AAGAAGTGACTCTCTTTTGTGTTCTTCACGATAGCGGTGATAGTTTCTCTCCAGAATCAGACTTCTGATACGGTGGAAGTAGCAATAGTTTAAAAATCGAGGAATGACTTTGAGTTAGCGTTTCACTTTGATCTGGACCAACTCTCCGTAAATGCGTTCTCGCAACTTCAAAGGCAAGTCACTAATGCGATCTTCTAAACTAGTCTTCTTGGTGACAAAATAGTCAAACACTTGCCAAAGGGCATCGGTGGGTAAAGGTTTTCCAAGATGTTCAGTGAGGACCCTACAACACCTCAGACGACGTAAAGGCGTTTCGTCTTGAAGTGACACTTCTTGTAAACGTTTTTGGTATTCTTGTAAGTTGGTTGCTTCCTCCACTTCGTTCCATGGAATTTTGTGTATCACTCCCACATGGTAGGTGGTGCCAACCAATTCCTTAAGAGACCAATTTTCATTTCTTATTTGATCAATGTCTGACCATTTGAATATTTTCAAAGCAATTAAACTTCTTATACCATTCAGATACCAATGGTTAAAACATGTATGTCGTAAAGGATGTAACTGTTCTTTACGTTTCACTTGTATCTGGACCAACTCTTTGTAAATGCGTTCTCGCAACTCCAAAGGTAAACCACAAATGTATTCTTGTAAAGTATGCTCCGACATGTTGTTACTTCTTTTTGGCATCAGGCTCATCGTACCCGTACTCTTCAAAAGCCACTAAAGGTAAGAACTGACAGTGCGGGGACCATCTGGCATGTTCAATGTAAGCTGAGTCGGTAGGGTCCCAAAATTTAAGTCTCACACCGCAACTGAAACATTGGACTTGATCTCCTTCTCCCACGTAGATAAATCCAGATCTGGCTAAAGCTTCGGGAGTAGGTCCTTATAAATATTTAGGCCACTTGTCTTGGAACGTCTGGAGTCGCTTTTCAAACTTGGAATAGCTAGTCAAAACCACAGGTATCGTCAATTCTTTACCCCTGTTGCGATGCCATTCACAGACACGTTTAGTATTCCCAATAAAGAAGAAAGGACGTACTGCATCTCTAGAGGGACGGTGAGGTGCTGCATCAACGACGTCAACGCGTACGGAATCCGTCTCATCGTGTGAATTGCTGATGCCAAAGCGTACGGAATCCGTCTCCTCGCATGGCACTGCACCGCACTCCAAGTCGTGATGGCACTTGGAGTTCACACCACTAGATTTCTCCCTTGCTCGGTGGGTGACATGAGTTTTCTTATTCATCTTTGGTGGGAGAATGACAAAATTACTCATCTTTTTTTCTTCTTGCTCGGTCAACGTTGAAAGTCAGAATGAATGATTTGGCTTGGAAGGTTTCCTTTTTTTATACTTGTCGACTGTACCATCCGAAAAGTACTGTAATGTAATCGGTGGAAACGCCATAGAAAGGTAAGCACAGTTTTGAGACCATCGGATATGTTCCAGGATGGCTGAACTTTTAGGGTCAATGTAAATGGTTGTACCACAACTGAAACATTTCACTTTGTTTCCCTGTCCAAAGTAGACAAATCCTGCTCTGGCTAAAGAACTGGGAGTAGGTAATCCATGCCATTTAGGCCATTTTTTGAACGTGTTCAAGCGACTGGCACACTCACAATAGTCAGGCAAGGCCACGGGAAATTTGCATTCTTTCAACTTGAGGTCTGTAGTAGTGGGTTCATCACACGCTGTTGTTGAAGTCATCGTCAATCTTGGTGTTGGTTTTTCTGTTCAAGGTGTTCCTTTTTTAATACTGCAGATCGGCGTGTCCGTAAGGCAAAGTGGTGTGGTCTGGAAGTCTCACTCGCTTCTGGTACACGATTTGGTACACTTTTTGTAAAGGGCGACTGACAATTTGGTGATTAGGTAACCGTACGATCTTGTGAGGTTCTAACGTGTGCACTCGAATGTCTTCCACTTGTCCAGACAGCAAGGCATTTTTCAAAACCACAAAATTAACCACTTGGCTGGTTCGATAGTTGAGGGTCAATCCTTTGACTTTACATTGGGTGTGAAGTTGTCCTAGTGGGTCTCGGTATCGGTAGCCGTAATTTTTAGGGCCACCGCTGGCAAAACTCAGGATGGTGTCTTGAGGGTGCTCGTCTGTCCAGGCTCCTAAACGATCTCCTTGGATGGTAGGGTGTGGGCAACCAGGTCGATGGACGTACATACAACTGTCGGTGTCAAAGTACAGGACACGATCTCCCAAGACTTCTAAAGCTTCGTCGTACAATTTCAAGCGAGCATGGGCTGTCACGTAGGCGGCAATGACCACGTTGCTAAACTTGTCAGGTTTGACAAACTTGGGTTCTTCTTCGAAATTGATTAAGATCAAATCATCGCAGACGATTTCGACGTGTTTGACTAGTATACTTTTGTCGTCCACCAGTTGAAAGTAACGATAAGGATCGGTTACGTATTCGGTCTTGGGTAGGATCGTACGTTGGGCCATTTTTTCCCACAAACAAGGATAGCCACTGGCTTCTTGTTTCAGTTTTAAAAATTGGTTGACGTACCCCGAGAAAATGCCTGGATGATTCGTGGCGTCGTCCTTTTGGTATTGTGCTGTAGTTGGAAAGTGCCAGATTTCGTACACTTTCAACAAACGGTATCCTCGATCCAGAGCCCGAAACAATTCGGCACTGACCCACGTTCCTGTCAAACCTCGTTCTTCCTCCGTGTGGTGACAGGGGTGATCTTGGTTGCACGTTTCGGCACACGTACGGCATAAAGGAAACATCAGTTTTCCTTGGCAATGGTGAGGCAAGATAGGATGGTACAAGTCGGTCGGAGGTAAGACTTTACATTTGATTAATCCTTCGTATTGACGAATGTGTTCCACGTCAATGTGTTCTGTCAAAATTTCAGGGTGACCGGTGTAAAAACGAGCATATTTACACACCCAAGGATACAAAGAACACACGTCGATATATTTGATTTCTTCTCCTTTGGATTCGTCTACGTTGTACAGCAAGCGAGTGGCATTGGTTCGTCCTCCAAATAAACTGTGGCGCGGATCCAAAGGTTCGATGTCGGCCACGTCGTAACTTTCGGTGATGTTCTTAAATTCAGGATCGGTTTTCAAACGTCGATCGTACTCGTGCTCCCACATTTCTACCACTTGGTATCCTTGACTTTCTAAGTGAAGTCGTCGTTGGTAAGTGCGTTCGTACAACTATTCCATGGTAGAATCTGAATAAGGACTTTTCATATCTCGATCAGGATAACAGGTAGGGCATCAGTGAAACAAGCAACCCTGAAGCTCGTACAGCGTGTGCGGGTTTTCTAAATCAAATGATTCCACGGAATAAGATCCAATCTTCTTTTCTCCTCCTCCGTTTCTGGCATGTTGTATCCATTTATCTTCTTTTTGACACAAGTAATAGAGCCAACGTAAAGCTTTGACCGAATATTGAAAACTGGCAGAGAGAGAAGTGTTGGAGTCGATGATGTCTAGTTTGTTCTCGGGCATGAAATTTTGCCTATAGACTAAGGAACAGGCTTTGGGTAGGGTGGCCGCATCTTTCAAAGGATCGACGTCTCCGTGATCGAGAAATAACTCTCGAAACTTTCCACAACAACGCCTTAAAATGTCCACATCGGATCGACAATACTTGAGTATCTCTTCTTGAAAGTCAAATGGATCGGTCTGGTGAGCGCGGTACCAAGCATGAAAGGCTTCTCGCTGTTCGGGGCGCATTCCGTCGGGGTCGTAATCATGGAGGTCAGGCAAATGAAGTAGGACGGCATGTTGATTAGCTTCCGTGTTGAAGAAGTGAGGAAAATAGCCTTTGGCCATTTCTGTCATGCCAAACGTTTTTGGCATTCTACTCAAAGGCATGGCCAAATAACTCAGAATCTTTGAACTGCACTTGTCCTACTTTCATGTAGATGAGTTTTTTTTCCGTTCATGGTGACTTAAGGGCGTTCGGTACCTTGTTGTAAATAATAATTTAACAAAAACTGTCCATCGTGTCCCGAAAAATTGTGAGCTATGACGGTCGCATACCGATGACAGTCTCCGTAACGTTTAATGTCTTCTTCGCTCCAACTGTCGTGGGTGTTGGGGTCTAAAATCCATTCAGCAAACTCGGACAGAGTGTTAGCCCCACGAAAGATTTTTTCACGTCCTCCTGGAATCCGACTACAATGAGGACAGTGAAAATGGATTGTTTCTTGAATGCACTTCTCACAAGCCCGATGAGCCACGCAAAAATTAGGGATGTGAATGCCTGTTTCTTGCATGCATTCAAAATAAAAAAAGATGAAATCCACTTGGTTCTTTTTCTTCTTTAATTCTTTCTTCTCTGTCTTGTCGTACTTTTGAATAAAACATTGATGATCAAAGTTCACCATCTGCTGACAAATCTTACATCTTTTTTTTTCCAGTACAAGTGTGGCTCTTGGGGTCGTTGGTGCGAATCAGGTTTCCACACGTGGACACAATTTCAATAAGTCGCAAGCACATTTGTGTTGGTGTCCTTGTGTCTTGCGATGCTGTTCGTAACAAGAGGGACTGACAAAAGGGCGTCGACACGTGTCACAATGGACGTGGTGTTGTTCAGGAAGGCATGGTTTGTCCGCTAAACAGCCACGACATCTCTGACCGCAATGACGGTGTCGCTCCCGATTGTTAAATCCTTTGTCACATTTCTCGCAGTAGTAAGAGTGTCCCAAAAATCCGGTGATACTGGTGATGGTATCGAAATGTTCTTGGTGGTAATACACATGAATGTATTTTCCTTCGGGGAAAGTTGGGTCTCGAAACACCATATCTCCGCGCACTTCTTGAGGGTGAACTTTCAAAGTGTAGTGAGGAGCCAAGACGTCTTGAAGTTGTTGCATTTGAGAAATGCCACACACGGTCTCTTTAGGGATATCTGCTTGTTGCAACAGGAGTTCTGCTTCTTTTCGTTGTTGGGGTTTGTTAGACTTTCTAATGCTCTCCCAGGCTCTTTTCCATTCTTTGCTCTCGTTCTTGTTGGCATGCGTTCGCCCCACCACAATAGCTCGAGCCAAACACATCTGGTCTTGGGTATTGTCAATTTGGACGACACTGAATTTGGTACTTCGAAGATCGTCAACCAGTAACGCTTTCCTACTTCGTCCACTTCCTCGAGGAGGAGCAACGTGAGTCATGTAAAGTGTGGCCTTTCCATCCGTGATGGTAAACTTGTCGTTGGATTGTTGAACGTGTTCGATTTTGGACATGACTTTGTCTGGTGTTAATTCTGCAGGGGTGCTGAACTCGACCCAAACACGGGACTTCAAATTGTCGTGATGGATGGCCAGTCTCAATCGATCGTCTTCTTTGGCTCCACATTGTCGTTTCAAGTTCTGTAACGCAGAACCCCACAAATCGCTAATGAACCACGTCGCTTTATTGGGAGGTACTTCGGACTTGAAGTCTTTGAAGTGAACCGTGTGAGTGTAAGCTGTGGTTTTAAATTTTCGAGAGGTTATTTTTTGCGTCTCTTGAATCCGATAGTAATTTTCAGGAGCCACGTAGTAGGTCTTTTTTGGTCTGGGGTTCTGGTGGTGGTGGTGGTGATGGTTTTTGTTTTGGGTGGGTTAGAAGGTGGTAAGGTTTCAGGTTCACTCATCACTTCTTTGAAATCGCTAGCATGGACTTGAGCTAGCAGTTCAGCCAGCGGTGTTTCAGGCGGCACGGAATGTCTTCATCGTCGTGGCCTCTTTGTTTCTTCTTCTTCTTCTTCTTCTTCTGTTTCTTCATAGATTTGGCGTGATCTTTTCATCTTGAAGTTTGATTTGAAACTGATTCAGTTTCACACAGGAACATATACATAGAGAGAGGAGACTATATATAGAGAGACCTTCTTACCTTCAGAATCAGTCTTTGGGATTGAACTTTCAAACTGTAAAGATGGAAGAGTCAAGAAGAGGTCGATGCCCCAAGAAAGGACATTAAGCTTCCTATTATTGGGATTACATAAGCCGAGGAAGAGCAATGAGAGATAAAAGTCAAGATACTTGTTACATCTGCCAAGAGAAAGGACATTGGGCTCCAGAATGTCCACAACGTCAAAAACCAAAAGAGAGATAAAAGTCAAGATACTTGTTATATCTGCCAAGAGAAAGGACATTGGGCTCCAGAATGTCCACAACGTCAACAAACCCCCAAAAAAGAAAAGAGACATAAAGGGAAAGATACTTGTTATTATTGTAAAGGAAAAGGACATTGGTCTTCGGAGTGCCCTCAGAAGGCAGAAGAAAAAGAAAATCTACCAGAGAGGGAGGAAGCCGAAGGATCTTCAAACCTAGAAGAAGAAGAAGAACATATCGTCAAGAAAAGCAAGAAAAGCAAGAAAGTGAGATGGCTGGAAGACAGTGAGAATGAAGAAGAAGAACCCTTGATTCCTGTGAAGAAATTCAAGAAGAACAAGAGAGACAGACAGTGAACAATGAACTTTTTTTGGAGTGTGGTGTTATATGTTCATGGTGAATTATTTTGTAAAAAAAAAGAGAATACACCAGAATGGAAAAAAAAGTAAGTGTTTTTGTGTTATTTTGTTATTTTAGAGTATGGATGATACACGCACGCACGCACTCACTCTTAAACACAAAACCAAGGAATGGGTAAAATTTTTAAGTTTTACTTGATTTTTGGCAATTTGATTTCTTTTCTTGAAATCTGGGTGGCCCTGAAAAGGACCGTTGGGGTGTTTGTTTGTTTTGTTTAAACAAACTTATGGAGTTGACATGATCAACATCAATTGTCGTAGTCCTTTACCACGACCGAGTCCAATTCCTGCTGCTGATTTGGTGGTGGTAGTAGTAGTAGTCACTGGTGGTGGTGGTGGTGGTGGTAGTGGTGGTGGTAGTATCTCACTTGTAGTGGTGATGGGTTTGGAATGTTTAGCCCGTGATGGCCTTTTTCGCTTAGGCGGCTGAGTTAAAGAATATTCATATAACTTTCTCAAATACTTTAACTAGGATAAAATGTCTTGGAGAAGACTCACCGTTTTGTCTTCCTGACTCTCTTCTTGCGGCGGTGCTTCACTCTTCTCCTCTTCTAACTGTCTTAGTTGTTGTTCTTCTCTTTTTCTTCTCTCCTCTTCTTCTTGCTGAAGAAACATTTCTTCATCCTCTCGCTGTTTCTTTAAAAAAATTTCCATTTCTTCCTTCTGCTTCTTTTTAAATTCCTCCATCACTGGCAGCAAAGAGAGAAGTGGTGTAGCAGCAACAGCAGCAGCAGCAACAGTCTCAGACTCAAATTGTTGTGATAGAAAATCTAAATTAAAATCTTCCGGTAGGAAGTGAAAGATAGGATTCACCGATGGCATCGTGCTCTCGCTCCAATTCATAGGCTTCATACTCTCCATGATACCGCTCCAAGTCAAACCCTACGAACGCTGCGATGTCTTTATACCCAAAATGACGTCACACCCTACTCTCTTCCCATTGGAAGAAAAACCGACCCGCTTGTAACGAGCGTTTGGATTGGTAGTTCATTTCGATGAATTTCAATCCGATCGTAAGGTATATATACCACCGCTTGTGTCATAAAGCTTCATCGGTTTTCTCCAAGACTACTCCAAAAGAAAAAAAATGTGGATCAGTGTAGAAGCTTCGACTATAGTCTCAGGGATGCTCTTCAATCCGAACTATCCCATGTATGTTCGAGCATCATGGGCTGTGACTAGAATTTCAGAAAACACGTATTGGAAAAGAAGAATATATATTGAAAGGCAAGGTTGCTTAAAAAGAGTTTTGATGTACGGACCGGAAGTCAGAAGAAGCATGAGAAAAAGAAGACCCACCAGGCGATGTGAATGCTAAAGTAGCAAACAAAAAAAACCAATGGCCCTTTTCAGGGCCACCCATTTTTCAAGAAAAGATTAATTTTCCCATGATTGCCTACCCTGTTAAAATTCCCAGACTTCCCCCAATGTTAAAATTCCCGTAGGACCCCAGAGTGCCACCCCCTATGTTAATTTCTCGTAGGACCCCAGAGTGCCACCCCCTATGTTAAATTCCCATAGGGCCCAGAGTGCCACCATGGCCCAGTTACCCACCACATAATACTCTCGTTTCATAAATTCGATACCAAATCATTACCCGTTTGAGAGCTTCTATTTATCAGACGATTACTGTGTTATTTACGTTAATATGCTCATATAGTAATTTTCATATATTAACACGTGTATAAAGATGGAGAAATATTTGCAACAAGACATAAGATGTAGTTCTGTTCATCGCTCATTTCAATACACGTTCAACCACTGCAGCAAAACATGCAAGACCAAATTTTAATGATCTGCAACTGAAATTTCCCGAAACCTTTGATATGTGCACTTTGATTATCATCACATAAAAGCATTAAGAACACACAGGACTTGTTAATGAGAGCCAAATTATTAAGTATCGATTAGTCTGGTTGTTTTAATTTTGAACCAAATGGTTGTATAATATGCGGTTCGCTAATTAATTCAGACATAGAAAACGAATCTTGAAAACATGCATAACATTTCAAAATTCAGCAACATATTTCATGTGATACACGTAAGAGAAGGCCGGGTTTAAGGAGGATTTGTTATGATTGCTTGTCATCGCATCAATGGTCACGTGAAGCCATTAAGCCAATACAATTATGTATTGTATATTTATAGCCCTGTTTACATGAGTTAGGAATCACCCGCGAATGATGTTAAAAGGATGTACACTTATTGCATTTTCATACAATAAGACAAACGATCACTGTACCATTTGTTTTCTAATCTGTAAAACTCTGTTCAAATGACACACGAAATATATAAAAATACCAATGATGATTTATTTTTCTCGAGATCAAGGAAATCAAAGGATCGTATTCAAATGATGTTGTAATATTTTGCCTTTAATATAATCATGAAAGTTGCAATTTTATTCTCCTAATCAATGTTCACCGGCGGCGCAAAATGAATTTCACATTGCTACCATTTCCGACTTATGGAAATATTATTTTACTGTAAAATGAGGTTAAATTTCACGAGCAATTCTTGCATGTCAAAGATCTCATGAGTACAATACACCACGGACAAAGGTATTTCTTTACCCAATCAGATCAAGATAAAAGCTATATAACGGTATTTACAATGACTAGTGTTCTCAGCCAAAGGTATAAAAGTCATTCGTACTTTCTAGGACCCAGTGTAAAACGTATGAACAATTTTACTGAAAGAGCTAAAAGGATTATTGCAAAAACAAAAATTAAAAAACATTAAATCTTTACTAGCGTTAAATATTAATTAAATTTATTTTAAATTCTCATATGTGTGTTTGTATATATATATATATATATATATATATATATATATATATAGTTTATTGTATAAGGTTCAGTAAGGTCTAAGTTATAAAATTTAATTTACCAATTATGTAATAAATTCGTTTTATTTAATGAATTATTGTTTACAATTCCCTACTTTAAGAGAAGACTGAATATTATTAAACAGGGTAGTTTATTCCACTCCGTTTCGAAACGTTGCGTGTGTTCTGTGCTAACAATTAATTTGATTTGAGATAAAAGCCATAAAAAACGCGTCTTTTCATTTTAAATTAATCAAATAAATTTCCTTAAAATATTAATTAATTTTGAAAAAATAGGAAGCATTTTGAAAATGATATTCACTGACGGTGGGGGGAAAACGACCTTAACACACGGTGCAATATTTGTATAACAATACTTAATAATCATATACACATCTTGCAAGAAAATGTTTTAATACTTTTTATCGGTTATTATACTAAAAGCATGAAATTCTTTATGTGAATCGGTCAGCTATTTAATGTACATAATAAAAGCAAACATTAGGGTGACGAAAGTTTGTAACCCTAATACAATTCTCGCCATAACGCCTATCCAGTGACAATGAACTATCACCGTAATGATGGTTGCGCTGTACCCCCACTCCCCACCCCCACACAGCTCAGCAACCTATACCATGTGCTGCAATAATCAGATATTGAACCTGGCACCAAGATGTGTAAAGCGAGTGGTTTAACCACTATCCTATCTAGCATCACTTTCGCCTTCCTTACTTTGTAAGTATATATGAAAATGTAAGTGTGTGTCTCTGTGCCCGATCACAACTATAGACAACATAAACGTGTCCATTCCCCTCCACTTTGTGGCTTGTTCATGCTTTCTGAGTTAAAGGAGTTTACAAAACTATATACGACATGAAATAAACGCAAAGGTTTCTGCCGGCTGTTCAATATTTCGATGAAATGTAACTGATAAATTTCATTGTTGAAAATTTTTTCTTAGAAGGCAATGTATTCGAAAGATAATAAATATAAAATTTACATATAAATACTGCTTTTGCGAATAATAATAATAATAATAATAATAATAATAATAATAATAATAATAATAATAATAATAATAATATACTAGTATTTTAAAGACTTTCTAGTACTGCATGCTAAGGCAAGGATTCATTTAGTTCCAAACATTAAGTGCGCATTCAAACTACATTTCGTTGACTATTAACAATGTTTCGCATCATTCAGATTTACCTCCCTTTCCCAAGTGTGCACAATCTAATGTATCAATGTTTTAGAAAATATTACTAGTAATTGAATGAAAGAAATATGCTTTAAACATATCGTTAGATTGTTTTACAGGATTACAATTCGTTATACACACCTTTAATCTTGTAAAGGTGATATGATCATTCGATTTGGATGTTCTTCTGTATTTCCGTACCGCTCACTTAACGTTTTCCATATCGCACAGGATACTCTTTACCAAGTGCATGTCTTCCATTCACAATTGATTAATTGTAGTAAGCAAAACTTTGCTTAAGTGTTTTAAAGTAATTTTCTCTAATTTTAGTGCTTTAAAGCTACTCTGTATCATGTAAAGAATTTATATAAAGATTTTAACAGAAAGAATTTTTAATATATATAAGGACACAAAACTTGGACAATGGTGAGGAAGAGAAAGTGTCTATACACTTCGATCTAAAGCCAGGTTTTCCGCAGGGGATAATAAAGAGCATACAAAAACACACACACACAGAGTGATATAAATGGAACAATATATATTTATATTTTGGCACAGCGAAGAAAAACTATTCAAAATAATGAGGAGGACTAAACTAAAGAAAAAGAATACAATAACAAGAAAAAACAACATATGATGTTTCCTTCTTTTTCTAAAGTCTACTATATCGCTTACATATTCGATGCCGCAAACACCGTTTTTACTGACACATTCCAACATTTGGTTGATATTGTAATTAAACTCCTGCTGATGAACTCTTGAAATTAGTAGTCTCAGATATTTGCTTACAGATCAGACAACATCGGCCTTTCCATGTAATCAAAATCTTTCCGTTCCGACTATGTGTTCGCATAAAACTTATCTGCCCAAATGATGAGACGGTCAGTACAATACTCGGGGAACTCAAAGGGCACTCAACAGACATGGCTACATGTGAATATCTATAGTCCTGGGAATTGAAAAAGCTAAAGCCATAGGCAGAAACAATACAATTAAAAACAAAGCTAAGACTGCCAACAACAGTATCTTTATTGCAAAAACATCTATCCAGATGCTCTGAATACATTGTATAGAGACACTGGTACATTACTGTCTCCTCTACGAGCCTAAAGGAGGTCTTCAAATAACCATCTATGCTCGTTTGCCTACGACTTAAACACTTAAAAGGCCACATATGTAGTGACAGACGTTGTCTAGTCTGCAAACAAATGCCCAAAACAACTAATCTCAAGAGTTAATCAACAGGAGTTACTTAGAATATCAACCAAAGGTTAGGATGCGTCAGTAAAGATGTCATTTGCGTCCTGATGTGCAATATTTTTGATATCCAAGTTTTCTTTTATGGCGAAATAGCTGACTTTAGAAAAAAAATGAAATATAGCAAAAGCCATATCAACTCAAAACTCGCCAAAATTTTCAACTCAGCCGGACATTATGTCCAGTCCCTAGAAATGTTGCCAACTGAGTCAAATCACAGATGGACGACATTGAACGTGGTCATAAGTGAGAAATATTTAATATTACAGATGCCAACATATGGCGAGTTTGGTTTCTAGGAAAGGTTCAGGTCCAAAAGTGCTGTTTAACCACCGTGAATCAGTTTCGTTCCTGTCAGTTTCCTTAGCCTCACTCTCCTTTTTTGGCATCAATTTTGTATTATTATTGTTGTTGTTATTGTCATTATTATTATTATTATTATTATTATTATTATTATTATTATTATATTTTTCCTATCTTTGTTTCTCGTTGTGCCAATTATATCCAGGTTGTTAAGTTAGAAGTGAATAATAATGCACCTGTATGTAAGGCACCCTATGTAACTCGATCTCCTAGCAATGATACAATTAACTAGGTCACGCAGACAGTATAGCGTTATTATGCTGATAGCTTTGATCAAATCTCGTTCGCGTCATTAATATATAATATATCCCTTTCTAGAGATATAGTTATTTTTTGTTTGTTTGTTGCTTTTTATGTGTTACCTTTCTTAATCTCAAGTAAAATGTTATATGGAAAAATACGCTATGGAACTATGATCCTAATTAGCACGGTAGTCATATGATACATACAATCATGCTACCTCGGATACCTATTCCATCGGATATAAATTTATTTCACAAACATTCGGCGTCAAATTCACATTTATGAATATTTTGGTAAATATCAAATGAAAGATGATGAATAGACAGAACCAGCTTTTTTATTTTAAATTTTATAGGTTAAAAGAGAGATGCCAGCCTTAGATGTGGAACTGGATGTTTTATCAGTATTCTAGATCCTCATCACACATACATAAAAGGTTCATATCATGTTTTCTCGTTATAGTATTTTGCGGTATATGTGAGATATTGATACCCATGTTTAATATAATTATAAGTGGTTTAAACATCTATGCAGAAATACAGTAACGGCAGTCTCAGGAGCCATTACACATGGATATGGCAAATTTGCTGAAAATGCATATGCATTTGACTTTAACTCGTAAGCCCCTACCATTAGTAAAATAAACTGGGACTTGTAGAGCTTAGGTAACCTCATCTATTTTCAATTACCTGCATATATGGTTAGAATGACATAAAATAAACAGAACTAAGGCTAAAAAAAAAACAAAAAACAAAAAAAAAAAAAAAAAACAGTCAAGACTACTTACATCCCGGAAGACATGTTTTTTCCATCTATTTTTCTTAAGATAAATAGTGGGGTAAATTTGTCTTTAAAAACAAAAATACATCGTTACAAAGTGCTCGATATGTTAAGGATTACTTCACACGGTAAAACTGTAAAAGGTGATTTATTAATCCTCCAATTGCTTTTGTTAAACTAATTTACATCGATATTCTCAGTCTTAATCTTTGTCTCGAAATGAGCTATACTCCTGCGTGAGGTTCCATGATCACACAACTTGATGTTATTTGCCTCGCCCATTACGCATCCTGCGAATTTGAAACAATAGCCTGAAAGGAAAAGCCAGAAGAAAATTCAAGCAGATAATTTCAAGTTTCGGCCATTTAATTCAAGGTAAGTAACTTTTTGCCACGCGATAACCTTTGAATGTTGAATGCGTTCTATATTTGCCATAATAATGTTATAACACGAGGTTACATAACAAAGTTTAATTTGTTACTTTTCAATGGGGAATATCATTTTGCTGATGTCAGTCTTTTCGTCCCGAATCCGATGGAGTGCTATTACACACGAAGAAACCTCGCATAAGCGTAGGAATAATGTATGCATCTCTATATACATATGCAAATGAACTGATTACATTTTCAGACCATTTAAGCATTTTTATGCTTGTAAACCCTTTTCGACTTAGTACTTTCATTGAACAAATGACTACCTATGCAAATAAATTGTGCATACATTTGCATCCATATATTAATGACCCAATTAGATTTTAATGGCAATTAAGCTTGTTTCCCCAATTATATCAGGTTTTCTGTGCACCTTTTAAACTTAGATTCTTTTTTGTCTATCCCTTGTATGCATAATTACGCAGAAACGGCTCGACCTTAGCGAATAAAATGTAACCAACCTGTTTTATGCGTATGTACATGACTTGATCCTATCATTGTGTCATTTAGGAAATTTGTGTCATGTTTATTAGCACTATATTATTCGGTCAATGATAGTAACGATCCCACGTGTGGGGTCCAAAGAATCGTCGTGTACACATATTCATACAAGATGGATAATCAATATACAGTTTGAGCGTTGCCATAGTTGACGTGTCATAATAGTCTAGTAGATATAAATCTTTCCTAGTTGTGCAGGGTATACTGCCTGATGAGCTGTAATGTTTGATACATATTAAACCTTGCTCGTATTGCAGGAGATACTGCTTGATGAGCTGTAATAGTTTGATACATATAAAACATTCCTAATATTGCAGGATATACTACTTCTTGGGATGTAATAGTCTGATACATATTAAATCTTGCTAGTATTGCATGGTATATTACTTGATGAACTGTAATTCACATGAATCCTTGCTAGTATTGCAGATTATACTACTTGATGAACTGTAATAGTTTGATTCATAGCAAAACCTTGCTATTATTGCAGGATATACTACTTGATGAACTGTAAGAGTTTGATACATATAAAAGTATACAGTTTCTATTCATTACATGTACATATTGATAACTTTATATCATTGTCATACGTACAGATAATGTTTGATATACTCCATTTAGACAATTGTCTGGGCTATATTTGTTAACTAAAAAGCAAAGCCAAAACAAATATAGATCGAAAGTAGAAACAGATGTGGACATACATATGTGTACAAAATGAGCACACGTACTTCTTATTCAATAAGTTTTAAAGATGACAATATTTTGACTTAACCTGATCCGGGTGTCAGTTACATATGCAGAACTACAAGGAAATCTCATGCATCATATAAACTGAAAGTTAAGCACAAGTAGCGCTGTCTAACGCAATCTAATATCCTGCTTCTTTACACACCAACAGACCTTGTGGACATAAAATTATATAAATCAATTGTTGGTATAATAACTATTCACAATAAATCTTGGGGTCCAACGAAAATAAGCACATTTATTACATCACATAAATACGTTGTAGTTGTCTAACATGTCCAGGAACCATATTCACTAATGAAGGCAGTTACATAGATTTTACCTTTCTAAAACCATATTGTGTGAAAAACACCGTTGAATTAACTTGAACTGATTTGTTTAATTTTGAGAAAGCAACAAAAATATCTGTCTAAAATTGATCATTCTTATAGACCGAACAAAATCTGTTCCGAAACAGAATGCAGGATCAATATTTGGAACTGAAAGTTGTAACAAATTCTCCAATTATTTTCCAGACAACATTCCTCTAAGCTATGTAAGTTTTAAAGAATGCATAAATTTGAAAACGTATATCTCCTAAACAATCCTCTCATAGTAGATTTTAATTACAACATTTATTTGTATTTCCTATTTTGCTCCAATCTGCATAAACTTGTCAAGGAGTGTTGTTAGTCCTATAAATACCTGTTCTGATGGGATTGGTAAGACATGTTTGAGAATGCAAGACTTTTCCTCATTGCTATCTTTACAAATGATGTAAAAATGCGCTTGTTCCAATGTAAAAAAAAATGTTTAATTTGTCTAATTTTGGTGGATAGTTAAATATTTCGTCAAATATTATGTATGTAAATATGTTCTTTGATCGTCTGTTTGTCTGTCTATGTTTATTTAATTACATGATGTTGCTTGCTATTTTGGTGGCGTGCATGCCATTAATATCGGCAAATCCACTCTTTGTCGAAAATATGGAAGTATATACTACTGTTTTGTATTCTGACGAGGTTACAATGTGCCCGGTTTATCACATATGTTGAAAACTTGACGGAAGGAAGTTTGGATGTTGTCTTCAACATACACCGGTAATTCATGCAAAGTATTTCTCGACGATATTTTCCTTTTTAATGTACAGCTCTCTTTTATGTTTGTAAATATGAATCTATTAAAAACAAGACGAAAAAGTATCCAATAGAAGACACACAGCCATAATTAAGTATGAAAGGTACGAAAACTACAGGATTACATCTAAATGCCACAATTGTTGAAGGCACCTGTCAAAGTCGAATCGCAAAAAGTGCTGAGCATATACATTGCGTAGCCAGTACACTCATACACTCACCTGTATTTCACAAATTCCAAACGTAGAACGCGAATGGTTTACACACAACGTTTGTTGTGTATTCCCAACCATTGTCTACATAGTTTTTTATGACATCATTTCAATCAATTGTAGAGAAGGTTTCTGGTCTACTAAAGTAAATACTGATTTATCGTTTCGTACAATAAATACTTTTGACCTTAATACCTCTACTTAACTCTCTGAAATGCAATACAGGTGTTTTCAGTTGAGTGCATCAAAATTACCCAAGCAAATATCATAGAATACATGTACCATTTCTTGGGATGTCAGTATGGGGGACAGAACGGAACACGAAATCGTTCATAAAATAGAATATATGTACATAAATTTAATCCAAGCTGGTGCAATACATATTCATTGTTCACTAAAAGTGCTCGAAGACCACATCCCTATTTTGCACATGTATATATCTATGTTTTGATTCGAGTGTCATTTTTATTAAAAGATATTTGTGTCTTAAACTGACATTTGGTTTAAGGACCTCTTTGATCTCAATCTCTCACTTGAACTGATAGTTCCACTTTTTTGTCGGATGGTGGTTCCACAGAATGGCTTGCATTATGTAACATGATGTAATATGTGTCATCATATATGGATACTAAGACGAAGAAAAGTCTGTCGTATTGGTTCACTTTGAGGTAAATATCATTGAATTTCTCTGCTGTGACGAACTGATTTCAAAATTTAGAAAACATGCCGAATGAGCGGTAATTGTAATTATATCTCTGATAATGTAATGGTTGGCAAAACTTCACATGTGGGTTTACCGGTAATCTGTGCCATTGATCTTGTCTTTCTTTCGTTTAGTGGTTCGCGACTTTGTGTTGTTTCTTGTGCTACAGATTGTCATTACCACCGGGGAATAAAGGTGTTCTGATCTACCGGAAATTAGGGAATCGATGTGCACAGTTCCTATACTGCGTATATTGTTATTCACCGGACATTTCATTGGCTGTGGTATTCTTAGAATGTAAGCTAAAGTCATGAAGACCATATTTCCAATCAGATCCGGTCCAGATTTGGCATGTACCCTAAGATCATATAGATCATATTTCGGATCAGATCCCGACCAGATTTGGCATGTAACTTACATCATCAAGACCATGCTTCTGATTCCTTCGGGACAAGATTTGGTATGTAAGCTTAGATCATCAATACTATAGTTCTGATCAGATCTGTTTCAAATTTGGCGTGTAAGCTTAGATCATCAAGACCATATTCCTGAGCCGATCTGGACCAGATTTGGCATATAGGCTTTGATCATGAAGAACATATTTCTGATCAGATCAGGACCAGACTTAGCATGTAAGCGAAAGTCATGAAGGCCATATTGCTTTTCAGATCTGGGCAAGATTCTGCCTGTAAACTTAGATCATCAAGGCCATATTTCTTATCAGATCGGGACCAGATTTGTTACGTAAGCTTAGATCATGTAGACCATATTTGTGTTAAGAACAATATTTCTAATCAGTACCGGCCCAGATTTGCCATGTAAGATTAGAGCACCAATACCATATTTCTGAGCATAGATCATCAAGATCTTATTTCTGATCAGTTGCGGCCCAGATTTTGCACGTTAGTTTAGATCATGTAGACCATATTCCTGAGCAGATCCGGACCAGATTTGGCATATATGCTTTGATACCGAAAAAAATATTTCTGATCAAATCAGGACCATATTTAGCATATAAGCGAAAGTCATGAAGACCATATTACTGTTCAGACCAGGGAAAGATTCGGTATGTAAGCATAGATCATTAAGGCCATATTTCTGATTATATCAGGACCAGATTTGGCATGTGATTTTTGATGATGAAGAGCATTGTTGTCTTCAGGTCCGGCTTAGATTTGGCATTTAAGCTTAGATCATGAGGACGATATTGCTGATCAGACCAAGCCCAGATCTTAGATGATCAATACTACATTCCTGATCAGATCCCCACCAGATTTTGCGTGGAATCTTTGATCATGAAGACTATATTTCAGATCAGTTCTGGATCAATTTTTGGCACGTCAACTTTGGTCAGGAAGATCATATTCCTGATCAGATCCGGCCCAGATTTGGCATGTAAGTTCAGATCATCAAGACCATAGTCCTGGTTAGATCCCTACCAGATTTGGCATGTAAGAGAAAATCATTAAGACAATTTTTCTGATCAGATAGGGTCCAGATATGGCATGTAAGTTTAAATCATGATAACCATTAGTCTGATCAGATCCGGACTATATTTGACACATAAGTTTAGAGCATAAACACCGCATCCCTGATTCTATCCAGTTCCGATCTGGCATGCAAAGTAAGATTATGAAGGCAATATTTTTTTTCCAGATCCGGACCAGACTTGGAATGTGAGCTTTGATGATGAAGAGCATTGTTGTGTTCAGGTCCGGCCCAGATTTGGCATGTAAGTTTAGATCATGAGAACGATATTTTTGATTAGATCAAGCTCAGATTTGCCATGTAATCTTAGATGATCAAATCCACAATTTGGATCAGATTCCGACCAGATTTGGCGTGTAAGCTTAGATAGTGAAGACCATAGTTTTGATCATAGTTTTGATCAGATTGAGCATGTAACTTGCATCATGAAGACCATAGTTCTGATCACTTCCGGACAATATGTGGCACGTAATCTTAGATCATGAAGACCATATTCCTGATTAGATCCAGTTCGGATTTAACAAGTAAGTTGAGATTATTAAGACCATATTTCTAATCAGATTCATCCCGGATTTAACAAGTAAGTTGAGATTATTAAGACCATATTCCTGATCAGATCCAGCCCAGATTTAACAAGTAAGTTGAGATTATTAGGACCATATTCCTGATCAGATATAGACCGGATTTAACAAGTAAGTTGAGATTATTAAGACCATATTCCTGATTAGATCCAGCCCGGATTTAACAGGTAAGTTGAGATTATTAAGACCATATTCCTGATCAGATATAGCCCGGATTTAACAAGTAAGTTGAGATTATTAAGACCATATTCTTGATTAGATCCAGCCCGGATTTAACAAGTAAGTTGAGATTATTAAGACCATATTTCTGATCAGATATAGCTCGGATTTAACAAATAAGTTGAGATTATTAATACCATATTTCTGAGCAGATTTTGCATTGAAGCTTAGATTATCAAGCCCAGATTTCAGATCAGATCTGGCAAAATTTGGCGTGTCAAGGTAGATCATAATGAACATATTTCTGATCAGATCCCAACCAGATTTGGGATTGAAGCTTAGATCATCAAGACCATATTCCTGATCAGATCCGGCTCATATTTAGCATGTAAGCTTAGATCATGAAGACTATTTTTCTGCTCACATCAGGACCAGATTTGGCATGCTTATAGCATGAAAGCCATATTTCTGCTCAGATTCGGCCAAGATTTTGCATGTAAGCATATATCATGAAGGCCATTATTCTGATCAGATCCAGACTAGATTTGACAAGGAAGCTTCCTCATCAACTCCATATGTCTGAACAGATTCAAACCAGATCAGGTATCGAAGCTTGATGATCAATTTCATATTTCTGCTAAGATCATGCCCATGTTTTGCAGGCCATGTTAGATCTCTAAAACCATATTTGCGATCAGATCTGGACAAGATTTGGCATGGAAACTGAGATTACGAAGACCATTTTTCTGATCAGATCAGGTCCAGGTTTGGCATGGAAGCTCGGATCATGAAGACCATATTCATGTAAGCATAGCTCATCATAACCATATCTCTGATCAGATCCGGAGCAGATTTGGCTTGTAAGGATAGATCATCAACATCATATTCCTGATTAGATATCGACCAGATTTGGCATCTAAGCTTTGATCATGAAGACCATATTTCCCAGCAGATCCGGACCGGATTTGGCATGTAATCTTAGATCATCACGAGCATATATCTGAACAAATCCGGGACATATTTGGCATGTAATCTTGGATCATCAAGACCATATTTCTGTTCAGATATGGACCACATTTGGCATGTAAGCTTTGATTACGTAATCTAAAAGTATGAAGACAATATTTCTGATCAAATCAGGACCAGATTTGGCATGAAATATTAGACCATATTCCTGATCAGATATTAACAAGATTTGGCGTATTGGCTAAAATCAATTAGACCATATTTCAGATAAGTTCGGGCCGAGATTTTGCATTTAAGCTTAGGTCATGAGGATCATATTCCTGATCAGATCCAGGCCATATTTGGTATGAAAACTTAGATCATGTAGAACCTTTGTTCTGAACATATCCGGAACAGACTTGACCTGTAGTTTACATCATGAAGACGATATTTCAGATCACTTCCGTACAAGATTTGGCGCTTAATCTTAGATCATCAAGACCATATTTATGTTTTGATCCGGTCCAGATTTGGCATATAAGCTTAAATCATGAGACCTGATTTTTGGTCATAACAGGACCAGATTTGGCATTTAAGTGTAGATCATCAAAAACATAGTTCTGATCAGATCCGGACCATTTTTGGGATGTAACCTTAGATCATCAAGACCATATTCTTGGTTAGATCCAGACCATATTTGGCATATAAGAAAAGCTTATTATGGCAATATCAGATCACGTCCAGATATGATACGTAACCTTAGGTCATAAGATTATATTACTGATCAGATCTGACCCAGGTTAGGCATGTGCGCTTAAATCATCAAGACCATATTTTGGTCAGATCTGGAGCAGGTTTGGCATGTTAGCATAGATTATCAAGAGTATATTCCTGATCAGATCCGGAACAGATTTGGCATGTAAGCTTAGCTCAGTAAGAGCAGATTTCTGTTCTCGTTTGGCCCAAATTTGACAGGTAAGCTTAGATCATCGAGACCATATTTTTGATCAGATCTCGATCAGGTTCGGCATGCTAGCATAGATTATCAAATCAATCAATCACCATATTTTAATCAGATCCGGACCATATATGGCATGTAAGCATATATTGTCAAGACCATATCTTTGATCAGATCCGGACCACATTTGGCATGTATGCTTAGGTCATGAACACCATATTTCTGATTAGATCCCGCCCAGATTTGACCTGTAAACTTAAATCATTAAGATAATTTTTCTGATTAGATCCGGACCAGATTTACTATTCAAGCTCCGATCATGATGCCCATATTTCTGGGGTCGCGGGCTTGATAAATACTCAGGCCAGTCTGGGTGGGCTGCCTAGGTGTGTCCTTGGAAAATCCACTTAGTCCCATTTCCTAGGTATAATAAAGCCAGTAATGTGTTAAAGGTGCCGTTAAAATCAATATAAACACATTTTTATTCAATACATTATCGATAGACATCCAGAAATAAAAATGCAAAAAACAGTATATATTACTCTGCCAAGATAGGATTTGACCGCGAACATCAGTGTAATCAGTCTAAGTTCAAAAGCACTCTTTATTACCGAAAATTTTCATGTTATAATATTTTTTTTTAATTATGTTCTAGTCTAAAAATGCAATGCAATCAATAGGATCAGGACCCGATCTTGTGTGCTACATAATTATGGCGAATACGAAAGCACGACGATAAGAAATATATTTTGTCAACACACAAGTGTACATTATATGTGTTGTATTTTGGGAGAGCAGTTGTTTTTCAGAAAGATAGAAATTGTTTGTGTTATATACAATTATCAGACTTAAATTCAGCCGAGATTCCTTGAGATGCAATCGTTGATGGCAAATCATTTTGAGTCACATTGATAAAAAAATAGAGCTGAGTCAAATCACAAAGTTATATATAATTGTTCTTTCTTAACCAGTGTTTGCCGGTGGCTCGTCTCACTCGCACAATAGAGGCCCTGCAGACATTCTTTGATTGCCACAAGATCCAAACTGGAGTGGGAACGTTGGAGATATGGTTCATATATGGCGCTGAGAAATAAATGCAATTAACATAAACCCATACAAAGAGTGTATATTGTATGTCATTGTAAGCTTAGACCACAAAAAACATATTCCTGATCAGATCCGTTCCAGACTTGCCACGTAAGCTTAGCTCATCATGACCATATTTTTGATCAGATCAGACTTGGATTTGGTATGTAACCTTATATCATCAAGAACATATACTAGAGCAGATTCGGAGCAGATTTAGATAGTAAGCTTAGATCATCAAGACCATATTCCTGACCAGATCTGGCATGTAAGCTCAGATCACGAAGACCATACTTGTGGTCAGATCGGGAAAAGATTCGGCATGTAAATTTAGATAAATAAGGTCATTTATCTCATCACATCAAGCTCAGATTTGGCATGTAAACATGGATCATCAAGACCTTAATTCTGGTCAGACTGGGACCAGATTTGGAATGTAACTTACATGAACAAGACCACATTTCGAAATCACCTCCGGACCAGATTTGGCTTGTAAGCTGAGATAATCAAACCATATTCCTGATCATAAAGGGCCCAGCCTTGGCATGAAAGCGTAGACCACGTGGGCTATATTCCTGATCATCTCCGGACCAGATTTGGCATTTAGGTATAGATCATCAAGGCCATATTCCTGATCTGCTCCGGACCAGATTTGGCATTGAAGCTTAGATCATCAAACTCATATTTCTGGCCAGATTCGGCGGCAATTTGGCGTGCCAAGGTAGATTATCAAAAACTTATTTCTGATCAGATTCCAACCAGATTTGGCATGCAGGCTTAGATCATAAAGAGCATATTCCTGATCATCTCCGGACCAGATCTAGCATGTCAGCGTGCATCATGAAGACCATTTTTCTGATCAGATCAAGAGTAGATTTGACTAGTAAGCGCAAATCATGAAGGCCATATTTCTGTTCAGATCAGGCAAAGATTTTGCATGTAACCATTGATCATGAAAGCCATTGTTTTTATCCGATCTAGTCCAGTTTTTGCATGTAATCTTAGATCATCAAGGTCATATTGCTGATCAGATCCGGGTCAGATTTGGAATGTAAGCTTACCTCTTCATCACCGAATTTCTGTTCCGATCGGGACTAGATTTGTCATTGAAACTTAGATCACCAAGGCCATACTTTCCGATCAGATTTGGCATGTAAACTTAGATCTCGAAGGAATCATATTTTTTTTCAGATGCTGCCAAGATTTGGCGTGTAAGCTTACATCATGCAGACCGTTTTTCTGATAAGATCAGGCCCACATTTGGCATGCAAGCGCGGAACATGAAGACCATATTCCTGATCACATCTGGACTATAATTGGCATGCAGGCTTCGCTCATCATGACCATATTTCTGATCAGATCCGGACAAAATTTGGACTGTTATATTAGATCATAAAGATCATATTTTTGATTATATCAGGACCAGATTTGGCACGTAAGCTTAGATCATCAAGACCATATGTCTGAACAAACACGGACCAGATTTAGCATGTAAGCTTATAACAGTAAGACCATATTTCTGATTAGATCCGGATCAGTTTGGCATGTAAGCCTAAATCATGCAGGCCATTATTTTGATCAGATCAGGCCTAGATTTGACATGTAATCTTGGCTTATGAAGGCCATATTCCTGATCGGATCCAGACCAGATTTGGCATATAAGCTTTGCTGATGATGACCATATGCATGATCAGATCCGGAAAGATTTTGCATGTAAGCTTAGATCATTAAGATCATATTCCTGATTAGTTCCGGATTAGATTTGACATGTAAGCTGAGATCATGAAGACGATTTGTTTGGTCAGATCTTGATTAGATTTGGCATGTAAGCTTAGATTATGAAGACCATATTCCTGATTCTATCCGGATCCGATTTAGCATATAGGCTACGATTATGAAAACAATATTTCTGATTAGATCCGGACCGGATTTGGCATAAAATCATCGATCATGAAGACAATATTCTTGATCAGATCCTGACCAGATTAGGTTCTCGGCTTAGATCATCAAGTCCATATTTTAATCAGATCAGAACGCGATTTGTCATGTATGCTTAGATCATCAACACGATATATTTCTGATCAGATCCGGACTAGATTTGGAATGTAAGCGTAGTTCGTCAAGACCATATTCCTGATCAGATACGGACCAGATTAGGCAAGTAAGCTTAGATCATGAAGAGCATATTTTTGTTCAGGTCCGGTCCTGATTTGGCATGTAAACTTAGACCCTGAAGAATATATTTCTCACCAGAACCAGCCCAGATTTGGGATGTATGCTTAGATCATGAAGACAATATTCTTGATCAGATCCGAGCCATATTTGCCATGTAGGCTTACACCATCAAGACCATATTTCTGATCAGATCCGAACCAGGTTTGGCAAGTTAGTTTATATCATCAATACCATATTTCTTATCAGATCCGGACCAGATTTGGGATGTAAGCTTAGATCATGAAGAACATATTTCTGATTAGATTCGGCCTAGATTTGGCATGTAAGCTTAGATTCTGAAGACCATATCTCTGATCAGATCCTGACCAGATTTGCTATTTAAGTTCAGATCATGAAGACCCTATTCCTGGGGACGCGAGTTCTATAGCCGCTCAGGTCAATCTGGATGGGCTGCCTAAGTATGTTCTTAGCTCCCATTTCCTCGGCATAATAAAGCCAGGAATGCGTTCAAAGTGCCGTTTAAACCAATACAAGAAACAAGTATCATATACATTATCGATAGACATATAGAAAAAAGGGTACTGAAGACAGTATATGATACTCCACCAAGATACGATTTTACCTTGACATTCGGTGTAGTTACTCGAAATTTAGAAGGAATCTTTATTACCGAAAATGTTCATGTTATAAAAATGTCAAAATGTTATGTTCTAGTCAGAAATGCGACACAAATGAACAATCTGTTTTAAGTAACAGTGATGTTGATCTTGGAGTTACTGACTCTTAATCAATAGGATCATTACCCGATCTTGTGTGCTACTTAATCATGGAGAACATGAAAGCACGACGATAAGAAATATATTTTGTCAACACACAAGTGTACATTATATGTGTTGTATCTTGGGAGAGCAGCTGTTTTTCAGAAAGATAGCAATTGTTTGTGTTATATACAATTATCAGACTTA
This sequence comes from Margaritifera margaritifera, assembly GCA_029931535.1. NCBI lineage: Eukaryota > Metazoa > Mollusca > Bivalvia > Unionida > Margaritiferidae > Margaritifera > Margaritifera margaritifera. Next base: position 138,049 of record JAQPZY010000742.1, on the reverse strand, counting down.
AATTCAGCCGAGATTCCCTGAGATGCAATCGTTGATGGCAAATCATTTTGAGACACATTGATAAAAAATAGAGCTGAGCTAAATTACACAGTTACATATAATTGTTCTTTCTTAACCAGTGTTTGCCGGTGGCTCGTCTCACTCGTACATTGGATGCCCTGCAGATTTTCTTTACTTACCACAAGATCCGACCTGGGGTAAGAACGTTGGAGATAAGGTTCATACATGGCGCTGAGAAATGCACTCAATCACAATAAACCCGTAACAATAGTGCAAATTATGTTTTAAAAGCGCGGGGAAATTGACACCTGTATATGTTTGTTTTGAATGTGAAACTGATGGCTTACCTTGTCGGTTTTGTGTTCAATAAGAACATGTGATGCCGAGTAACGGTCAGTTTACAAGAAGAACCATTAGACTTTAAAAACACCTTTACTCCCTTCTCACTCGATGCTACTTGCGCTACAACAATAGCAACTACTACTACTACTACTAATAATAATAATAATAGTAAAATCATTTGCTTTGTAATACAAGTGGTTACTAGGCTGAAAGTAATCTATCTCGTGCGGCTTGTAGCATAACTGTTATCGTTAACAATATTTATGATATGAATGTCTTCATACAAACTTATACACAAATGTACAACGCAGGGTATGAGTGTACATTACAATTCATCTTCACTTCCTATTGGTGACACTTTAATAATATATGATGAAAGTAGTTTGAGATTTACGATTTTGCACAAAACTTTAGCTTGTGTGACACTCTGTGTTTTTGCGCTCGTGTTTGGAGTTGTTACACTCTAATATATTTAATCAAATATGAATATAGATCGCCGAATTCACGTTGCATTCTCCAGTCATTTTTGCTTGTGTGCGTGTGTGTGTGTGTGTGTGTGTGTGTGTGTTTTGACGTCTAGAACCAAACAAATTACAAATGTCGGGAGATAAAAATTTAATCGCCATGATATTTTCAATGAAAGAACAAATACATGAACCATGGATGGAAAACACTTCATTATTACTTGGAGTGGATGAAATCTATTGTCTGTAATTAAAACCCTTGTATTTTGATCTATGGAGTGCACGTCAGGGTTGACACAGTCAACAGTGAATTCATCTTCGACACATAAGTAGATAATTGTTCAAACTCAGAACATATGTATGAAGAATAAGTCATTACTTTACGTGTTGGTGATCACCTCTCAATATAAATATAAGTAAATAAGACAGAACTTGCCAGTTATTAGCACCATATGTATCGGTTACTATTATTTATGGTAATGATCATGCACAAAATCCATGCATCAGAGAGCAAGACATATAGACAGGCAAAGAGATCAGACAAAAGCTAAACTGTTAGTTATGTTTATTTTTTTTAAATCTGATGTATATGCAGCGAGACAATCTCAGTACAGAAAATGAATACTTACATCTGTTATGTAGATTATTATGCGGTTGTCGTTCTTGTTCTCAGCAAGCGGCGGCAAACAACCTACCGACTGATTCCATCTGTTGTCCAAATTGCGATTATGAGTATTCTAATTTTTGATAAACATTCAATAAATCTATAAACTTAATAGACAGTATGCTTTTTCGTCAGAACTATCATTTAAAAAATCATGCTGTAATGAAAATAATTATTCTTAAATGATAGTAAAATTCAAGTTTTAGTGACGAAAATTGTTTTTGCATTAAAAACTAGTTTTTGTATCAAATTCTTGATGAATTATGGCTTATTCTACTTGACAGCTAATATGTATTCCTGTATAAGTCAAACATATAGATTAAACATGTACATTTGAGACCTATCTTTTGTTTAAAAATGGCCAATTTACCGTCCTCAAATATCATCGAAAATATGTGGGTACCTTAATGTAATTGATCACACTACAAAGTAACCTTGACATTTGTGGCATCCTGTTTAAGTGTAAAATCCTAAAATGCTCAACAGACTTGCGGGAGGTACTTTATTGCAACCATATATAAAAATAAAAAAGAATTACAATGGGAATCACAACTAGTACATCAAGTAGGTGGGGATAACCACTCTGAAGAGAAATTTAACATAATACTAGACAGGATTTAATATTAAATACTTTAATGGATAAGTATTAAAATGACAATTAAGTCTGCAAATAATAATATACAAAATACCGAAGGCACGTTTTTTTAAACAACAGTAAAATTAAATCAAAATCGAATGAAAGCAATTGACACTGTAGTCTACAAATAAACAAAAACAAAATAAAATAAATACAAGATAACAAAAATATATTCATATGAAACAACCGTGAACATTCCATCGACTTCTGTTCAGCTGATTAATATTAATTAGTTCTAATCATGTTGTGGAAGAGATTACAATTATTTTAATATTGTATCGTTTGCTTTAAGACAAATGAATAGTAATTTGCTTGCAATTTTAAAGTAACACAGACTGTCGCTAAATATGCATTTACTGATGAAAGAAATCTGTGAAGTTTGTACGTAACAGTTACATTTTATGTCAATAAAAAGAGTAAAGAAGAATAAAGTCTCTGACGTGGACAGTAAATTCGGTCGACGTTGTTTAAATAAATGTTCATGTTAAATGTAACTATTTTAAAAATAAATCATTTGCTGTCACCAAGTATCATTTAAAATACATAGAGATGAAAGTGTAATTTATCATCCTTCTGTTGTTAACTTATGAATGTTAAATCGAAACATTCTCAATACAGATGCGGCACGTACTTAATTGCTACCTTAAATAAAAAAATATATATTTAATCCATTGATATGGAAATCACCGATTGAGAAAACTGAAGTTATAAGATCACCACTAAACTTAAATTAAATTTTCTTACTTCAAATCTAGATCAGACAATTCTGTCAAAATTACAATAGAAACAATACCTTTACATCCAGCTAATATGTGGAGGAATGACATTTTGCTATTTATGTATACTTTCCATTATAATTTAAGTCTTGAAATCCCTAATCAGTCGCTAACTAATATTAAACAATTTAAGGTATAATTATCAAAGTGACAAAGAAGTCTATAAATAAACTAGGTCATCTTCACACAAGAAACAATTAAATTTTCATCAATGTCAGATAAGAACTTTGTGCGATCTTTAAGTTTTGAGATAACGTCCGTCCAGCCGTTTAATATTGATGAGTTGTGATGAAGTAAGGGAAGATATGTCAATAATTTCAAACTGTTACACGTTTATATGTTTACGGAAATTAATGGACTTGCTCTTGCAAAGTTGAATAAAACAAAAACATACAGACCATCCTGAAACATATTTGCATATGAATTTTGAGGTGAGTTACGTTCCTTGAAAACATCTTTAGATTCTAAAATCTTAAAAACAGACTGATTTAGATCAAATGTTACTGTTACTTTTTTTAAGATATTCCCCTTTATCTCATAATGTTCTGCAACAAATTCAGTGTGACTTTAATATATATATATATATATATATATATATATATATATATAAATGTGCTTACATATTAATCGGAATATGATGTTTGTCTTGACCTTGATTGTAACTGTCAAGCAACACACACGTATGTTTGTCTAGATCCCACAGCAAATAATTCGCTAAATAGGAGTTTATCCATGAATGAAATCCATAAGTTTACATAACCATTAGTTACATTTTAGTTCAAAACAAAGAGTAATTAGTACAAAATTGTAAATTACTTTTCGCGTCATTGTTTCAAATAGTATTCCAGTTAATTCTGCTTAAATTAAAGACAGACTATTTACCGTTTTCAAAAATCATTTGAAATATTTAGAGACGTGAGTATAATTTAATTTATCTCCTAAAATTGCTAAGACATGAAGGGCAAAGTAAACTTAACGAATCGTAACGTTCGAGGTATTCTGTTTACATATCATATCCAAACGTGTTCAACAACAAAAGATCAAACATTTATAAACAAAACTCAACGATAAAAAACAAAGATCAATAAATGCCCCCAAATCACTCTATAAAAACAACGACTAGCACCATATAGAATATCGAACAGCGAAAGTCCAACAACAAAAAATCAACAACATTAATCAAACAACAGAATCCTAACAAATAACTCCTAAAAATACAAGTAATTCCGGTACCAAAGACAAATTCCGAAAAAAAAACGAATATGAACCAGACAAAACTTATATAAACAAGAGAAGTAACAGCAACAAACAAAACAAAAAACTAGACAAAAACAAAACTAAGCAACAGAAATAAAACACAGAAGCAGAAACAGAAGCCCAAGAACCATACTCTAGAACCCTAAAAATCTCAAAAGCAAAAAACTAGCAACCCACTAGCACAAGACCGATAAAATGCAACAAAAGCCTGAAAGCACAATAGCATACAACAATTACAACAAATGCTGAAAAACTAATTCACTAAATTAAAATAAAAATCGAAATTCGACAAGAAAAACACAAAAACAAACAACAAGAAACCAACAGTTGAACCCAAAAGTACTCTGCGCAACAATAAAACCTGAACAATACAAAACCTAGCAACACAAACCAACAACCAAAACTAAACAAAAAAAACCCCCCACAAGAATACAAAGACAAAAGCATAACAGCAATTAAGAAGCAACTTGAACATGCATAAAAAAGAACAAAAACCTACAATTGAAATGCACTAATTTTACAGTATATGAGGATCGTGATAGCTGCAAGGTTGTAAAGTTGGCTTGATTTGCAAAGTTTACCCCGTTGGACATTATCCAGGCGCTTTGCCTGATATTTCGTGCTCATTTGCCGAAGGCACACTTTGCACAGGCCCTGTCATGTTATCTTCACATTATAATTTTTTTGTTTTGGACCATCTCTCCAATTTGTAAATGTCATATTAATGCTGCAAACGTTACTCAATTACAGAGTAAGGCAACCGTCTAAATTGCATTACAAGGAGTTGTTTAAACTGTTAATGCCTTTTTGTGTCAGAGTTTATGAAGGCACGGACTGCTGCTGGCTAAAATTGTGTCTTAGGCAAAATACATGTAGCCTCGTTCTTTTCCAATGATGTTTTGTTTCTGCAACCTTTTCCACAGCAAAAACAACGTTTATTGACATGCAAAATGTATGTTCTGTTTTGCAATTCCTTCTGTATTCCACCGATCTAAGAATTCAGTTCTAGAAAAGCTTTAGTTACCGTAGTATATTCCTATGGTGTCAGCTGAGAAAATTGCAATTTTGACCCAATTGGAGTAGATGGCGTATATTGCTTGGTCAAACCTGCAACACAAGTTAATGAAAGTTCAGGCTACTAACCTATTGTCGAAAACATATGTCAAATTCATCGAATGATTTAAAAATATAGTTCAATGACAATCAAATATTCATAAAAATCTTGATTGTTTGCGCCTTAAAGTCTATTAAACTAATCACAAAGTCTTTCCACTATGATTCTATTTCAAATTTTGCTTTCTCACAATCCTTAATTATTTTGTTTGGCTGAAATGCATCCTAAGGGGTTTGTAATCTTTCTTCCTTTTTCTTTTTATATGTATATATAACTGTTCATTTAGGTTTCGGGAACTGAAAATATTTCAGTATATTCAACTGGTATTGTTTCGTGATGCAAATATATATATATATATATAAAACACCTATTTTGCACTTATTTCACGTCCACTAATTCATGTAAACACCTTCGTCACTATTTTACGTGCTTGAGAACGAGCTGAACTTAATTGTTTTTTCTGTAGTACATAGCTTTTGAGGTTGTGGACTGTGACGTAACTAGCAAACTAAAATAATTTTATAATTTTAATTTGTATATTACATTACTGTTTCAGTGGACTATGAAGCAGCACGCAAATTGAAATCATGTTATGATTTTAACTCGTGCATTATATCACTGGTTTCTGCTGATGCTGTTCACCCTATAACAAGTTTCAATGCGAGACATTCTGCCAAGTGCCACGATTACTTTCTAAATGCTACTTCAAAGCAGAATCCAGGCTTATGTTGACGTGAAATAGTTTTGTCTTGGTATTCAATAGGCACAGGATGCTGGGAATATCTATCTCAGTATGATTAGCACATGATTTTAATTTGCAAAACTATGCCCTCAGTGTAATTATGACTTAACATTTAAAACCATAAGTTAGACATAGAATCGTTTGGTACGAAGGAACTAGGAAGCAAAGCTTATAGCGTCCAAGTCCTACACTTCGCATCGTAATGTTGGCTCGCCGCATCACAATTTCAAAACACTTCATCGTAACCTCATATCCTATCATCCCTTAGTACCTTGGTATCTTTTTCATAGTCACTTCGCCTCCTTGCAATGAAACTATGAAGTGAAGTTGTAAAGACTGACCTCTTTACGATGAAGCTATAAGCCGAAGCTGTCAAGATGGCCCAAAGGGTACACAGTAGATACGGGTAAGAAGTAACAAAATCAATACATTACTCAGTACAGCAAGGCGTATATATATATATATATATATATATATATATATATATATATATATATATATATATATCTGTTCATATATCAGTTCGATACATTGCTCTTTAAGAAAACGTATTAACTAAGTAGCATAGACCTTTTAACGCTCACACCACATACTTAGAATATGTACATTATTCTGTGCTCATTGTTTGTCGGTCTTGTTGTTGGCGAGGAACTGCAAACGACCTGACCGTCTGACTACTGTCCGAGGGGTTAGACTATGAGTATAAATTATTAGAAAAGCTCTTAAGATCTGAATTTGCTTAGAAGGAAATGGAGGTTTCCCTTTTGCAGCTTCAAAAGAAATTAAAACTTCTTGAAACAGAGCTACTTGAATGGAAAGAAATCCAAATACCGAAAGATGTGTCAAATGGTGAGTATCCAACTTCTATTTTTGCATGCTTCTTACTGCATAACACAGTCTATTATTATTGTTTTTATGTAGTGTCTCGTGAAAGAAACCAAACTCTTTCTCAGTGTCTATACAATTATCAAAAAATTCTACAATCTCACTGAATATTTTTGTTGATAATACTCCAGAATCAGGACTTGAAAACACTGACTAGAACAATTCTTCTAAACATATTGTTTTGTTTTTATAGGTTTTCGACATCTATATATCACACATGTGAGTAAATCACCTCAGAGATATTGAAAATCTTACATTCTAAACTTCTAGGGTTGTCTTTCTGCAAAAGGCAATATTCCAATTTTCCGCCCTGATAAATGCACCTACGTGTGACATTTTCCTTTTACGAAATGAGCAGAGGACTGCCGCATTTGTTGAAATGTGAATTTGCTTTATCCAAATCGTTCTATTTGTTTAATGATCCTTGGTTCTTTACGGAACATACTTTTTCATACAAAATGACGTGATTAGTAACACATACAGAGAGATAGATAGTGACAAAGAGCATACAAATCTTGACATGACACGGCTATAAACTAATTATTACTAGTTTGTGTAACTCTTGTTGAAAGATAGCTTCTTCTATCAACAATTATAATGTATTGTTAAAATAAGCACTCAGTATACGTTTTGATCTGACTGAATGCTTTCTCATATTCCTGTTTTAAATACAAGCATCTCAATAAAACCGCAAATTTAATTTCTTCAGCCCTTTATCTCTGTTTCTCTCATGTCGAGTAAAACATTCCAAAAATGGAATCCGGTAGCAGTTGATCAGTTTTATCAAGAGAAGATATCACATCCTGAACTGAAAAGAGCTCCTCAAAACTTGTCTTAAATTTAACTTGTAAGTGATCATCTCTGAAATACACAGAATCTTGGCAAGGTTAATAGTTCCCGGTGAATCATAACAATTGGACAAAAATTATCTTGAATGGTTCGCTGCAGTTGCTGTATTTTGGACGTCAAGTATGTATTAACTGAAACATTACAAATGGAATCATGTGTGGTTCATTTCAGATAGAAAATTCTGTGGAGTTTCGTATTTTTGTATAACACTATATGCATCCATATAAAGACAGACAGACAGACAGTAAGAAATCAAGTGGGCTTGTACAATTCCGGTAGCCTCGCGAGTGAGTTCCAGTGCACCTCGGATTCTTCTCACTTGTTTCGTCCTCTTTTTCCTGGCGGGGGGATGGGGGCGATATTGCCCTGTGCTTAACGGCGCTGATACATGAGAGCTAGATTACTTATGCTGAAACTCACCACACTGGTTTGATCTTTGGTAGGAACGAATTACAACTTTATAACTGTTTTATTATGCTGCTCTCTGTCTTTGTCTCTCTCTGTCTGTCTGTCTGTCTCTCTCTCTATATATATATAAATATATGTATATAATGATACACAGTTGGACAACGGAGCGGGGTCTTCCTCAGGACAATACAACACATACAAACACAAAGAGTGGCGAGTGGCAAGCAAAACATATTTACGTTTTGGTACAGAGAAGAAAAACTATCCAAATATATGAAAAGGTCAAAACTAAAGAAAAAGAACAAAGTAGCAAGATATAACTACGTGTCTAGAAAGGGAGCTATTATCTATGAAAAAGGCAAACGAGGTGCCAGCTATCAGCACAATAGCGGCATGCTGTTTTGGAGTAACATCGACATCATTGCAAATGCATCGTGTTTCGTAAGGTGGCATCTATAGAAGTGCATTATTATTCGCTTCTAGCTTTACATCGGAGATAATTGGCACTACGAGGAACACAGATAAGAAAGTATTTGCATTATATGGGAATGTAATGAAAAGTACGCGTGTGCATAATAGGGTCCAACATCACGTAAGCACAATATTGGCCTCATGGCGCCGATTAAGGTAAAAGTAAAAAAATGTAGTTCAAAGAATTTTTGCCAGGCAATAAAAAGCAAATGTAGGAAGAAAAACCATTCCAGTCATAAAGAACTATCTAAGTAGATAAGCCATTTCAGCAGCACGTCAGCACAATAGGGTTTATATGGCATCGATTCAAGGTGAAGTCCTAAACACACAGACTTGAAAAAAAAATAGGACAATAAATCCTTCGTCCACACATCTAATAAGACAAACCCTTCCAACGGCATGTCACCGCAAGAATGGTTATATGGCTACGATTAACGGTGAAGTTATAAGAATGTAAATACCATGAGTTACATAAAATAAAAGCCTTGGAAGATAAACCCTTCCGACGAAACCTAAACACAAAGTTGTGCAAGATAATAAATAGAAGGTACAAATGTAAATGTAAAGAAAGTAAAAGACTTTAGAAAGATAAACTCTTCCTGATAAACGTAACCATGAAATACTGCAAATTGAAAGATCGAAAACAAAGATATGATAATAAATATATAATAATAATTAATGTAATAATAATAATAATAATAATTATAATAATAATAATCGTAACAATAATAATATTATTACTAAAGAAGAGTGTGTCTGAGCAATCTGACAGAAAAGAAACGTAAGCGCAGCAAGTTAAACCAAACACTTTTTAGACTAGATTTTTTCCTTTAAGCCAAATACGCCATTTGTTTGCATCTGCAGTATCAAATAATTATCTCTATGGCCACGTTCATTGTCAATCCATCTGTGAGTTGACTCAATGATCAGCATTTAGAGGGACTGAACTGAGTGTCCGACCTAGTCGAAACGGTTGATGAGCTTTGTGTTGACCTTGTATCTGATGTGACTTTATTAATTGTTCATTCTTTTTCTGAAGTCAGCTGTTTTGTCAACATATTGGATGGCATCAATATTGCACGTCAAGACGTAAAATACACTTTTACTGACACATCATAAATTTTGATTGATATTCTAAGTAACTCTTGCTGCTCGAAAGTACTAGTCATGGGACTTTGTCTAGCTCAGACAACGTCTGTCTTTACATCTATATGTTCCTTCTTCCGAACTATGATTTAAGTTCAGCTGGGCAAGCACAAAGTGTTTTTTTTAAGTTCTTGTGTCGTAAATAAGGGATCATAGGTGGTATGTTCTTTTGAGAGGTATACGGTTGATGACAGACCTAGTTTCTGTTCATGGCCTTAGCTTTCTCTATAGCCTGATTAATAGTTTTGTTCTTGTATCCCATTCTTTTTAAGTGTTATTTGAGTTCCCCAAATCTTTTGATGAGCGTCATCGTTTGAGCAGATACTTTTTATGATTTGATTACATGTTTAGGATGACAGCTGGCAGGTAAAAAATATTGACGGGAGTCGGTCGGTTTGTAATATAAGTCAGTTTCAATGTTTCGATGCTGTAATATGGATTGGTTATAAAGGAATATATTGACTAACCTGATGACTCTAACGTGAACTTGACGATGGAATAGAAATGGGTAAAATATCCAAATATTTGTTGGGAGTAGCTCCTGTATTCCTATCAATTTGCTCTGTGTTGCTGCCCATTTGCTCCACACGTTATCATATATGCCGCCATCTATATCTACAATTGCACGAGGTGGGGAAACGATCATGCCCGAAGGACATAAGACTGTAGAAGTTAAGTTTGAGATTCAGATTTTGTCTCAGCCAATTACAGAGGACTTCACTTTAAAAAAGTACCCTTTTTTTGTCGGGACGTGCGCGGTGCGTGTGTGCGCGCGCCTTTGTTTACTCATGAAGATGAGTCAAAAGTTTATTTTGTTTTGAAGGGTGGGTGGTAAATGGAAATAACACAATTCGTGTACAACGAAGTAGTCCTAAATGTCCCAATTATCTCGTTTCCTTTTCCCGAAGATTATCGTGGATAATATTCATACTGTATAACATATTAAGCCAGTATCATTTATCACTTATCAAAAGTGTATAGTAATCATTTGCGAAAGCGCCTTTTTGTTACCCCATACTAGCCCTGGAACTTAAAGAGGCTTTTAATGTAAACCCTAGCAAGTGTGAATGACGATGTAGTATACAAAAATAGCATTAGCAACTTCTAGCTTTTTCCATTCAGTTCAAAATTGTGGCCAAAAACACACAAGTGCCCTCCAGTTGGTGACATAATAGTATTTATTCTACATGGCGGACTGAGAAATAACTGTAATGATGTAAATTATGATTCATATACCAATCGTGCGAGAGATAATGATTTGTGTGTTTGTCGTGGAGTCAAAATACATATCATTATATATTTCTTTCTAAAATAAGTTCGGATCAACTAATTAATGTTGAAGGAATTTTGACCATAATGTCGGCTTATCCGTGTCGATTAAAGACGTAGTTTAATGCAAATGGAAACAAAAGCTGAAAAAGTTATGTGACTTATAATTGCATGCAATTAAGGTTTTGTACTGACTTCTCATCTGAGATTCACTTGAGTTACCCAGCCATACTTATGTCCGAGATGCAATTTATCGTTATCCTGGCTCGTAAGTAATTGTTTCTTAATGTCGTACAAAAAGCTGCCAGTTGCATGGGGAGAAAATGTTTTGAAAAGGAGACTTGGCAAAGTACTTCACTCACACTCTCTCGGCACTTAATAGCGTAGTAAACTACCAACCCTCCAAATGATTATGTTATATTTTATCTCCAGGACATGCATCAACCTTCGTGAGATGGGGAAAAACCACGTGTCCAGGAAATAACACAGAACTTGTTTACAGAGGTAAGGACAACTACATTTGATTTTAAAGACAATTTTCACCAAATTGGTCTTAGCTACGTGAAGCTAAAACACAGAGCAGTATTTGCTCTATCCGTCACCTACCTTTACTCGACCTCAGGTATTATTCACAAGTATTTTGACCAAACATAGCTATCGTTTCTAGATATTGAGTAAAGTTTTCAAATTTTCAGAGACATTACATATTTAAAATATTTAGTCAAGTTTTATGACGGAAGGGTCAGATCAAACATCTAACTCATTATGGAAATACACGTTCACTAAAGTAAGGGTCATTTAGGAATAATCTGTATTTCACGATAACTGGATTTTGCATTCGATATCCATGTATAGATGCATGATCTCATTTTACAGGGTTTGACCGATAAACGGAAACATATTATGAACGGGTTTTTCATTTATATTCACTATGTGAAACACTATTTTCTAGCCAAAAACATAAGACTGTTAGCTAAAGTGTTCATATATTAAACTATATGACTATCTAATTTCACACATTGGTTAATGACCCGTAGCAACCATTACCTCACGTTATCTTGGGTGGGAAAACAAAGGCTTGAGTATTGCGATGAGTTTTGTGACAAATTAAAAGTCTTCAGCCTCGTTGTTTGGCAGAATTTGAGTTAATACTGTCCAGAGTGCAACACAAACGCAAACGTTAAAGGGACCATATATTGTACTTCATTTATGTACTGAAGGTTCCGCCCTACAGTTTTGTACTTTGCACAGGGTCTGATATTTAGAGAAAAAGAGTTTTCAAGGATTTTCTCTCTGTTTAACTTGGTTGTTTAAATAAGGACCTTGTATATCTTAGGTATTGTTAAACAACTGTTAATTCCATTTGCGTAGATGACTGATTTATGGGTGTAGTTTGGGTTATGGAGTATACAGCTTGCCCTTACTTCAAATGTGCATCCCTCAAAAGAGAGCTAACTACGCAAGGTCATTTTTTATATTTGTTTTTGGACTTCAGAGGTAGACTGGAAGATAACTAGCCGATAACTTTGTTAGTCTTCTTATATGTCGCAATTCACTTATTGCACTTCAAAAGTTAATATTGTTTATCCTGGCACAATGCATTTTATCTATTTTTATAATTGCTAAACTTAGTGTATTTTGGAGCAGTTCACGTTCAATGTGACCCATATTTAATGCATTTCATAAATATTACATTTCTATATATCAATATTTTGTGTATTTTATAAATCTAATGATTAAAATAACTTATATCCTAAAACATGTTTTTGACAGCCGAAATATAATAACAATACAATATATTCTCTTTCTCCCACCCCCTCCCTCTCTTCGTCAGCTTGTAACAGTAGCTTAAAATGTTAAAATTTTCTTTCATTTGTCAAGAATTATACTTACCGTGCTAGAATGTTTTTTAACCAATTACATGAATATTTGTGTTCTTTTGAAGTGAGTCACATTATTATTTTAAATTCTCAGCTAAATACATATTTATTAGAGAGAACCGTAAACAACCTATTATACTAAGACGAATGGCGCAGGTTTGTTCTTGCCTCTCCGTGTGAAATGCGCGAGATAATCCGATCGGAAATGACTTGATACGCATTTCCTTTGGATCAAATCAAATTTTCAACTCGATTTATATTTGCTTTTCGAACTAATTGAGCTTCTTATTGAAAATGATATCTTACAATATTCGAGAATACCCTACATTAAGCTTGCTAGTTAATATTCGTCAAAATATAAAGATTATTAATGAATATATAGAGGATGTTTCCGGTATTTATTGACCCTATTTGACCATAAAACCAAGCCCAGCTGAGCGATACACCACACCGAGGTTTTAACATTATCAAGGTAGTACAAGGGAAATAACTTCGTAAAAAAAAGCAAACGGTGATGTGTGAAACATATTTAGTAAGACATAATTTCCATGCCTGAAATGTAATGCAGTTTCCATTTATTGCTCAAGTTAACAAAATACCAGTTTTCTTGCTTCAAGTGTAACTTCCATAGGCAAACACAATCACGAGTCGCGTGGCATGATAGGTTATCGTATTTTCACATATCAGAATATAATGATATATTTTTCGAATATGAAATTATAGAAATGAAAGAAAAATATAACTAATATTTGTCCGATAATTTTTTTTATTTCCTACTTAAGTATATAATAAATGCTGCTATTAAATCATGACTGATAGAAATATGACGGATCGAAATTGATTGTTTTTCTTCTTTTAGTATAAGGCCTACACAAGTTTAAGTTGTATCTATTGTGTCGAAAGAAACGAGTTCCTTTGTGCTATTCACCCTTATCAGACGTAGATTTGGTTTAGACATTCTGAGATGCCATAGTTGATGGTGGGTAATTTCCAATCAGATTTAGGAAAGAGAAATATTTGGTAAAAATCGTATTGAATTTCACATCACACTATAAACGAATACAGTAATTTATTCCTTTCTAAACCAGGGTTTGCTGCTGGCTCACACTACTCACACACTGGAGGAGCTGCTGACTTTCTTTGTTTACCGGATGTTCCGACCTGGGGAAAGCACGTCGGGGGTACAGCTTACACCGGGTATATATATACGGCGCTGAGTACGAACTTTCGAGTGGATCCAATCCCTTTTCAACTGTGTCTATAGATGACGAAGCGTCATGCTGTGTATGTAGACCTTCCCGTACAACCACCCTCATGATCCCAGGTAGAACTGACTGCTACCCCAAATGGAACCAGGAATATACCGGCTATATGATGTCAGATTATTATTCTCACCCTGGGACCACAAATTATGTGCGTGTTGATGCGAATCCGGATCCAGTTTTCCGAGGGTTTACAAACGATAACGGTCATCTTATGTAAGTGGTTCAAGCCAAATGTGGGTTTTTGCCATGTCCTCCATATGTTGAAGGACGAGTTATAGCATGCTTTGTGTGCTCAAAATAGCGTAATTATCGTCGCCTGTTTATTTATTTTCAATGACAGGATTAATTGATCTTGAATAAAGCATCATGTCTCGAAGCTTCTCTCTGCTGTTGACTCCACTCCGCCCTCCAGTGCCTTGCTCTATTACTCCCACCGCCTATTTAATGGCAGAATGGGAATTAAGTTTCTAAGAGAGCTTTGAAAATAAATACGATACCCCTGAATATGTCTAAAAGCTTGAAGTCTCTGTTTTGAATCATGTTTAAGAAGTTCTATGACTTTTGACTCACATGCACAAGTGTACGCACATGTTAATATCCATCCACGCTTGCATGGATAGAAGGCATGAGATAGCTCAAACGATGTGTACATACAGTTAATGTATTGTAAAAGGTCAAGGGAATTTGCTTGTTGTATTACGGTCTGCGTTTAAAACTTTGTTAGACTTTAGTGATTATTTGTTTGACTATGAGGAGTCTGTATTGAGACGATATTTCTCAAACCGAGCAATTAGCCAGTTACGAGTTGTAAGCGTCATAATGAACCGTATTCGTGAGACTTTATGATAAAATGGTTTAGATTCATAAAATAACCACTAACCTAAACGATAAGCTTTTGGTAAGTCGAGATAGGATTAATTATGTGTATTAGATGTTTCGGTCATTCTTGGTAGTACGTGGCATGAAATAGCGATCTATGGCTTAGAATTGCGTACTAATAAATCATAACAATGCGAAGGAAGTAAAACCATACGAATTTGAAAATGGAGTGTCCTGAATCACTGGTCCTGGGTTCGATCAAATGAAAATTATTTGTAGTATTAGCGCCTTTAAGAACCCATCATTTGACAATGACTGGTGCCTTGAGGTCCCTGCCAATAGGGGAAACAGGACCCTCAAGACAAACGCACTCAGTGTGGTCGATATTATTGTTTTTCTCCGCTCGGTCTTGAGATGGGCTTATACTAGCTGCTTTAGGATCCCTGGCGTGTTACAGTATAAGACGTCATTTAAGATACTTATTTTAAATTATATTTTAAAGTTTAAAGTTAGTATTATATAAAGAATGATATTATTCTTTATTAGGTAATTTAAGCCAATTATCACAATTTCATAATTTTGTACTGTTCTGTCCTTCAATTTGAACGTAAAATGGCTCTTCTAATACCCATCCATACATACATGCATAAGTGAGTGCTCACTGATAGAATTTATAAAAAAGTGGGTATTCCGGATAAAAGTTTTGATCAAAGTTTATGAAATTTTTAGGACTATATATGCTTTCTGTCTATCTGAATTGTTTTATACGTGCATCTGTGAGACAGAAAAAAAGAGTTTGTTAATGTTTTTTCTCTCAAAATATCACATTCTTACATTTAAAAGTCAGTACTTGTTTCTTCCGGCTCTTTAATGCCTCTATAATTGCAAATAGTATTATATATATATATATATATATATATATATATATATATATATTGAAATAACTACTTACGCATGCGAAAGAACAGTTATGGAGGTGGTGATTAGGCTGGGTTCTTCCAAAAGGGATTTTGAATTTGGTCTAAAGCAGCTGAAATAAACCCCTGTATCGCGGTCACCTGATATAAGGAGCCAATTATTCTGTACATATACCGGAGAAAGTTCTGGAATAATTAGAGCTAAGGGTTACTTTTAACGCAAAAGTCACTGTCCAAAATTTATAGTAAAATTCGGAATTTGTTTTTATCGATGTAGTAATGCAGCCGTTAATCGCATTGACACATAATGGAGAAACAAATCCATGCAAATGGAAGGATTATGCCTAGACATATATAATAAAAAGAAAATATACGTTTTTTTGGGTAGATATAAGAAAATATGTCACTCTTAAACTATAAACATGTTGAATTGTCACGAGTAGAAACGTAAATATCTTCTGTATATCAGAAATCGTTGATAATAAAATGTTTAAATGCAAATATTATGTAATTTGCTGGAGAAACGTTGCAAAACAAAATTACACGAAAGATATATGAAAAAAACTTTTAAGACATACAAAGGACATTGAAAATCACAGCAAGGAATATATGAAACAGCGAGATAGCATCGTTAGAGACGAACTGCGTAATCGATTATAATGACAGTAAACAAGCAAACAAACAATGGAACAATTGTGCTTTAGTTTGCGACTTAGTTGATATATGCAAATATTTCACAGTAAAATAAAAGAAAACAGTTTTTGAAAGAATAACAAGCAGTGCAACCTTTTCTTGCCCTGTAACTGAGGTTAATGCTACAGTTAACTGAAACATAGCACAAATATCTAAATATATGATAATCTACCACACCAAAATATAAAAATGAAAGATACAAACTAGTTCATATATAAGCCGCGAAACAGTTTTGATAACTACACTTTAAGATATGGCAGCGATGACACTGTTAAAAGCTTAAAGATGTCATGATGTTTAAAACAAACGCCAAAAATTAGTCTTTATCTATAGCATGAACGTCTTTCCAAAAGTGTCAGCCATGGCTTTCGTTTCCAGTCGGACGGTGAATAATTGACCTAGTATCAGCGCCGATATAACGAGGCTTACTTATTAGCATAGCATTTGACACACACTCAAACCATTCGTTGTTCTTCTTTGACAAATACCCCTGTATGACAGAGTATTATTTTTGAGAATATACTGAAAATTGCATGAAAATTGTCTGAAACATATTGTATGTATGACAATTTAAGTTTGTATATGATACATGGTGTCAGCTAGGTGAAAGATATTAGATCTTAGTTTGCTTGTCATTATATAATGTAAAACATACTATCCACGAGATCTTATTGATCAGTGATACGTAGGTATTGGCATATGTTAGAATTTGACTGACATATGCAGAAGAGGTAATTGTTTGCATTCAGATCTGAAGGGGGTTCAAGACTTATTATGTACGTGTAACAGTTCCATGACTCCTCATCTACATATAGATGATACCCAAACACTGACAAATTGTCCCAGTCTCTTGTTTCTACAATGAGTGATTGATTGATTGTTGGGTGATTGAAATATATCAACATGAGGAAAACTAGATCGGATAATGAAAAGAAACTATTACAAATATTTCTGAAATGTCTTTCCCATCAAATTGAAGACTTTATCATACTAAGTCAAATTTCATATAGACAGAGAAGGGTGCCTCTTTGCTGTAGAGACAACATACAATATATCTCGCGAGAAGAGATGCACAATTCATTTTCTGTAGTCATTTACCAAGAAAAATGATAAAAGCACCCTTAAAGGATGAGTACTATTTATTGTTCACATTGCTCAGTAAAATAACCAATTGGTCTTTTCAGCATATTTTTGACGTTAATAACCAATTGTGGCTTACATTAGTGATTCCTTTTAGTGTTAAAGAAGCAGTAATGTTCATTACCTTTATATATTTAAACCCGTTTAGACAATGTTACAAAGTATTACTTGACCGTGAAACCTCAGTTACTATGAGTCAAATATTAGAATAAATAAAAAGTCAAATGATAGAACGAACAAAAACATTCAGTCTATATGAACTCTAATAAGGTACTTGTGTGCATTCAGGGAACGAATCCACCAACTTGGAAGCGAAACATGTAACTAAGAATATCTAAATGATGCTGGTGATATAACCGTATGCTTTCAAAATGTTTTACTATATAGAACCAACCTCCACGTATATCAGTGTAATATGTGTGTTCTGATATGCGTAAGAACCAATGATGTATAATGTTGAATTTTATTTCCCGTAATGAGAGGAAATATTTCATTTTGTTTAATGGAATGAATTTATTTTGATGACTTTATTCATCTCATCATATCAATACTAGTGTTGTTTTCAAACAAATATTATGCTGCCATTTTATTCGGATACCGGCATAGGCCAGTTTGTTGTAGGTATCCCTCATTTGGCATAATTAATACATTTGGTATTTATCCTTAAAGCTATGTTTTAATTATTGCAAGACGCAGTGAGAACAGTGAAAAGTCTTCGCTTTTCTGAATACCGTAGTTTTCCAAAAGAAAGAAAAACAGCCTTTTGGGGAAAACATATGAAAGGTAACACAGTTCTTGATGTATGTAAGGAAATACAAGTGAAGATTGCTATAAGTCAAAGGTCAGTTTACGCAGAGTTTTACCTTATCGGAATATACTTTTGACTGATGTCTTGTGTAGAGTTTTCTCACCGATGATCGTATTAAAAGCTTTAAAAGAAGATTATCACAATAAAATAGAAGTGTAGTCTATAAGAAACAAAAATGTACATAACAGTGTGCCTCTTAGACCATAACAAATGTATATAGTTTAAACATTTTTGTTTGCCTTGTCTATAAAGCAGAGTTGTGCTACAAGTTATATAGCTGAGATAAAGCCTTTCCCTACAGTAATAACAAACATATATTTACTTGAATCAGAGAGAGAGAGAGAGAGAGATTTTATTTTATCTATCAATGTTGCTTATCTAACAGACGTTTGTCTACAGAGTTCGAATTGCAAACGCCTAATAAATGCAATTAAACAAATTCACAGGGAGACTAAGTTAATGACCAATACAATTGTGACAGCTGTTATGGAAAACATGCAAAGATATATTATATAGAAAAGGATTAATTTCAAGTGAGAATTGAATACACTCCTCAGTAATTCATGAATTATATATAATTATTGTGCATGCATTTGTCTAAAAGAAAGCGCCCCGAATGAGGAGCAAGAACGTTCTTCACGCTTACAATGCACGCCTAGATTATGTTTGTAATTCTGTCTTCACTGGTCTTCGCTGTCAACAAGCAGTTTTAAATATTCCTATTGCCAGAAGCAAGCGACCGGATTCAGCTTGACTGTAAGTACAAGTTGTTCAAAAGACAACCAAGGATGGAACTAAAAATTTGGCGGCCGGTGGAGAACATATCAAAGGGTGAATATCGACTTTTTCAATTCTCGGCAGCCTTTCAAATCAAAGCACAGCCAATTAGTATTGCTTTCATCCGCCAGTAGTATGTACACTGTCTTTGAGTACAGCCAGTATATGGGGGAGGGGGGCATTGTTAAATATTTGATCATTTCTTTTTTTTAAAAGGCAAAAATCTCGATTTTATTAGGTTTTCATCAACATTTTAAACTTTCTTTACCCGTTTTTATCAGTTTTAAAGGTATTTTTTTAAACAGTATAATACTACATTTTCTCATTTTTCATCAAAGACTTTTACCTTTTAACCCCATTTTCTGAACTTTCTGGTAGATTTTTTCAAATTTGTCCCCAAAACACTGTTTCACAGCAACATTTTACCCAACTTTTAAAGTACAGAATGAAACAGATTTTTAGTCGAATTAACTTGAATTTTTCTGAAAGATTTGGAACTAAATACCTACTAATGTAAATCTAATTTTTAAATTTAAAAGCTTATTTTGTACATATCATTTTCAAAATTAAAATAAGTATATTAGATTGAGAAGCGATATACAAGAATCAGTTAGAATTAGTGATCTTATGCTTATGGAAAGACCTTCCGTCGAAATTGAAAAAAAGATATTGAGCATTGAATTTAGAACTAAAAAATATGTAGACGTATTAGCTGGTAATAAGTAGGCACAACTACCAGATTGGGTAAATAATAAGAAAGCAACAATAAATGTTAAGAGTAATTTTGGTAGCTGATATTTTATGCGATATTGTAAAAAATAAAATAAAATTGATTTTTCTTTTTAAATTTTTTTAAAAGATCGGAAAAGGTATAGCTATAAAAAATAACCCGTTATAATATACCTGTCGTTAACGATCGCCTGCATGGAAAAAAATATTCTTATGTGCTATGGAACTTCCCCAAATCATGTTTTAAAGAACAATGTGGATAGACTCTAAAACTGTCCTTTATTATGTTATATCTGTTCTGATGCCTGTGCTATGAAAAGAGCACCCATTTGCCAATTAAGAAAAATAAATCTATCGAACTACCGAATTTAGAGAAACCTGTATATAATTCAGTAGCATCACTTTTGGTCGAATCACTGTCCATAAAGTAAGAAATTCCATTGGGGTCCTAAACAGCCATATTTTAATGTCTGATTCAATTTCTGCCTTTTATTCTACAATGGTGGTAATACTGAATAATGCTGGTGTAAGATAAATAAATGATAATGAAGCATTTGTTTATTGTTCACTTGATAATTTAAAAGTTACAGTGACTGACATCTTCAGACCGTTGTGTAATCAAGGTTTATCACGCTTATAATTATTCGGAAACAGTGCACACACATATCCATTTCTGGAAAGGAGAGATTTTGCTAAAATGTAATTTAGACAGTCAATAAAATTTATCTTTTTGTTTTTACTTCAGAAGGAAAAGAGAATCACAGGGGATTGGAATAATTATCCTTAAATACAAGTAATGTTAAGTCTTTTGTGAAGATAATTGTTTTCGCCCTAAAAATTGCAACAACAAAAACAATGGTGGCATGCTCTATATGATATCTGACTAATTTCTTCTAACAATTCAAACCAAATATAATGATTAAACACTTATATTTCGTACGTACATGATTAATCTTGCTAAAAAAAGATATTATTTTACTGTTCACAAATATTTTACATTTGGGGGACCTGACTGCAATTTATCACAGTACAATTATCTGCTCCGTTTAGAGAAAAGTAAGCTTGAAGAGTGGTAACATCAGGAGTCTTCTGTTTAAATGTCAAAACCAAAAGGTCTCAACAAAGGTACGGGACGTGTTTTATTGCGATCATAAACAAAAATTGTATCAAGTAGGCGGGCTAACCATTCTGAAGAGAAGTCATATTACTTATTTCATGTGGATATTTAATATCAAATAATTAAATAGATAGCTATTGAAGTGACACTTTACAAATAGACATATGAAACAAATAAGATATCTTCATATAAACAGCAGTGAAATTTCCATCAAAATCCAATAAGAACGTACAGAGATTATTTTAAGTTTTAAAATATTCATGGGATATTTGGATATTTAATTTAATATTAATGAGTTCTGAAATTGTCACAGAACATATTGTTATCTTTCAATCGTCTCTTTCAACACATATTAATGGTAATTTTCTTACAATCTTGAAGTAAAGAGTAGTGGAAGAGCCTGCAACACATTTGCAACATTATTTAGAAAATTTTAGCAACATTAAAGATTGAACATTCAATCATTTACATAAAATTTGAATTTCTTACAATCTCAGCATTATATCTTACAGACCACATTTTACTATACATTTTTGAAACGCTGTGCTTTCAAAAAGTATGCACAGACGTGTTCTTCTTCACCTCCCCAGAAAACTAAAACTGAACCTTTTCAAAACCTAATTGAAACCTTGATTTTATTATTAATATAACTTTCGCGCATTCATTATCATTTAGTAATGTGCTGATCTGAAAATGAACGTTAAGTTAGCCCTATTGTGATGGAAATAAAACAAGCAAATGTTTTATGCTAATTTAAATATGTTTAAATTATTTCAAATTGTGTTTCTAGTCTGTAAAGTCATCAAAACTAAGAAATGATACTAACTTTGACATTCCTTAAATAAATATCTTGAATGCGCAATCTTCGAAACAGTCGACTGATTTTCATCAATTTTACTGTTGCTTACTTCAAGATATTCACCTTTATTTTCATAATGTTCTACCAAGAATTCATTGTCAGTTAATATATAATAATTTCCTTACATATCGATCGGAATGCATGTCTCAGCCATGGATGCAACTGTCAGGTAACATAACACACATGTTTGCCGCTATTGAACCAGTAACGCGAAATGTCGTTGAATAGGAATTTGTTCATGAAATAAATCAATGTAGTTCGTACATAAAAGTTACATTTTTCGTCAATACAAAGAGTTAAGACTATAAAGAGAAAAGTAAACTTGGTCGCCATTATTTCAAATAATGTTCATATTGATTGTTAAAAACAAACAATTTATAGTCCACAAATTTCATATATAATATTTGCAGACGTGAGTGTAATTTATTACCCATGTAAGTTTTAACAAATGAAAAACAAAGTAAGCTTGACGAGTGGAAGCATTCGAGACATCCCACTCTAATGTCAAATCTCAGCATAGGTGCGGTACTTTCTGTATTTGGACTAAAAGTAAAATGACAACAAAAAAAATATCTTAAATCAATTGATATGGAATCACCGTCTGTGGAAGTTGCAGCAAGAGGAACATCAGTAAAATTACATTCAATTTTATTTTACTTCAACCCTACGCCGAATAATAATATCAAAATTACAATAGGTATCATATTCATACACCAAACAGATGTGTGTACGTGTGTTTGTGTGTGCATGGGGGTCATTTTTAAACGAAGCTTTGTAACCTGTAGTGCTAACTAATAGTAAAAGATAATTATTAAACTTAAATGGAAATCTTCACATAAATAAAAAATAATGTTGACCTCTGGACATAAAAAAACGATCAGATTTTCATCAATTTCCGCTAACAATGTATTGAAATATTTAAGTTTTGAGGTATTAATGGGAGATAATATCTATAGAGTTATCTAATATTCATGAGTCTTGATGATGTGGCAGAAAAGTATACAAATAAGTGTAAAGTTTAATCGTCACATTAAAGCAAATTAATGGTAATTTTCTTGCAACTTGACCAGAAAAAAAACCGTGCCTGTGTTATATCCTAAAACACTTTTGCATAGTTACTTTAACATATAAATAGGATAAAATACATGCATTTATTCTCATTTGGAAAAATGTTTATCTGAAAATGAATGTTAAAATACATCAGTTCTATTAATATAACAGATAAAGCAAGTTTCTTGTGCTATATTAAAGGTTATTCAACTTATTTTAAAGGATTGTTCCTCGTGAGCGAAGTCCACAAATTAAAAAAGGGTATTAATTTTGAGAAGTATATCCTAAATTGCAGTGATGTTTATGTTAAGGGGTATTCTCTTTTACTTAACAATGTTCTGTCAGAAAGTTTTTGGATTACAGTCCTTAATTTATTCACTTCAAAATAACTATGGATCACATTCTTACCCTTTTTGTTTTCATCACCATCACTGTAAACTATATCTACCTACTTCTCTTCCTCACTGCATTATTCTCGATCGCTTATCTTATTCTTTAACAAGAAAAGAAAACCATCCAACAAACAAAAAAAAAGCCCCCAAAAAACCCAAACACAATGGCCGAAAAAAACACCACAATGGAATCCAGTAACAACCCTCTCCTGAAAACATAAACCACTCAACAAGACCTTAAGAAAAATAAATAAAAATGAAACAAATCCAACAAACACTACAACAAAAAAGCCACCAACATAAATCACAAATACTCAGACATCTTTAGCCTCACACAAATAAGACAAGCTTCAAATCCTAACACGAATATCGAAATTCAAACATTCAAATTTCCAGATACATGGAAACTTGCGCATATTTTCCCCATTCCTAAAAAAGGTGATTACACGAGGTTACCAATTATAGACCAATGTTCTACTTAGCTGTGCTGCAAACATTATTTTGAAAGATACATTTTTAAACAATTGTATAATTATTTCATAAATACTGTCTTTTTTACAAGTTTCAATCAGGATTTCTTCCCGGTCTCACCACTAATTTTCCAATTATTGAATTATATCATGGTATATGTAAGTCAATGGAACAATCTCATCATTCTTGTATTGTATTTTGTGATCTATCAAAATCTTTTGATATGCTCTGCCTCAGAGGCTTATTGTTTCAGGTAATCTGATAAAATGGTTTGACAATTATCTAAAGTACTATAAAACAAATGATCCTTTTGCATGAAACTTATTCGCGGGAAGCGATTATAAATGCTGGTGTATAATATAGACTTCTACAACATGTATGCAAATATGTAACTGGTTCAGGACGATTTCAAAACCTTTTTCAAATAGCCAATGCTGCCATTGTGCCCCTTCTCTCTCTCTCTCTCTCTCTCTCTCTCTCTCTCTCTCTCTCTCTCTCTCTCTCTCTCTCTCTCTCTTTCTCTTGTTGTACAATAATTTTTCATTATTAGCCTTTGCTACACTGTTGTCATGTTGAAATATGTTGCAATACTTGTATCATGTAGGGAGAGGGCTAATTTGAGTTGGTAGAACTAGTGCCCAATCCGATTATATCATACTGTGACAATAAAATATGTTTAAACCAAACATTCAGAAACCCAATAACAAAAGCCCAAAAGGAAGAGGAAAATAAAATATGATACAAATCAACACTAACAACCCAACATTTAAAGCTCAACAAGAAAACCTGCCGAAACATAAATTACAGCAAGGAACCCCGACCAAATTCCAACAACAAAATAATAAGACCAAAAATGAAAAAGAATAAATAAACAAAGATAAAGAAGAAAAACTAAAACACACCAAAATATACCAAAAGAAACCCGCTCAAAAACAAGAGAAACAGCAAATTACAAACCCAATGAAACAGAGCCTGCAACAAAACCCCAATAACGAAAGACCAAAAGCAGAAACCAGCTTAAAAAAACTTCACACAGCCAAACAGAACAATCAAGAAAAAAGACACATCAACATAAACGCAACAAATGTCGACCAAATCAAACTAATAACAATAATTCGACCTACTAAACTAGAACACAACAACTAGGAATAATAACAAAAAAGTCAAACAAACAAACTTAAAAACATAATAATTCAGCACCCAAAAGCCAACCGCACAAAACTAACAAAAAAGCTATAAGACAATGAAAGCCTACAAATAAGAACCTTAAAACAGCACCCAATCAATGAAAAACTCAACACAAATGAAATTAACATCCCAAATCAAAAACATCCCTTTGATAAAAGCAAAACCTCGAAGAAAGGAAATCACCAAATAAACAGAATTAAAATCGAACATAAACAAACTACAGCAAAAAAAAAAAACCACACACACACAAAAAGCAAAACAAACAATTGCAATAATACTAGTCAAGAACAAATTCCACGTCCACCTCTATCACCCCAAAAAACAAATATTATCTTTTTAAACAAAACCCAGTAATAGAAAGCAACAAATATCATGAAACTTCAGCAAAATTTGCAAATAAGAAAAACAACCATAACATCCGATCAAAATATTCAACAACAAAAAACTCAAAAGCAAAAGTCAACAACGTTAATCAAACTACAAAATGGTCACGTCAAACTCCCCAAATTAAAGAAATACCAGCAATAAGCAGCAAAAATCCGATACAAAACAACATCAAAAACCAGACAGAAATATACCAAAACAATGATGAAAAATTATACCGCATAGCCTCTGATCAACAACAGAAATAACAACAATAAAACACAAACTTGATAAAGAACAACAACAACAAAGCAACAGCAAAAATAAAACCACCCACACCTACCCCCGATATAGAAACCCTAGAAAGAACACAAAAGAAAACATCCCAAACACAAAAACATAATCCTCAATGCCAACATCTAAAACCCTCCAACACAAAACCAAGAACACAAATTCAAGGAAACAACCAAAGAACAAGGGGAGTAAAACAAACAAACAAGCAAAAACAAAACAAAACAAACAGAACAAGGCATCATTTCAACCCAAAACCAAAAAGTCCAACAATTAAATCCGAACCATACGAAACCAACGACAAAACCACAAAAAAACAACAAAACGTAAAAGCATAACAAAAAGACATTGCCTCTTGTTTATGTTTATATCTAGTATCAAAATATGCTAAATATGAAGGTAAAATATAAAGAGAATAGGACTGCAATTCTAAATTTGTAGTGACATGAAGAATCCTGCATTTAATTTGTTTAGGTACGAACCATATACACAAGAGTTTCCAATAATCATCCACAGTTTAAATGGAAATGATTCAACATTTGATCATCAAAGCTTTATTAAAAGAAACGAAACATGATCCAGATGAAGAAGTTGCTATAATACCATAAAATACTCAGAGATATAGCACATATAGAAACTGTTTTCCTAAAGAAATAGATTAGCAAGGAAATTATTAAAGTTAAGGCATACAAGACAGCCAAATTGCATGATTCTTTTAATTTTATGCCAAAGTCTCTTAGTGTATTATCAAATATCTTACAAGATGACAAATGTTATCGCACAAAAAACATTAAAAAACATTCGAAGAGAGTTTTTGATTAAAGATATATACTCAAATGAATGTATGACTGACGCTTTTCAAAGTATTTAATGGAATTGAAATATCAGCATTGGAATCATTTTATAGTTCGTTAAAAGGCGAGAATATAAATAATTAAGATTATGATTATGTTCATACATTTTGGGAATATTTTAAATTTTAAGACACTGATATCTGCACGATTACTACGTTGTAAAATATTATACCATTTTTACTAGCAGATACATTTCAAGGATATGGAAATAAATGTCTTCTTAATTACAATATTGATCATATACACTAGTATTCGTTTCCAGGACTGGCAAATGATGCTTCATTGAAGTTAACAGGGATCAAATTAGAAACATTACCTGCCATGGATATGTATCTACTGACAGAAAGTAACATTGGAGGTGGGATATCTTTGGGGTATCTATGATTTCAAATAAATATGCAAAGGTGAACAGCGAATAATATGTAGATAAGGAATTATAAAGAATGACGGTGTCTATGATAAATATAAACCAAAGTCATTCATCATGTAATTTTATCCTAAGAGCTTATATGGCTGCACGATATTCCAGCTATTGAGTTTTCGTGGCAAAATAAAGGACGGCTAGAAATTTTAAAATATAGAGATCATGAAAATACGGGTGCTTTTTTAAAGGTTGACATAGAAATATCAAAAGAACTACTGTATTTATTTAAAGACCATCTACTTGGACTTAAACTCACAATACCAAAATACCTATCACCATATCAATTAGAACTAATTTAGAAGGAATTAGGATCCTTATGCAACGCACAAATGCTCTTATGTACGTTATATTGCAAACAGAGGTACTTAGTGCTTCATACAGTCTTGAGAAATTATATATGATATTGAAGATTAAAGTAAATAAACTACATGTAGCCATGTATTTAAGCAAGAAAATTGGTTAAAGCAATATTGATCTGAATACGAGACTAAAAACGGAAGCAAAAAACGATTTCGATAAGGATTTATTCAAAGGGGTTATTAATCATGTATTTGGTAAACAAACAGAAACTCATAGAAAAGGAGGATTATACACATTACTAGTGACAAAGATCGGTTTAATAAGTAACAAGTGCAACCAAATTACAAAAGTAGAACAATAATGAGGATATTGTAATGGTCTAAACACAAAATTTCTGCTGATAGCCAGTACATGGTAGATTTCCCATCCTAGAAGTATCAACGCTATTAATGTATAACTTTACTCCTAATTTCTAGTTTTCCTCCTCTTACTACCCTGACTCGACTTATCAAACTGTGTAAACTCCTTGTCTAAACCTCATTCTCCCTTCGATATGGTCAATTCCTCGGCTTCTCAGGTCATGTGTCTTTAGCAAACCCAGAAAACAGAAATTAGGAGTATTATCCTAGTTAGGAATAGAGGCAGAAATGCCATCAATACGTACGTATTTACAAAGTACAAACTTTTTTAAATTATCTTTGAATTTGCTTATTTTAATCTTATAATTTTCTTGAGATACACATGAATAACCTTGTCAAGTCATCTTAAAGTTTATCTAAAAACATCTTGAAAAATATGGGTCTTTAGGGAGGTTAGTTAGGGATTTAGTATAATACAATAGGTGAGTACAGCTACTAAGATAAGACTGTACTAGACCTAAAGCAGATTTCAGAAACATTACTAGTTATTTGTACATATTGTAATCACCAGGCACGAGATAAATAAAACATAGTAAGTAAAGAGAACAACGTAGGTGAAATAGTGAATATTATTGAGGATTAGAGTCAGGAAGAGGTTTGTGTACCAATTGGGTATGTTAATACCCCGAAATACTAAGCAAGATCCAGATTTAAGAAATAGGATGAAAGACATGGTCAAAAAGCTAGAAGTAGTAAAGGACTAATAGAAGGCTCAGATAATCATGCCCTACTTAAATGATTTTCGTAAATATATTTTAAATGAAGAATAATTAAATACATTGTTAGGTAGAACAAACTTAGTTGATCTAAGTGATGGTGATTCGTAAGTACTTAATACATGTATTCAGGTGATAATATAATGACAAATGTTAAGAAGGAGAAAAAGAAGTTTAATCAAAAACGTAAAATGTTCAAGGAAATTCCAGAAAATAGTAAAAAAAAACAATAATAATGGAACAAAGGACGTAAGTAAGTTCTTTACCTGGAATGTTGGTGCATTTGTCTTTTTAATTATGTATGTAAAAGGGTCTAAATGCGTCACAAATATAATACTTTAATATCTATTAAATTACATTATAAGTAATAATTGGGTTTTCATAATTTTAATAAGATGAGACGTGAATGTGTAAAATGGATTTCTAGAAGTTATTACTTAACATATCATTATGATTGCAAACATGACATGAAGATATGTAAAAGCCCGTAGCTATGACCATTAAAATCAAAAAGGAAATATATGAAACTGAAACTATTTTCATGGTAATAAATTGTATCAAAACCTATTAGATGTATACAATGTTATAATAGTCAACATAAAACGTATTGTACATATATATCTAATGTATATAATTATTGACCACATCCTGGAAGAGTGTGTTCTTGTACACAATAGGTTCATACAAGCTATTGGTCTGATCATATTGAAACTGGTGAACATGAAAAGAATATGGAATTTTTACTACGTATTTGTGACTTAAAATGTGGAAAGACAGATTTAAAAAGAAGGGTTGAGAAAAGAAAAACAAATATATTTTATTTACTTAGAGTAGCAATATGTAATTATTGAAAAGGTTATATGGATAATAAACGTATGTTGCAACTGATCAAAAGGAAGCTATTTCTGGATTAAAACAATTGATGTATGTGACGTTTCTATCTGTATTAGTATATATATATATATATATATATATATATATATATATATATATATATATATATATATATATATATATATATATATATATATACAATAACACTTTGGAATAATCCTGAAATTACTTTCTGTCAGTGTGATTCAACATTTCTTACAAAGGATTTAGATGACCACTAAAATCAGATAAACAAAGACATAATACGTATAATAAGTTAACTGAATAATCAAAAACGTATGATAACTTGTTTGGCTACAAAGAAAACTTTTAAATGAATATTCATATTTAGGAGAGCAAGCTATACAGCATAATATTGTATTGAACTATTTTTTTCTTAATTACCTAAAACAAAATGTACAATAAATATATGGATACATACAATCCTTCATCAATTAATGTACGCTATGACTATACAAAATTGACTGAAATAGAACTTAAGAACAGAGATGACAAATCTTAAAAGATTTAAATAAATGCGAAACATTTATTGCAAGAAAAGAACCTTTATTATAAAACAGTGATAAGGTATTACATAAGTTAAGATGTACATGTGAGTGTTTAGTAACAAAGGGGGGTTATAATGACCATATAACAACAACTAAACATAAATGAATACTTGAATCTAATATATTTCATGAAAAATTGATACAATATAAACCAGAAGTTATTTTATTTAGCTGTTAATACAGCTATACGGTTCAGATTACAAAGCATATATAAGCCTTACTTTACTATAGAAGGTGAAAATTACTTAGTAAAAAACTATGTTAAAAATAATTAACATTGAATGGATTTTATATTTTTAACTGTAACATTAAATAAACATTCTCTGTAATAATTAAATGTTACATATTTCTTTATCATCCGTCTTTATTGATCCCTTTACATACATTTTTTTTTATAATCTGATTTTACAATGGCATATGACTTAGATCATAACCAAATAAACCCATTTATTGATTGTCCATTAAGTTCATATATTAAAAAAACCCTGCTATGTTCTTGTTTACGTGTGGTATTCCATAGATGTTGTCGTTCGGATAGTAACTTGTATATTGAGTGTCTATCATTTGAGTCAGATCCTTATAAAATATCATATCTTTTACGTACAATATTAGTGAGTCGGTGTCCGTAACCAATAATTTAATTTTATTTTTATATCGTTCTTTCAAATTATTGTAGTAACGAACGGTGTAAGCTCACAAGATTGGTTGGGTTTAGGGAGACAACTATGGATCATAGAACTCAACTGGCTCGTGTCTGCGTACAACCCTACTTAGCTTGCATTAGGATGGAAGGATTGTTGTTGGAAAATGAATCTACTCCATGTCACCATATGGTACCAATCTATATATGCTACCAGATGGTAGTGTGCCTACATATGTAAGTCGCAGGAACGAGTAACCGAGGAGGAAAGTGTTTGGGCAGGAATGAGTAATCAGTTGCAAACTGTCCGACTGCGGGATCTAGGTGGACTGGCCACCGTCGTCACCAAGGCAATGCTGCGTGCCCTGTTACCTTAGTGTAGGCGTAACAGTTCATCTCCCGGTATCTATGGTGCTAAACTACTGGGTTTCTTCGAGCTGCAGCCAGTATAACCAGTTACGACTAGGGGTAATGAAACAAAAGAAAAGAGTCAAACAAGCTTTCAAGATTTAAAACACAAATATTTCATTTCCTAAGATAAAATAATATTTCAACAAACAATCAAAGTGAAAGAATTAAAAATAACTTACAGTATAGAATATGGAATATCACACAAGTTCTAGAAATGTTTCCAATAATTCCAACGGAGCTGAATAATTCTTACAGTTTAGGTAGCAGTACTAAATCCAAAATGTACTGTATAATAATATCTCTGAAGCAGAATACCACACACAAAATGAACCAATCTCGTTTATGACCTCTCAGGCTGACGAACTATATAGAAAAATGAAGAACGCTGCGATACATCTTATTATATAGCTTTCTTTATACTGCGTCTTACAAACAAACAAAACCCATTTCTTCTTCCGTCTCAAATCAACAACTCTCTATAACTATCTTATTCTAACTTCTGGTCAAAAAAATTAATCACTCCTGAATTGCAAAATCCAGGTCAGGTCAAGAGCAAAACTCACGAGCTGATTCACGTTACATGACTAATGCTTCAAACGACAATATTGATATTTCCAGGAAAAATGTACTGGGTCACATTTAAATTACCGTATATGTGTACTCTGCAAAACGACACATATTAGACTATTATACAGAGGTCATAAACTAATAAAACTATACCATTTTTTAAAAAGAAATGATGCATAGTTCCGTAACACAACCACTACTTGCATTTCGATTATTGTTTCAGAATTAATAGTAGTAGTGGGCTTGCTTGGGTCTCCTGTTAAATGTGATGTAATTGTCGAAGACTTATTTGGTTTCTAGTGACACCATGCTATAAGAAACTTGCAGAAGATTTGGAAGAAAAAGAGGCATGGCAATCCTAATGCAGATTTTGCTTTTAAGATTTCTATCCTCAATATAAGAAATTTAAAAACATAAAATAAAAACCACGGTACTTTAGAATGTTAGATTTGAAATCGATGATTGCAGGAATATACGGAAGCCGAGTGAAATTCGGTATATATATTAAACATACAAAACATGAAACTATTGTCCAATGGTATTTGCTGTAAAGTCCCTAAAATGGATTAAATATCTATGATGTAAACTTATTGAATTATAAACCATTTAATAATGTTTTAATACTATTTCCTCGAAACAACTGTAAGCAACAAAAGTTAGCATAATACTAAATTGTATGTACCACCATTTGACTTGAACAAAAACAAATTTTGTTTCGTGGGTTTAACGTCATTTTTGGCGGTCGCAATATTTCGTGGAGGAAGAACCAGAGAATGCCCCTGGAAGAACCACCGTCCCACGGGATGTTACTTGCAAGCCTTCTCACATAACTGATCCCACGTGGACAGCTGTGAGATGTGGGTGATCTTTAAAGGTGCGAAATTTAGTGGTCGAAACTTTGCTAAAAGTTAACATTTAAACATTCGGAAATTAGGGATAAAACATTCTTGGCTCCAAGTATCAAAATTGCAAAAATTAAACACGCGGAACTTTCCAAAATCGGGAGTTTTGTTAAAAGTTCTCAACGCAACAATATTTCTCTTGACATTAATTTATGTATTTAATCCTAGATGAATCATATGATTTTTTCACTAACATAATCCGAGCCCATGGTTTTAATCAAAAGGCATTAATTGCGTCAAAGGAAGGGGGGGTGGGGGTAAAAAAATAACTTCTAACAATTCGTACTTTAGAAAAGTCGAAAACAAATATAAGACTGTAGGAATAAGTACCTTAATGAATACAAGTATGAATAATGACAGAATGTTACAAATGTCGTATTTACATATACGAAAACAAATTTGAAAGCATATCACGAACAGAAAATATGATTAGCGGTCTTTAATCAAGATATGTGTATGACAAACCGAAGAAATGCAACATAAAAAAAAATATATCTAACATTATTGTTTTTGAGAGCTGTTTACTATTCAGTACGAAGCTTACAATTCATCTCTCGCTTAGTTACATAGAAAACTGTGTAAAACAAGCAAGTAAATTACGTACATTAGCAGTACTGATTTTACAGATGTTACAAAACATAGTTAAGTAGATACTAGTTGAAGCTAATAGACTTGAAGCCATACAACAGTCTTTTACTTACAAAAACAAGAGCTACTCAATCCGCTTTTCGACATTTAGCAGGAACGTTCTTGCATACAAACCTGGGGCTTTCTAGACCCGATACCACATACTTAAGTCATGTTGGTCATTTTGTATGTACTGTTTGCAATTATTGCTGACAGTGTGCAACATATTTTAGCTAATAGATGACTTGCGAATTTTACCAGACTCAAGTTTCCCGGTAAACGCAAAAGCAGCAATTTTCAATAATATAATCCACATAGATGGCACTGGATCAATGTCGCATGTAACTCAAAGTGTTGCCGTTAAATTGAAATTTTACAAATTTAATGGCGGGCGGATTTCCTGTATTTATGCGAATTAGCAATATTACGATTTTTAAGAAACAAATCTACTATGAACTACCGCATCTGTATTTGATTTACCACAACCATACACACACAGAGTTTGATGCAAAAAACCATTTCCTTGAAATACCTTGAACATTTTGGTATTATTTACCAATCTGATGATAAAATTACCTTCATAACAGTGTGTACCTTAATAGAACAATCTACGATTCAGCAACTAGGTGAAATAGCAATAATATTGATCTACTGATATATATATCCATGGTGGACAGCATTAACAAACATATATGACATGTACATAAATAGGGCTTGAGAGACAAAAATAAATTTAAGCTGAAATAGTGTTAGCCTTTGAAGAAATGTATACCACATAGACAAATACTAAAGAGTCCGAGAACAATTAAGAAAGTGTGACGCTTTAAAGAGTGAACAAAATGGCAATGTTAATCACTTCTTATAATAATTGTCACAATCACAATATTCAGCCAGTCATCATGTTTGCAAAGGCACAGGAAAGATTGTTATATGCTGTTCACAAATATTATCAGTTAATACCAGATTAATTAGGACTTTTTGGGCGTGGCTCTTGGCAACCTTAAACATAACTGATTTGATATCCAAACACAAGCCATACTAGTTACCTAGGATACTGTAACTATCTGCTTGAAGTGGATATTTAACCTTGAACAATGCATGCAACCAAACTATTCCATTCCAACAGGATAGAAATGTTGGGGAATGAACTCTTGGCATTTCTGACACCGTATATTTCTGATTGATTCAAACAATCAATTCGTTTCAATGTTTACGCTTGAAATAAGGTCAATCAGCGGTACCTGGGTTTAATTTTATTTCAGGTACTCTTTGAAACGTTCAATGTTTGAAATATCCTTCATGAAATATATTCTAATTTACACAGATTACAGATTTCTGAAGTCTGTACTACGCTATCCTATTTATATGTTGGCATCAATTATGTTGCATAAAGTCATATATATATGTATATATATATATATATATATATATATATATATATATATATATATATATATATATATAATAACGTATTCAATACAATCGCATATGTGCCAATAATCACCATGCAGCCCATTTAAGCATATTTTACTACACATTATAGCTGGCATTCTCAATATGTTAGGCTGAAATACTGAAAGCATGCAGACCATGATTCTATATTGATACTTGAAATGAGAGTAGCTCCTAAACCAGCCTCTAAACGTTTTGTGACTTCCCTAATAATTTGACATTACGTTTGAGTAAAATAGTACGTTCTGACTGTCTTGTTTATAAGATAATTTTCCTAGTGTTCTTAATAACTTTTTCAATTTAATTTAACGATGACATCATGTCCACTTTTATTATTATTATTATTATTATTATTATTATTATTATTATTATTATTATTATTATTATTATTATTATTATTATTATTATTATTATCCAGCTTTCGAACCACTGCCATGTTGTGTTTGCCTGATCTCTTCTAACACTGAGGTTGGGCCGCTTCCTGTGACACTAAATCTCAGGGACTTTGCGTAGTATTCTTGCTGCTCTTGGATGAGCCGCTCTCTGCCTTGGGTCTGGATTCAGTGTTATTTCCAGGTTTTTAAGGATGTCCCTGAGTTTTGGTGGTATTATTCCAAATGTGCCCCCTACAGTCATTAAAATTCAATAAGTAAAATCTATGTAGACCTTTCTAAGTTTTCTAGTCAGATCACTGTACTTTGTTACTTTTTCTTGTTCCTTACGTTCGAAGTGAGGGTCCCCTAGAATTGCTGTAAACAATGTAAGGGAACATTTTACTATTGATATGAAAACGGAATGAAGAACGATCAAAAAATGATGGAAAAGGAACGCTGAAGGAAAACCGAACGAATGAAGTACGAACGTTAACTGAAAGATTAATGCATTGTGTAGAAGAACGGAGAGAGCAACTGGAAAACGCAAAAAGCACAACGATGAATGATAATGAATACAAAATCAAATGAGAACACGTGTCCTGGATGGACTTGGAAATGAATAATAGCCACTTCAAACAGGCGACCTTGGTGTATCAAAGAGTAGATTTAAAAAGCTACAACGATGCATTGTGTGTCAAAGTTATCATACATGTATGACCTTAAGTGTAATATTTGCAAGCAATAGCTGTGTTGAAGGCGCCTTTACCTTTTCGGGTAAGTTTGGAAATATGCACAAACTATACTTGATTAAAGAAGGAAAGGGAGCAGCATGAGTGACTTTGGTATGATATAGAACATCTGCATTTCATAATCGTAAACGTGAGTCATATATTTATACAGACATATGTTAGTTTTTGATTTTTGCTCCTATCTTTCTTTTCAAAACGTAGCTTACAACTCGACTTTGAAGAGTACAATTATTTGCAGATCTAAGGTGAAACATGAAGGGTTGTAACTGTGTAGCAAAACCTTGACAATAAATATTATTTCATGTGCTGACCCGCCGTTTACCTCCAATCAATGAAATCATTATGCTATATTTTGTTTCTAGGAGACGCATCAACCTACGTGAGATGGGGAAAGACAAAATAACCAGTTAATACCACATAACGCGTGTACCATGGTAAGGACAACTGCGTTTGATACAAAAGAAATAAAGCACAATTTCTCTAACACACAAGAAGCAAAGACTCTTAGAAGTAACTGCTCATACATCCAACTGGCAATGGGAACAAATGTGTGCATTATAAACTCATGCAAGACCCGTTACTAGACTAATCGTTCTTTATACAACTATTAGAGTTACAGATTTAACGTCAGCTGTGTTCGGGTATTTACTTAGTCTATTTGTATGAAAGGATCTATTACTATCATAAATATGCATATATATATATATATAAATATATATATATATATATATGAAGATTGAAGACAATGCTATCCCAAACTGTCCGGGCCTTAGGTGGCTGGCAGCAAAAGTGTTATCGTTTACAATATTTACGATATGAACGTCTTCTAACAAAATTTTACACAAGTGTGCATGACAGAGTAGAAGTGTACGTTACAATTACTGTTTAGTCCCTAGTGGCGCACAATGATACAATACAACGAAATTAGTTTTTTATTTACTATTTTGCAGAAAACCTTAGCATGTGTGTGTATGTGTGTGTGTGTGCACGTATGGCAGTCAGAACATACGGTTTCAGAAATGCCAAGAGTTCGTTCCTCTACCTGACTATCCTGTTGGACTGGAATAGTTTGGTAGCATGCTTTGTGCAAGGTTCAATATCCACTTCAAGCCGATAGTTACCGTGTCCTAGGTAACTAGGAAGACTTATGTTTGGATATCAAATCAGTTATGTTTAAAGTTATTTCGAAGAGTCACTCCCATGGAGTCCTAATTAATCTAGTATTAACTGATGATATTTCTGAAAGCACAGAGCAATATTTCCTGTGCTCTTTGCACACATAGTGGCTGGGTGAATGTACTCAGGTTTTTATTGTATAAAATTGTCCTTTTAGCTTTTTAGTTTATGGAGAGGCTTAGACTATGGAAGACTACTCTTCTAAAAGTCAGTTACATGTTATGAATACGTGTGTGGTTTCAGAGTTACCGCGACAACTCTGTATCTTGGGTGGACAAAAAAAATGCAAATGGAATTCCTTATCTCATGACTGTCCACTATTAATATACAAAAACAAGTTACTATCAGACATTTAAATGTGTAGTTTGATACTGAAAAAAAGTTGTCTAGCCCTTAACAAGTGATATGACTAAACTCCTTTAGTTACACTTTCAATTCATTTCAATGCTTACGCTGAAAATACTGTCAAATAGCGATTCCTGGGTTTTATTTTATTTAGATACTCTTTAAATCTTTCAACATTTTAGATATCTTTCATGAACTATATTCTAATTTATACTGATTACTGATTCCTGAAATATGTACTACGTTACCGTATTTATACGCCAACATCAATCACATCACATAAAGTCCGATAGGGAAAAATCATAATCAGAAAAGTCATATATGCACCAATACACACCATGCAGACTAT
The DNA here is from genome assembly GCA_029931535.1 of Margaritifera margaritifera. Lineage (NCBI taxonomy): Eukaryota > Metazoa > Mollusca > Bivalvia > Unionida > Margaritiferidae > Margaritifera > Margaritifera margaritifera. Next base: position 100,519 of record JAQPZY010000742.1, on the reverse strand, counting down.
CCTCTGAATGTTTTGTGACTTCTCTAATTGACATTACGTCTGAGTAAAATCGTACTTTTTGACTATCTTTCTTTTCAAACTATTTTAACGATGACATCATGTCCGTTTAAATTACGATTATTAATATCAGTATTGCTATTATTATTATTATTATTATTATTATTATTATTATTATTATTATTATTATTATTATTATTATTATCCAGCTTAAAAACCCTTGTGCTGCCATGTTTCGCTGATCTCATATTATCTTGAGGATGGGCCGCTCCCTGTGACTTTAAATCTCAAGGACTTTGTGTAGTATTCTTGCTGCCTTGGGATGAGCTGCTCTCCACGTGGGTCTGGATTCAGTGTTATTTCCAGGGTTTTTAGGTTGTCTCTGAGCTTTGATTGTATTGATCCAAATGTGCCCCCTACAGTCATTAAATTCAATAAGTAAAATGTTTTGCAGACCTTTCTAAGTTGTCCAGTCAAATCAGTGTATTTTGTTACTTTCTCTTGTTCCTTTCGTTCGAAGTGAGAGTCCCCTGGAATTGCTGTGAACATTGAAAGGGAACATTTTACTTTTGATATGAAAACGGAATGAAGAACAAATAGGAAATGATGGAAAATGAACACAGAAGGAAAATGGAACGAATGCAGCACAAACTTTAACGCAAAAATGTATGCGTTTTGTAGACGAAAGGAGAGCGCAATTGGAAAACGCAAAACGCACTATGAGGAATGATACTGAATACAAAATCAAATCAGAACACGTTTCCTGGATGGCTTTGAAAATGAATAATAGCCACTTCAAACAGGTGGACGTGTTTGTAAAATAGTAGATTAAACACGTATTAGGTGTCAAAGTTGTCATGCATTTCATATACTTAAATGGATTATTTTGCAGCACAAGATGTATTTCAGACGCCTTTACCTTTCTGCTAAGTTTGGAAATATACACAAACTGAAGAAGGAACGTGCGCAGTATGGGTGACTTTGGTATCATCTAAAACACTTGCATTTCATAATCGTAAATGCAATGTTTATACAGAATAAGCTTAGTTTCGTTGCCTTTTTCGTTTTTGTTTCAAAACGTCTGTTATAACTCAGCTTTGAGGAGTTAAGGTGTTCGCAGATCTTAGATAAAAGATGAAGGGTTGTAACTTTATTCCAGAGTCTTGACAATAAATATTATTTCATGTGCTAACCAACCGTTTAATTTCAATCAATTAAATCATTATGCTATATTATGTTTCTAGGATACGCATCAGCCAACATGAGATGGAGAAAGACGAAATGCCAAGTTAATGACACAGAACTCGTATACTAAGGTAAGGACATTTGCGTTTGATAGGAAACAAAAGGCACAATTTGTTTAAAATAGAAGAAGCAAAGACTCTTAGAAGTATCTGCTTATACATCACACTGGCAATGGAAACAAATGTGTGCACTATAGTCTATTGTAAGACCATTTACAAGACCAATCGTTCTTTATACAACCATTGGCGTGACAGTGACGGCATCTATTTGGATCATAAATATGCGTGAGATATATAGGAACATATATAGACCAAACTGACCGGGCCTTAGTCCATTGGACTTCATCTTGGATGAATGGTTGCAAAGGAATCATATTACAATGAGGTATAAAATGGGTCATGAATATCAGACACTGTATCAGAACTAAAATTTAACAATCGTAAATGTATTTTACATCTTTTGAACAATAGGTCGATGCTACTTAAGACGGTAAGATAGCTGACGTTGATTATCGAAAAATAAATTAACTAATAATCCAGTTTATATCTCAATTTTATCGAGTGTAATTAGCACAAAAAAGTGAGATTCTTATTAAAAGATATATTTTGAGTAGTACATTGTGCGTTTTAGACAGGATAGCTTGGGATAAGTCAGTTCTTCTATATCACATGACTTTAGTATTTTTTTATATTGATCGTCACACACTAGTGCATGCGCGGTTGGGTTTACAAAATATAATTTCCAGCAGGTAATCGCTACAATTTATATTATCAAAGTCGCGACGGATAATTTTTCCAGCGAGCGGCAATCACCACAATGTATAATATCAAGGTCGCTACGGAATTTCACCCAGCAATATTTCCCACCTAGCTCAGTGATGTGTATCAAAGGTTAATTACAAATACCTGCAAATCCGCTGCTATTTTTGGTCGCTAACGTCCCGGTTTCGTATGTGTGCTCGGAGTTGCCTGTGGTTTTCCGTTTCTGCCAACACAGTTTCGAACTCGGCCACGCTAATGATTTTATTTTCGATAGCTACTGAGTACAACTTTGCAATTTTATTGAGACTACTTTGAGCTGCCGCGAGAAGTTCTGAATAGACACATATTCGCGAATGCAGCCGTAACGAAATTATTTTACTAGAACTACCTGCAACACCAATTACTATCGATATGGCTCCAACAACAATCCCGATTGGTGCACCTATAATAGTTGTCGTAACTGTGATTCCAGCAACACCAAGGTCAACAGTTGCTACAGCGGCGATTCCACAAATCGCATCTACAACCAAACACAGGCGTTTGCATTTCGTGGCAAGCGCGGTTCTCTTAACGATTTCATCTCGCAGTTGCAGTTCCGCTTCCATTAATTTTTCACGCCAGTAATAGTGAGGGTCCATTATAATTCTTCTATTAATAATACAATTGCGTAGTACAATTGCTCGACAACCATGCCTTATTCATACGAAACTTCTAACCAATTACCCTTTGTTGCAGGTACAGCTGCCATAAAATTATAGAAAATATCTTCTTGTGGAATACATACATATCTGGCAATTGTACGTTCTGCGGGTACGACACCACGTTCATATAGAACCATATTGATTACGCCCTTGTTTGCTGTCTAAAACGAGTATACTTGTCTTCGACCAAGAACTGTTACACGGACAATGCGTCCTTGTTAAATAACAGTCGAGCTTTTCTCTTCTCGGTTGTTTTAATGTTGGCCTTATCGGTGAATCCCACATTAAGCTGCTGATCATTTTTCAACATCGCTATTTGACCCCACCCGCCACTATTTCCTGCTATGATAAGCAAATATGATCCGGACTCGTGCACTTTTAAGATGTGGCATTTAGGTCTATCAAAACCACTTTCAAGAGAAACAAAAACCAGTCGACCATTTGCTAAAGTTATGGGGGTTAATTTTTACCTCTGCTTCTTTGGTTGATATTCTGCCAATTGCTTCCCATGAAGATACTACGGGTGGTGGCAAAGGCATATCTGCAATATGTTCATCCACATATTGTTTCATCCGGTCATTAGTAGTATCAACATGGTCTTTGATAAACGCAATCGACACGTTAGAGTTTCCGAATTCCCCGTTTTCAGTGATTTCAGTCAGGATATTTGCCACAGCGCCTCGCAGCCTAAAGACAACATCGTTGATGTCCACGTTAGGTGTTTTTAGTTTTCCAGTTTGATCTTCGAAAATCACAAGCTCGCTCGGGTCAACATCAGCAACAACCCGGCTGGTTAACTCGGTCAAATCCACTTTGGTGGCAAATAGTCGGGCGGTTGAGCGTTCGTAAATGTTTATAGGCATTTTGTATACTATCAAGTGTACTTTAACGTAAACTTTAACGTAAAATCAAGCGCATGGAACACTTCAACAACAAGATGACCGCATATTGGCCAGTCCAGCTGAGTTTGCAACGGCATCGTTGAATAAAAGAGTGGTTGTCATCCACCTCGGGTTAAATAATTAACAACTTCAAGTTAACAAGGCCGGTTCCCTTGTGCGGGCAATCATCGATGCTAGTTCATTCCACATAAAGACACATCGGAAATGCTTGACTGATTTTATCATCGCAAGTAAATCAAGATTGGTCAAAGGCGAGGCCTTCTGCGATTTGTACCGGGAAGTCGAAGACCTGTGCCTGAAGGTATTATGCTAGTTGTTCCGGATAATCGAAGACCTTTTTCCTTTTTATACATATATTTTTCCACCAACTGCCTTTGTTAGCGCCATTCTGGATGCAGTTCCGACAGCCCCTAACGCAGCCGCTTTTGCAACTGCCGGAGTCGAAGCTGCTAACAACGCTGGAATCGCAGCAGGGAATGGAAATATTCCACCGGTCTTTTGAAGTTGTCTCACCTCTGACTTCGATAACGTTAATGTAACCGAGGTGTTCTTTCGTTTGGCCACAATAACCTGATTAAGTTATGTTTCGATCAACCAAATAGGGACAATTCAGGTTAACTTTGCCGGAAAAAGTTTCAATGTGACCCCGCAATCGTTTCGTATTGAGCTTTTGATTTTCGCAATCTGGTTTTCTTTCGGGTCAAGCTTAACTTCGTTGTAGGAGATTATTATTTATAAATATAACAGGTTCAACTACCCCACAATGAATTTTACACAGGCGCGTCAATAACCCTCATTCGACCCTCGGCGACCTCCAACAACATAGTCTTGTTAGAGAGGATCACAGCAAAGCATGTATAACCAGCGGCGGGAGCTGCACTTATACGTGCATAAAAATACATGCCAAGCACGGACTGTATAGACGTCATGCTGGGAAATCTGCAGACCCGTGTTAATGCCTTGATTTCGGTCCAGGTAAAAGATTGTGATATGCACGTGTGACTTGATTGTCTACGAAATAAAGCCGAATTTCTTCAGAGGGTTCCTGATGACCGTTTAATTGCAAAGAAACTTCAGTCACTTCTATTTGGTCAGATATCATTTTACTACGGGTTTGGTCACTATCTCGATTTGTATTCTGAAACGCCACGAACACGTGTTTTGGTGCACTAAGACCATGTTGAGTAATTATTTGCCATGTAAACTGTTCCTGAATATCACTTGTTCGGTGCGCGTCTGTGGTGTACGCGGGAAACGACAGCGTTGACTCGGCGATGTGTTGTTGAGCAGTTTCATTGATGATTTTACTGACCGGTGCGGGCATTGTTTCTGTTGATGGAAGTGTCATTGGTTTTGGTTCTACCCGCGGTCCTCGAGTAACCAATCGTCGTAATCGATCTCGAAGCGATTGTAAGGCCTGCGATCATAGATTTTTTAACCGATCTGAAGCAACGTTTTAGATGCTATCAGTGGCTTGCATTGCAACTTGTTTAGCAACTGGTGCAGCGCACGAGGTCAGGACCGCAAATACCTTTGGTGCGCCTGTGAACGATCCCCGACAATATCATCAAGACAAGTTCCATAATACGTCGCGTAAATGGGTTTTCTCGCGTTTACAACACGCACTGGTATCACACGTCCACGTACGACTGTCATTATATTGAATGTCAGGTCGATCTATAATGTACAGTTGCATCGTCAATGTCTTCCCGTTCAGTTCCAACACGTACACGTCCGTGTCCACAAGTGTAAAACGGATATGTGTCAACCGGGGATTATAACACGGAAATACTTGATATCAAATCACCAGGTTCAACATTTGGGGAAAACCCAAACAGTATGTAAACCTGAACATCTATGCCTCCCGCGGAAATAATTGATATCAAATCACCAGGTTGATTATTTCATAGCTGTCACTGATGGAGCCACAGGTTAAATTAATGTCAATCCTTCAGGTGATAATAACAATGACAGGCGCGATATGGTATCACACGCGTAAGATTCGTTTGTCATCGGAAATGTTTCGGGCCAACCCAAAATTGTACTTATTGATGACCGTGCGATATCAACCGCGTACGGTGCAGATTCAATCGCGATGCTGGTCGCCAATGTGATTTTCCATCAAATCTCCTCATTGATCGATTCCATGTTGTACGCACCCGGGAAAAGTTCAGTATTATCCCAGGTGGTGCCACTGTCAAAACACAAACCAGTTATTCGCGAAAAGACCAACAAACGGCCGAGATGGCCAACTGTAATAAATACGCAACGATGCATATGCGACCTCGAGTGTGCGTGATTCCCCTGTGGCAATTAGTGTAGAAAAAGTTACATCGAATTACGGTTTCGTTGACGAGATCGTGATCATCGAGGTAACGCTCGGGATTGTATTTACAACAACACGCTGCAACGCAGCTTTGATTTCGCGGAGAATTGCCTCAGGATTCATCATCGGTGTTGTATAATACATCGATGTCTTCAACAAGTTCATGCATTAATAAGCGAAACGTCCCCGGGTAGATGATATCTTTGGTGAGCAACCGCTGACAAATAGATGCAGCCTCATTAACGACTTCTGGTTCCTTAATTGTCTGCGCGAATAGACCCCATCAGTGTTTCCAACCGATCCACTAGTTTACTTACTTGTTGTTGGTACACATGCATTTGTATTCTTTGGTTGTCATAGAACCTTTGGTTGTCCCACGTTTGCGTGCTCGACCTCCAAGACCTTTTCCATTGGGAGAAATAGTGTTCTTCCTCGGGAAATAAAGCCTCGTGGTTGGTTATTTGTACGATAAACCTGTCATTCTTGATAGACCTCTTCTTTACCATATTTTCTATATGCATTAATAAGTTTTATTAATTCAGGTCACTCAGGATTATCCCTGTTTAATTCATTACTGTCCAACCACTCCTTAAATGCCCATTTAGGCCATTCACATTGGGTAATTCGTTTGCCAACATAACTTTTTTTCAACTCCTCGTATGTAAGCTTTTTTTCGGCAAAATCTAAAGAATATTGGAAGATCTGATTGTTTACTCTAATCCTTCTTGGATTTCCTCTGGTAAGCATGTCATAGACTTCGCGGTTTGTTCCGTGGATGCTTTAACATCTTTGGCGCGTTTGGATATCTTACGAATTGGACCCGGTTTTTCTTTTGTTCCCATCATTGCTGTCACACATTCGAAGCCAACTGTGAGATCTTCTCGTGCGGTTTGTCCCGACTGTAACATATCTTTGACACGTTTGCGGCCGGCTATAACATTACGAATCAGTTCCTGATGTTCGTTGAGCAGCTTGACTGCGAAGCAGTTCTATTACTCTGCTGTGGTATCACTGGCGGAAAGCGGATAATTTTTCGGGTGAACTTTCTCAGTTTTCAACATTTTATATGTTTACCGTGATTGTTAAATTGCTTTATCCAAACCGGCGCAATATTTTCCAGGTCCACCAGTCAAATCAATAGAGACAAAACTATACGGGTCCAAGAAGGCCTCCTCAAACATATTTCGAAACTAATCCCACGAGTGGTTGCCAGCACAACAGGTCCAATGCATGTTTGCAAGACCATGCGCGTCAATGCCGCGAAATATCATTAACACATCACAGTTGCCGCGAATCACTTTAGGCACGTGTGCATATCGTTGAGTGAATAGATCACATCTGTGTTTTTATGTGGACTCGAGAAGATATTCGCGTAAAATATATTGATATAATGAACACACCTGGATAACAACAGTGTATTTGCTGAAAGAACACTATCGAAAATATACTACAGCCCTCGCGGGTATTGGAAAGGTGAAGCCGCTATTGAAAAATTAGCAAACACAACAGCGGTTAACCATGGTATTGCTCGAGCATGGTTTGGTAAACAAGAGCTGTGGCAAATTTACCTACCCCCGCCAAGAAAGATTTCTCGTGGTTGGTGTGATGTCCAAACACCTAACGAAATTCACCAGACTCGTATACGATCGTACACTGATATGGGGACAGTTTATCGCGGGGCACCGACAGCTGTTCCGGTGCCAGCGGGTAGTGGTTGTTGGCTTGATGAAGCTTGTCTGGGTATTCCAAGTCAACTTCAAAGAAATATCCATGGTCGCTGTTGCTGTTGTGATCGGTACATATATTTTCACGTCCACATTGGAAGGATCCATTCATGAAAACCCACGAACCGGCAACGACTGCATTATTGCCCATTCATAAAGATTATTGCGATAAGATACATGATGTGACTGTTTGGTACAGCGGGGTCATATCAGGTTATTCACGCGCGCGTATCGATAACTCACCACAGAAATTCCGCCCGAAGTGAGCGCTCAACCAACAGATGTTGGTCAATATCAGTGAGCAGTTCCTCGATCTTGGTTTTCAACAGCAACGCATCCCAGACCATTCCAGGTGACGTAAAATAGTGAGCGATGTCGAGATGGTACACACTCATAGCGGTATCGCGAAACGCTCCAAAGACATCCGCGAGCAGCAACACATTGGAGCGCACATATAAATCGTGATAGTCACCGAGGTTTTCACGTTTGCGTGCGCGTAGTCGTTGGCGGAAATACCGTCGCGAGACAAGGAAGAATGAAATGCCTCGATCGATGGTAACTGAGTTTCGGCAAACTTTTCCCATCCACTCATGTACTGGTATGGGTACACTCCTTTTCGCGTTATCAAATTTAACTTGTCAGCGGTGGCACCATATCGACTGGTGATTCTGAAGCTTTTCACCTCAAGGTTGCAAACCAGATTGTGCAGCAAAGCAATGAACTGCAACTGACCCACCCTAAATGTCATGTATTTTTCCATGTTTTGGGGGATTGCACTTATTGGCGCATTTAATGCTGTGCGATTGGCTGCATAATCAGGTGGTCATCATACCCACGCAGGTTATGAAACACCATAGGGATTATTATTGTATTTGGGCAAATCCGCAGCTGTAGATTGCATGCGTTGTGTGCGGTTCCTCGGTACGCACCGTTGATATGGCAGTGACCACGAATTTTCGCATCAGTTAAACCGAAAGCACCATCGCAGATCCAGAAATTGTTGGCCGCGATAAACTTATCAATATCATCACCGGTCATGATCATGTCTTCCGGCGAATCGAGATCTTCGCGGATCCATTTTTTGGTAACATCGAGCAATTTAAGAAACACCCCAACCGAGTTCTGGCCACGATTTAATATTGGTGGCTGCACTGCTCCGTCGCATCATACAACAATGCAGCAAAACCCACCTGCTGTTTGTTCCGCAACGTGTGTTGTATTTGTTATAACCTCAGGAGCATTCACTGGAGCATTCAAACATTCAATGTCCGCATAAATGATATACAGTACTTTCATCTTTCGTTGCACCACGGTAAATTTTAATATGTTTTGCCGGGTTCTGGCATAATCGTAATCTGCGGCTTTTTTACTGATTCCACCGCAGTAAAAGTCATAGTCCCCAAGCAGCTGTTCCGTCTTAAATATATTCAGGCAACGTCTGCATGCAAACGTTTTACAGTGGTGCGTGCTGTGTCGTTAAGGCAACCTGGAAAAGTTATGTATCCATATGTACTCAGAACCATTCATGCCGCTTATCAACAGCAGATCAATTTGGGTCTATCCATGTGAATCTCTGTTTTATACATGTGGGATAATACAAGCGGATAAAAGCTTTTCTTGGTTATAACTGGACCACCATGAAGCCACTGGGTTATAATTTTTAATCCATCCTTGTCTGATGACTTGCGATTAAGCAGCATAGTCAAATGAGCATGGGCAGCAATATCCGCTTTAAATCCAAAGGTGCCAGAACGTTGTAACATTGATAAGATTTCGGGCGTATATTCGATAGAAGTTTTATAAAATCTTTGCTTGGCGCGGACGTGTTTGGAATAATAGCAATAAACATGATTGTCCTTACTCTTGTGAAGCTTAAACTCGAGGGCTTTTTGATCATGAACATATGCAGCAGCCTCATCAGTGATAGCAGCTGCGGTACGATAGTCTTTGTCACAAACTACGCCGGTGTAAAATATTCAGCTGCGAATAATATCAAACTCAGCTGTGGAGAAAATAGTTTGCGCTACAGAGAAAATAATATCAGCAAATTTTTTCACGCTGGCGGCGGCGATCAATAGTTATGTTTTTACATTAGTTTAGTTGTAAGCAATAATCGAGGCCTTACTGCGACACTGAAATCGGTGGAGCTGTGTTAGTATAGTAACCCTCGATACACTCGATACACATCACTGATATAGTTGGGAAATGTTGCTACATAAAATTCCCGTAGCGACCTTGATAGTATAAATTGTGGTGATAGCCTCGCAGGCTGAAAAAAATTCCCTTCACGACTTTGATAATATCAATCGTGGCGATACCCCCTGGAAATTATATTTTTTAAACCCAACCGCGCATGCACTAGTGTGCGACAAACGATATACAAAATACTAAGGTCATATGATAAAGAAGGGCGCCTTATCCCCAGCTATACGGTCTAAAACACAAAATGTACCTCTGCTTTTGATTAGAGTTCTCCAAACGAGCTCATTGTTTACTCCTTATTCACATTGTAAGGATTATGACTCAGTCTTGTGTACTACTTAATCGCGCCCGACAGAAAAGCGTGACAATAGGACATACGTTTCGTAAGGACACATTTTTACAATATATCTGTTTTATAGAGGGAAAGCAGTTGTCATTCACCAAAATATTTAAAAATTGTCTTACATAATTTTAGGTTTAAATTCAGCTGAGATTCTCTGCCACGCAATCGCTGATGGTATATTATTATGAGCTGCATTGATAACAATACAGCTGATCCACACTACGCAGTTACATATAATTGTTATTTCTTAACCAGGGTTTGCAGGTGGCTCGTCTAACTCGCACAGTGGAGGCGCTGCTTACTTTCGTTGCTTGCCACAAGATCCGGTGTGCAGTAAATACGTTGGAGGTACACGTGCCACAGGGTTCATATATGTCGCTGACAAATGCATCCAATTAGCATAAATGCATAAAGAGTGCATATTGTACGTTAAAAAGTGCGGGAAAATTAACAAATGTATATGCAGTTTTTGTTTCAAACGTGAAACTGATGCCTTACCTTGTCGTTATTGTATATATAAGAAAACATAAGGGCTAGTAACCGTCAGGTTGCAAGAGTATCATTAGACTTTCAAAACACCTTTACTTCCTTCTATCCTTATGATACCACTATTGCTACTACTACTGCTAAAAATAATAATAATAATGTGTTTGGAGCTATGGATTGCACCTAAACGTAAACGTCAGTCATGTCACCACCGACAATGACTTCATCTTCGTCACACAAGTATAAAATTATTCAAACTCAGGACATATAAAACATAAACAAGGCACTATTTAAAATTTTGGTGATCACGTCTCAAATATAACAATGAGTAAATGTGACAGAACATGCCAGATATTATCACCAGATTCACTGGTTATTAACTTTTATAATAATGATCATACAGAAAATACACGCATCAGAGAGAGATAGACAGAGTGATCAGACCAAAGCTATACTGCCAATTAATGGGGGGGTATTTTATTTGATAAATTGTGCAAAAGGGGTCAGGTCACAAGTTCTCACAACATTAGATAAGCCCTTGCCCATACAAATATAATTGTACAAATTAATTAAACATGACAAGCGGTAGAAAAGAAAAAAAAAGAACAAGTAAGATGTGCCAGTATTAAAAAGATAATGGTTAAAAAAATCAAAGAAGATATCAAAGGCAAGTAAACAATGGTGTTATGATACTTCAGAAAGAATAGAATTTAGAATGTAATGTACCTTTATCAACTATCACTTGGCCATTGTACTGTCTGAGAAAAAAGCAATACAATCTCTATATTGTTAGAAAGTAAGGAAGAACCATTAGTTAAAACGCTTTGACTCCTTAATGTAGCTTTGAAAAGAAACTTTAAGATATTCAACGTTTGTTTAGTAATGAATTCAGGTGAGCCAAATATAAGTGTTTGTACAAATGGGAACGAACATTTCGTTAAGACTTAGTGTTCGATTTTGCCTTTTAACTTTGTATCAAGTGCAAACGAAAATATAATGGTATGTACTTTCTGCTTCTAACCCACAGTTGCACAAGGGATTGCCTATCAGGTGAATATCATACTGATCTTTTCTTAAGGTCGCTACATTGGTTTCTGATCCTAATATGAATACTAGAGTATTAGCAATCACCACAAAGATCATAAGAAGGACGGCTCTTGTTCGATGGAGATATGCCCTTTATAGCTTGCTGTTTTGACATTTTCAGGTACGGTATTCCATTTGAGAATACAAGAGTGAGGGAGAGATGCGTTTTGTTTTTTCAAGTCTGGCATTTAATATAGAGACATTTTGTCGATTACATAAATTGTGTCTTGGCGTTTCTACCACGAAGGGATGAAGCATTGAGCTTAAATGACTTCATGAATCATTGTAAATAATTCTATGAAGAGTACAGAGTTCATGGGATTTTCTTCTTTCTGAAAGAGTTGACCAGCCGCAATCCACATAAATCGTGTGTCCGTGAGCACTTTTGATTAGACATGTAACTATCCTAGCAGCCTTTAAGAGAAGTCCCTCTAATCTATCTGAGTCTGCATTTGATCATCCATCCCAAACGACATCAGCATATTCGATTATAGGCTTAAGATACGAAAATTATATCTAAGTATTTTCTACTCATCTTGAAGTTGAGGGATCTTAAAACATTTAGCAATTTAGATGTTTTTTGAAGTATATTTTCATTACGAAGGCTCTAAGTGCATGTAAATGTAAAGCCCAAACGTTTATGATTGTCAACAAAAGCGAGTGATTTGTTTTGGAACTTCAAGTTGGGAAAGAGTGAATTATTATTTTTGACACGAAACAGGACTTCAGTTTTTGTTTCCTGGGTTAAAGCTTATTAACCGTTGATTTGACCAGTCATTTAAAGTTTCTAAGTTAACATTGAGTATGTATTGGATATGTTGCATACGTCTGGAAGCGTAAGAGAGAGAAATGTTGTCGACAAAAAGTCTGGCGAGACAAAGTAGATCACCAGCAATATCATTGATATATGCAAGAAACAATAACGGTCCTAAAACCGAACCTTGCGGCAACCAGCTGAAACAGACTGAATTGTAGATTATGTGGTTTTAACAGCAACTGTTTGTGTTATATCGGAAAAATAATTATAGAACAATCAATCACATCTGATTCTATTCCGTAGCTTTTAAGTTTATAAATAAGATCTTTATGCCACAAACGTTCAAATACCTTCAATACATCGCAAAATATTACACACATGTCGTCTCCACTATCGAGTGCTTCACAATTAACATGGTACATGTCTCTCAGTTAGTACAAGGCTGAGTCATTTGGAAGAAAGCCCGATTGATATTTTGTAAATAAGATTATTTTCACGCAAGTTAATGTATATATGTTTGAAAATGACTTTGTCCATGATTTTGCCTACACAGCTAAGTAAATAAATGGATCTGTAATTAATGAGATCACTTTTGCTACTAATCCTGTGTAATGGTAATACTACTTTTTTTCCAAAGAACGGGGACTTTTTCTCATTATGAGATCTGTTTTATAAAACCCAAAAAGGTCTTATAATTGCTAGTGCTGCACCTTTTAGAAGATTGTGAATTATCTTATCAGAGTCAACAGCTTTACTTAGAGGAAGTGTTTCATTAACGTCTAGAATATCCTGTTCACTTATTATAATGATTGTTAATTTGTCAATTGTACGAAAAGGTAATTCCGGAAGAGCTACATTGATATCGTTGATTTTAGAAACAGATGTGTTAAATACTGGACCTTCTGTAAATCGAATCGGAGAATGCAGTGTTTAATATTGTGTGAATAGTAGTGGCGGTATATTACAGGATAATTTTTGTGTAACTAATTGTCGTGTGAGTCTCCAAAAATCTTTTGAATTGGTTCTGAGAGTGTCTAAATTTGTGTAACCTCTAAAAATGTGTTTGCAAATATTTTTGGATTGTTTAGCTTAGTTTTCATAAAAAAAAATATTTTGCTCAGTTTCTAGGTTACTTGTTCTGATCGTCTTTTTTCAATCAATCTCTTCTAGATTTACTTCGGAGGCCGCTATCATACCAAGGCCCAACGGTTTCTAGCCTTGTAGTGATGCAACTTTCCGCTATATCTAATATGGTTGATATAAATAGAATTTTTTCATCGTCGATATCGGAGCATTGAATAAAATTATGTATCCAGTCAAAGTTCGTTATTAAAGTATTAAGCTTCTGAAAGTCCGCATATTTATAATGCCACACACTCCATCTAAATATGAATTAGATATGCGATATATATATTAGTTACTACATAAGCTCCCCGCTAGTCACTTACTGACATGTCAGGAGAAATAAATCCCGAATGAAGAATTTCTATTTTAGGCGATACAATAACAGTGTCAAACAAGGATGCTGAGTGAGAGGTTACTCTCGTAGGTTCGTTTATAATTTTTTTTTAATTCTTTAGTACCATAATATCGCTGAGGTTTTTCAGATTCGAATTTAGCAAGCCCTCATTTTGGTCACAAAGAATGATTAAGATTTTAGAAATACTGAGGTCTCGTTCCAGGCAAATATTGAAGGAATCCCAGAAAGAGTCTCGTTCCAATAGAGAGCGATACACAACTGCTAGTAAATAGTATCAATTCCTAACATAACATTGAATCCAATATATTTCAGTATTTGTTTACAGGTATCTCTGTTTTAATACGAATTTAGACTGTTTGTATCTGATATATGGGAGTGGGACGGACCTCCATTCAGTTCAATATCACCTGCTAGTAACAAAATTAAAGTAAACCAAAAGAGAAAAATTATGTAACATATCAATAATGTACAAGGTAGAACAGATACCTTTAAAGTTGCTTGAAACAAAGATGACTTGACAGAAAACATATGACTTATGTCCGAGCAAACAATCAAATTAAATGACCTTGAATTATTTACCTCCTAGGAGCAATACACGATTTGCAAATATAACATTGTCACCTAGCAATATTTTCTGTTTTGGTGCACATTTAGCTCGAACAAGAAAGAGTCCTAAAGGCATTATGTGTAAAACAGCAGTGCTACCCTTATGAGTATGCGACTGTCGATAAAGGAGTAAAGAATGCAAAGGGCTCATTCACATATTTTTGCAATTTTAGTTTGGTTTTGTCGAATGAACTTGCCTCGTTATGAAACAATGCCAAAATGAACAACATAATCAAAATTAATACAACACAATAAATAACAATACATGAATAAACACGAACGGTTGTAGGAATGATTGATGAAAAAACATTTCTTGCAGAAATCAGTTGGTTAAGTAGTTGGATCGTTGAGGTACATATCACTAACAAAATACAATAAGAACGCCAATAGATAGATGCTGTTTGAATTGTGCTTTACAAAAGAGCCTTAAAAAGTAAAACATACATATGCATCTGCAAAAACACATACAGGTAATCTAACCCTCATATGATAATAGCTCAGTTCTAAATCCGATCATGTTAATGAGGTCAAGGTTAGTCCTTGCTGGTATTTATCCAGGAAGACTTTCCGGCGATATACAAAATGTAGCTAATTATAGGGTATAAACACTGCAAATATATTGATAATAACCTACTATGTTTGAATTCAGCCTGCAAATATATTGATAATAACCTACTATCTTGGAGTTCCATCTGCAAATATATTGATAATAACCTCCTATCTTTGAGTTCAACATGCAAATATATTGATAATAACCTACTATCTTTGAGTTCAACCTGCAAATATATTGATAATAACCTACTATCTTTGAGTTCAGCATGCAAATATATTGATAATAACCTACTATCTTTGAGTTCAACCTGCAAATATATTGATAATAACCTACTATCTTTGAGTTCAGCATGCAAATATATTGATAATAACCTACTATCTTGGAGTTCAACCTGCAAATATATTGATAATAACCTACTATCTTTGAGTTCAGCATGCAAATATATTGATAATAACCTACTATCTTTGAGTTCAGCCTGCAAATATATTGATAATAACCTACTATCTTTGAGTTCAGCCTGCAAATGTATTGATAATAACCTACTATATTTGAGTTCAACCTGCAAATATATTGATAATAACCTACTATCTTTGATTTCAACCAACAAAAATACTGACAGTAACCTAATATCTAGTATCCTAAAATAACGGCATTATTTTAAAGACGCTTAGAACACAAATTAACTAATGTATTTTCTATACTTCTCATAACAGAGTGAAGAGGAATACAATTTAAACATATCGTATATGCAGGACACTTACAAGGGGAAATTTAGACGAATGTCATAGCGTGCATACAAGTAATAATTTATCCGTCACAGTCAAGGATTTACAGAATTTACCTGATTTACAGCTAAATATATCAGTATTGTTTACAGTTGTAATTTTCTCTCAATATATATGTACACGCATACACATATACATTCACATACACACATACAAGCACCTACACGCACGCACACATAAACACCCATATATATATATATATATATATATATATATATCTAGTCGTAAACACACGTACATACAGTGCTCATTGATTTGTTATTAATATATATATATATATATCAAACAGAATGAGAAGTTATAATATATAATAGGGTGACAGTTTAGACTGCTACATCATTATCTAGCCCTCCAGAAGTATGTTAATGTTGTTCTGGAATAGCGGATAGAAGAGGAAAAAGGATATTGAATCTTTTAACTTCATGGCTTGCACCAGAAGTAATGTCTTTGCAGTAAATTATACCATCATAGACCAAAAAGACTCGGTCTTATCTGCCCTCTTAAGTTTCATTAATTTCTTTATCACAGAATGTCTTGTTTTTCTAAGGTTTTCTGCAACAGCAAGTTTTTCAGCGCTAGCTTCCAACTCTCTTCTTTTGGAAATTACTTTTGATTTCATTTTATAAGCCTTGAATTTAGCAATAATTGGAGCTTTGCCGCTTCTAATCCTTCCTGCAAGATAAAAACGCTGGATACCATCAGGATCTCAATCACTTCTGAATTTATCACAGAGCATTGTGCAAATTAGGTCTTCTATACACTCAGTGCCTGGAGGCAGGGGCACATCGTGAATCCTAATGTTTTCCCTCCTCTAATACTGCTTTTGAGTTTTCACATTTGTATTCTACTGATAAATTCGGACACGACTGGTGCCAAATCAACAGACTGCAAGGTGAAAGGGTCTACCTTAGATTCCATTCTTGCTTTCTTCGCCATATGTTTACTCCCGATGATAAATCTGTGCAAGCTCCACTCAACATACACTTTCGATCATACATAATAATAGTCGTATGCAACATACAGAAAGTTCCTTCCAGATACACATGTATACACGACCTGAATCGTCACTAGGATTTAGAGAAATTAGGATCAATCCTTCAGAGTGACAGTCAAATAAGAAAGCTACAAAAAAAAATTGCCAGTATTTCAGATCATAAATAGACGTAGAAGGCGTTAAACTACCTTCGATGTACTAAGCAGCCTTATAGCGCTATTATTATGCCGCCGCCATGTCGAATTCATTCTTATTTGCAAGTTGTGTAAAATTAAATATATTGTGTTTACAATTGCCTAAAAAGCAATTGCTTTATGTTCTCTTAAATACGTTCAAATTATTTTAAATATTTTTTTCTAGTTTGTAACGTCATCAAAAATCAGGCAACTATAATAAGTTTTAAATATGTTACCTTTTCCTCAAATGTCGTAAAAGCTCAAACTTGGAAACAATTCAACTTGTTTTCATTATATTTGAGATGTTCTGTTGTTTGACATACTGTTCTATCAAGTATTCATTTTCCCTTTAATATATATATAATAACCTACTCATGGATCGAAACATGGATTATAGATGCATGTCTTAGCCTTGGATACAATTTATAGGGAATATAACACACAGGTTTGCCTCTGTTGTATGTTGTACCATGCGAACCCTGATAACTTTGAGGACAACTGGACATGCTTTAGAGACTATGTGTACTCACCTGCATCCAAAACCATTGGTTCCACCACAGTAAACATCAAAATCGGTTTGATGAGAATGATGATGCCATAACATCGGCTACAAAAGGCCTGTTTTGATGACGGCACTTCATCATCTAAGAAGGCAGCCGTCAACAACATCTAGAGGACTGCACACTCTAAAATCGGAGAGTTGCAAGACTCATGCCTAAGCAATAATGCAGATGCGATTCAGTCCTACTCAGAGATGAATGACATGAAGAACTTCTATGATGCTTTGAAAGACAATTTACGGGCCACATTTATCAGGAATATCTCCAATACTGAATACCGACATCACCACACTGCTCACTGTCAAAGAAAAGATAATTCAAAGATGGACATAACACTTCAACAACATCCTCAATCAACAGTCATCTATAAGTGGGTAGGAAATTGATCGACTGCCCCAAGTGGAAATCAGCATATCACTTGCTGATCCTCTAACGCTGACTGAAACTGAGAAAGCGATCGACCTGTTGTCAAATGGCAAAGCAGCTGGAGTATATGCTACACAAGCAGACGTCGACAAAGTCGGCGGCTCGCACATGGCACAGAAACTGACTGAACTCTCCCAGTCAATGCGCACTCAAGGCACTATACCTCAAGATTACAAGTGTGTATCCATTGTCCACTTGTACAATCGGAAAAGCAACAGACAATCCTGCAACAGTCATCGCGTCACCTACTTGCTGTCAACAGCCGCCAAAATCCTAGCCAGAATTATGCTGAACTGCCTTATGCATCACAACGATCAAGGCATCCTGCCCGATCGTCAGTGTTGCTTCAGTAAAGGAAAAGGGACTATATGCATGGTGTTTGCAGATCGCCAACTCCAGGAGAAATGCAAGGAACAGAATTCCAACCTGTACACGACATTCGACGACCTGACAAAAGCCTTTGATACAGTCTGTTGTGCGGACCCTTGGAAGATTATTATATTGCCAATCCTACGGTGATCTGAAGGATGGAAAATTCTCTCAGGTGATCAGCAGAAACGTTTCAAAGATTCCCTCCAGTCATCCTTGAAACACTTCAGCATTGACCCTGAGTCTTGGGAAGATCTCGCACATGATCGCTCCACCTGGCGCAGTCTCAGCCATACTGGAGCTACAGGCTATGAACTGAGAAGAATTGCAGAGGCATTGCAGACGAGCGAGCACCGTACATCTCAGAACTACAGCACATCATCTATTGATCAAGCAAACCCAAGTGGCATCTCCTGTCATGTGCGCCACAGACAGTTCAGAGCAAAAATTGGCCTGATCAAGCACTCATGTGCTCACTCGCAGAACGAACAGCAAAACAACAGCACCATGAGCACAGACTGTAGCTGAATATGAATTTATTCATTAACGAAATATGTTAAGTTCGTACATAACAGTTACATGCTATGTCAATAAAAAGAGTACTGAAGGATAAAAACTATGATGTGGAAAGCAAATTCGGCCGACATTGTTTAAATAAACTTGTCTGCTAAGCGTGATTATGTTAAAAACAATCCATTTACCATCCCCAAGTATATTTTAGAATATTTAGAGATGTAAGTGTACTTTTGTCATCCTGCATATGTTAACATCTGAAGTACATAGTAAACTAGACGAGTAGTACTCCTATTTAAATGTCAAATCGAAACATTGGCATGGAAATGTGCGGCACGTGCTTTATGGCTACCATAAATAAACAATATTTATTATGTACTTATGCCTGAAATATAGAAACTTACTGGCGAAATAATTTTCATATGTTGTCATTCAATTATTTTCATACGTGAAAAATATAGCCTTATATTTTCACATGTTAACATATAAGATTCCCCATCATTCCATGCGACACTTGTGTGTGTGTACCTGCTGCACACAAACGTGCACTTTGTGAGCAAGGACAAATAAATATAAACTGACGAAATTTGACTCGGCACCGTTCGCGTCGCTATGAAGTTATTTCCATTTCTTCCTTGACAACAATGATATAATTTACTGCGACAGATTAGGACATCCTAATCCTACCGCTCCCTTAAATCGCTGATATTTATATGATCAGCATATAAAGTGATGTGAATTTACGAAAAGGGGGGTGGGTCTTGTGTTGAAAGGTGACTTTAATCTTCTAAGTTTCGATTCTGGAGTTAGGTTGGTATATAATCAAAAGAAAATTTTCTTTCCTGCATACATACCGGATATATTCTTTATGATGGTACCAAAAACGTTAAAATATCACGTTATTTGTGCCACACGGTGAAATATATCAGGTATTAATGTTGAAAAAGAATGAACATATATATATATATATATATATATATATATATATATATATATATATATATATATATATATATATATATATAAGCAATTGATACAGAAGTAACCAATTGAGAACACCGGAAACTATAGGATCACCGTTAAACTTACATTCAAAGTTTCTTACTTTTAATCTAGATCGAACACTTATGTCGCAATTACTATACTATTTAGCTCAAAGTCTTGAAATCCATATTCAGTCGATAATCAATAGTAAAGAATTTAAAATAAAATTATTAAAGTGACACAAAAGTCTGAACATAACGATAAAAACGTGGTCATTTGCACAAAAGCAACAGCAAAATTTTCATGAAAATCAGTTTAGAACTTTTTGAGATATTCAAGATTTGAACGGTTTAATACTGATGAGATTTGATGAGGTGAGGGAAGAGATTTGACATATTTCAAAACGTTACTCCTGTATCTTTGAAGGATATTAATGGTACTTTTCTTTGAATGTTGATTAATAAACATTGTGGTACTTTTCTTTCAATGTTAAATTATAAAAACATGTTAAATATCCCGAAACACATTTGCATTGCTATATTGGCTCATTTTAGCGTCATTGGAACTTGCATTATGAATGATTTACCAAAAACAAATTGAGTTTCTTAAAATCTCAGCATTATATCTGACGTACCATATTCACGTGTCACATCAGACCTTTAAAATGATGTGCTTCGAAGGAACGATGTCCACGATGGAAATGTTTCTCGTTGAGCTCTCGAGTTATTGCATGGAAACTGATTTCCTTTATCCCTCTTTCAGGCCCTGTGACCTTCACCTTAGACCTTTTGAGTCCAAAATCGATAGGTTTCTTCCTTGCTCCAAGTGCATGCTACCTGCAAAGTTCGCATTGCTAGATGGTCTGGACTCAAGTTGATGTGCAGAAATGAAACAGTGAAGAAAATGACGGACAGACGGACATCATAACATGATACGCTCTGTTCTGTTGCTGGCGTATAAAGATGATAAGTAAAACAATCAGTGCAGACCCTGCTCTACCAGTGCATTATGCAACACTAGGCTCCATACTCATCAAATTGTCTAAGCACAACATTTGAACTCATTAGCAAATCTGAAAAATGTTGATCTTTTATAACTTCGCTCCAAGAGAGGTTAGTATTCTTATATTTTGAGATTACATAGCTGTTTTTTTTTTTGTCTCTGTATACTAGCCAAATGTCAATGAGATTGAGTAGCTCTAAATTTGATTTTATTAATGTTAGAGCTTGAGTTCAATTTGTGTGCTCATACAGTTTTGTGACTACGGGGTTAGATATTGGTCTAAATTCTTCGATGTTTGGTGCCTATTGGCCATGAACACATATAGTTGGCTATAAAACACTAAAGTCTATTATTCTATTATTGCCTTCACCAGAGAAAACTGTTTCCCTACAGTGCCCGCTCGGGTACCACGCCCCACCAGGCAACACAGTCGGAGTACAGGTCCCAAGAGAGAGGAGAGAGGGCAATAGTAGATTAAGTATTTCACACGGCATAGTGTAACGTCATACATAGTTAGCAATAAATCAATAAGGCCTTCTGGAACAGGTGTACTGGCCGTAGCCAGGCATAGTATTCCGTATTTTCGGGGAAATGCATCCTGTCCTAAAATAAATCCATGTTGTTAGCCAATCAGAGCTCGATACTTAACATAGCAAGGAGCTTCTTGAGACTAACATTCCATTACTCACATTCTTAATGTATATACATGGAAACCATAAAGAAAATCACAGTTTACACCTATCTAAATGCCTCAAATAACGGTGGCAATTGTTGAGTCAATGACTTTCAAATGTGCTAATTTTCAGATGCCCTGTATTCTCGAAACATTTTAGAGAATGAAACGTATACTCTAGCTACAGATCGGAGAATGTTGACACTCTGAAACTTTAATCAGAAGACAATTAGAATCACACACATCTAAAGGTATTCCTGGTGTTTGTTCCGAAACATCCATGGTAAATTGCAATGACACGGGGTGACTCGTAACCGAATTTCGGATCTTAAGCTTGAGATTAGGAATCTTGCTTGTTACATTTAAGATTATTAACCTCTAATTTTTACTATGCGCCCAGTATTGTGCTGACATACCATTGAACTACCTACCCACCTACCTACCTACTATGACAAGGCTTATGGACATAAAAGAAAAAGAAAATAAATTCTTTTTCTATATTTATCAAAGTAGAGGTACTATAATGAATTGTTCGCGTCTCTATGAAGTTATTTCCTCTTACTTCCTTGACAACAGTGATAAACCCTTTGTGATGCATTACTGAATTACTCATGCCATTCACTCTCAACTGATCTTTACTACAGTTTGCACTCAAATGTTTGGACATGTTTTATTTGTCGCTGCAGACGTAAGTACGAATAATGTCTTATTACAGTTCGTATTTTTATTTTTAGATATATGTTTTATTATATACTCAAAAGTGAAATATGTAAACTTCTTGACGAAATAATTTTCATATTTTTTTCATGCCTATAATTTCACATGTGAAAAATATATCCTTATATTTCCACATGTGAAAATATAAAATGTCCCATCATACCATGCGAGAATTATAAAGTTATTTACCCTTACTTCCTTGACAACAGTGATAAACCCTCTGTGATACATTATTGAATCGGACTTGCTTTGTAGTCAGATATGATCAAACAGTTTAAAAAATGTCAAAAATGTAATTTACTGCGACAGATTGGGTCATCCCAATACTACTGTTCTCTTAAGTCACGGATATGTATATAATGAACCTATGAAAGTGAGGTGGGGTGTTGTGCTGAAGAGAGAGTTTAATCTTCTCAGCTTCAATTTTAGAGCAAGTTTGGTATATAATAAACGAAAGCTTTCTTTTCTTGCGTATATACCGGATATATTGCATCTTGTGGTACCAACAATGATATATTTTGACTCGTGGCTTCGACACTCGTTACAATATCATATTTTGTTTTTGTACCACACGATGAAATATATCATGTATTAACATAGGAATGAAAATAGCCGCTATTTATTTGTTTTCTAAAAACAAGACCACCCACCCACCCCGCCATGCTAATCGTAAACGTCTTTCAGTTTCATTCACATACTGCTTTTTCAGTTTGAATAATACACTACATATATCACATTTTGTGTATCACATGAAATATGTTCTTTACGTTCATGAATGTCTACCTGTTTTCAAGATTTTGACTATGTCTCAATTATTTTGCGAACCACACCACTTACAACCATTAGATGTACAATAAAACATATCAAGTGTGTCAATACTTGGTAGTTTGGATCTTACTAAAATGCCGCATATATTCACTTTGAGTTCATAAACTGTAACCAAAGTGCAGCTATTGCAAATCAATACAATTTTGTTTAGCATGGGTTGATGCCGAAACTGAGTGTCCATTTAATTGAGCAATGAACGGAATATTTCTTAGTTTTCTCTGTGAATATTTAGCTTTCCTAATATTTCAGGTTTCATTTTGATTTTTAAACCTGTTTCTCGCAGTCTCCTTGCAAATACAATTACATCACGATTATCTCCCTTTGCAAAGAAATCGACACTTTCCATACTAATTTAAGTTTAATGATTATTCATTTAAATAAGAACCTTCTTTAGATCTTCTACCGAAATGGTCCAAATCTTGGAATGTCGTCAATAAAACTAGCACAGAAAAATGGTAGCTTTTGGTCCTTAGCAAAATATGTATATCTACTATTTAGCCACATAAATGGTTCCATAATCTGGTGAAAGATTCTTCCCAAGTAGCTGCACCTTTCTATTAGAGACAAATTTGTTCTTTAAAAATAATTTGTTTCATTTAAATTAAAGTCGTTCTTTGCAATAGAAAATGTTGAGTAAATTTATGAGTTCTTAATCCGGTCGCTTTGGATCCGGATTATGAAGCATGACCAGCCAATCATGATCATACTCGCTGTTATTATAAAGGCTATGAATATCTGCTGTAACTATGATATGAATTATTAGGAGGTGTCCTTTTGCCTAATTTGTCCAGAAAAACATTTGTATCCTTAATTGTTGAATTTAGTTGATCTGCAGTATTTATTAAGAAAGATTTGTTTCTGAATACCTTTTGCAAGGCCCCTAGTTTACGATTTACTGAAGATTGAATTCTGAAAAACAACGTCGGGCATAAATTTGTTTCTAATGTCTGACATGCAATTCTGCATGTCCTCCGGCACATAACCAGGCTGCCAAATGGAGCTGTCTTTGAATTTGGATTCACGAGAATGATTATTCCGTTTTTGAGTTCCCAAATATGTAAAATGAAACTTTACCAACAGCTACCTTTCAAAATAGTCTATCTTTTCTGGATCGTTAGCCTATAAAATCGTTTTCCAGTGCTGAGTGTAAGCGGCCGCAGGTTCGTCCGTCCAGTGTATGTTGTCTTTCCATGAACGAAACATAGAATCTTCTAGTTTAAGGATATAATATCGAAGATTTTGGAGATAAAATAATTAGTATGTCCAAGATCTTCGTCAATCACAATAAAGTATTGGGGAGTAATTTACCACGGGTGAGAAGATTTCTGCATTGTGAAATACCTGCTTTTGCCAAAGCAGTCCAAAATTTTCGAACTTCTGCATGGATAGTCTGGGCACGAACCATTACCGGTCATTATTTGTGTTGTCAACAATTAAAATGATAATATTTGTTTACGGTTTAGACTTCTTTGCTAAATGTGTCAGGTACTGTACTTTAGCACTGGATACAAATGAGTTTTCTAGGCGTTCCCGAATACGGGATAAATTTGAAGTGCCAATTACTACCACATCTTTACAGTTTTGGCAGGGACCAGTCATCGCATTTTGCGTTGCATTTTATGGTGAGTCCTCAATGTGTTTTTTTTTTTTTTGCGTTATCGAATTCTAGTGAGTGGGGGTAGTCCAGTCAACGCTCGTACGTCGAAACTGATGCTCGGGTGCATACACAATTTGCAAAGGATCTCGGTGATGTTGTGGAGTTATAACATAATAGGGTTTGGTCTGCGAGTTAGGGGAGGTAACAACGACAGACAGTCCAACATTACAATAAGAGCTCTTTCCACTTGTCCTTCCAGTTTAATTGCTAGAAACTGATGCTGTAGTAGCCGGTGATGGCATGGAAAAAGCTATTGACGCTTGTTTGAGGAAATTGAGACAAACCTATTTGTAATCGTGATTGGTGTGGAAGGTGGAGGGCCAGTGTGTCTCTGTGTGTGTGCTATAATGCGTTTCTTTGTGTCAATAACTGCCAGTTCAATTCAGGAGGAACTATTGTTGCATGAAGTCCGGAGTGCAGAACTTTCCGAAGAGTTTGGGTATGAAGATACTTTGCTCATGACAATGCATTTGCCGAAATTTACTGAACTTTTTCTTGCCAATAAATATTCTTTTTAAAACGCATCTGATACTCCATTATCCAAAATTGGTTCTATATAAAGAATTTCACACGAAGCCTCAAATAGAAAATATAAATAGTGTTTTTCATAAAGTTTTGAGCCGACGTTAACCAATAGTTTACTGCTTTTCTCAGTTCCGTGAGTATGGTGGCAATGTTCTTACAAGCCAAAAAGAAATCGCAGAGGTGACGTTCATTTTCTTTGATTTGTAGCGGCACTCCAACCAGACAGTTTCTTAATTGGTGAATGATCTAAATGAGAGTGAAGAAATCCCCAACTAAGGTGGCTAAGTCCGTCCTTTTTCCGGCCATTAGTGAGTTGGTGAAGTTGCAGAGTAGATGAAGAAACTTTAGAATATAATTTAGGAGTATTTAGAATGTAATTTCCGAACCAAATAAGAATATTAAATGTTGAACCAAATGTTAAAAAAGAGAAATGCGAAAAGTACTATTTGGAAGAAAAAAAAATTAACTTACGTTTACAAAAGTCAAAGTTTGAGTAAACTTTAAAGCAGTCAACTTTAAAGGACTTGCGCGTAACTACAACCATCAATTGAATAAAGCAGGTCAATTTGATTTAGGGTTCCCGACGTTTCGCACTGTATGATTTTATTCATGGTGGATGTACTTTCATGGCTTATATCTGTAGGTAGTTAGGTAGGTAGGTAGGTAGAGAGAGAGAGAGAGAGAGAGAGTGAGGGGGTGCGTACGTAAGTAGAAGTAGATGGGTAAGTTGGTAGACAGAAAGAGGAAAACGATACATAGATCGTATCGGGCATGTTCTTATGAATACATCATTCTTCAAATTCTTCAAAAGGTATAAAAGGGAAAGCTTCTTGTCATTTATTCACACGTGAAGCTAAACCTTGCCATAAATAAAACCAGCAATCCAGACTCTGTTAAATACATGTATCCTGATTGTTTACACATGTTCCAGATTTATTCGAAGAAGAGCAGGGACAAGTGATATCTCTTGTCAGTGCATGTCTCAAGGATGATGTACGATTTTGCACAGCTCTCAATACCACTCCGTTCCAGATAGAGACATTTGACTTGAAACCTTACAGTATGATTTTGGTACTTTGTAAATGTGAATAATGGTTTAAATATTTGCATACCCCACCTGAGTTCAGGGGATACATGGAATAGACCGGAGAAAAGGTGAGTAAATAAACGAAAAAGAGAAGAAAAGAAAGATAAAATGCAGAAACACAATGTTTGGATGCAGAAGTTTAGTGTTTAATTCAAAAATTGAATAATTGCACAATCCGTTTTTACATGACGATAGAGAGATAATCGTTATTCTATGTATCATTGCTATAACGAAAGCATAAAGTCGTAGTTAAGCATGATAATTTCCATCACATCGATATTTTATTACTACAACGTAGGTCTAGTAGAATTCGGTTTGGTTTAAACAAAATTAACTCCAACGAAAGCATACGATATCATATACAAAGAAATAATCCAATTATTATTGACGATCTAGCAACAAGAAGACAAATAGTTGCTTCATTTATCTCCTCTAAAATCAATTCTATTAGTCTGTAGGAATTGTAATAATAGTAGATCAAGGACTAGGCGGAATAGGTGTCGAACCTGTAGGCCCTGGAGGACCTGGAGGACCAGGACGACCTTGATCACCCTTTGAACCCGTAGTTCCAGGAAAACCACGCATTCCTTTAATAACTTGAGGACCTTGAGGACCTGGAGGACGTGTAGTACAATACAAAACATCAACACCTTTTACATATCACTCTGATACCGTACTTGAAAGATTGTTAAACAAAATAGTTTCTCGCATACCATCGACATTCTCGGCATTTGGTCGTCATCGCATCATCATCGTCATAATCAGTATCATTTGTTTGTATTACTGCTTTTGGAACATATATAATTAAACAGGTTAAAGAGTAATATTTTATTCAAAGCAGCCTTCAAACCCGTGTCTGGTACACATATATAATTTGTTCCAAGCAAGAATCGAACCCTTGTCGCGAGTAACTGCACGTATCGCCTAGCATTCATGCACCGCAGCCCTAACTCGTACGGCCATACCTTAAATTATAATTATAAATTGATACCTATATACCAAACCGAGAGGAAAGAACATATCCTTGGATGTATATATCCAAACAGATAATGTGAATTAGGGTGCCGA
This sequence comes from Margaritifera margaritifera, assembly GCA_029931535.1. Taxonomy (NCBI): domain Eukaryota; kingdom Metazoa; phylum Mollusca; class Bivalvia; order Unionida; family Margaritiferidae; genus Margaritifera; species Margaritifera margaritifera. The sequence continues at coordinate 72,986 of JAQPZY010000742.1, read as the reverse complement.
CGCAAGATAATCAGTTGCGATCGTCACTCACGGCACGTGTACGATTCGTACTTGGAACGGATTATAACTCTCTTACCTGTTTGATTATATATGTGTCAATTTGCAAATAAATATTATCACACACACACGTACATACACATATATATGCAAAATCTGTGGCACTCAATATGTTGGCGAAACCGTTGATTTCAGAAAACGAATGAATAACCACAAGAGCCACATTTGTAACAAAATTAACGAGATATTCGCCAACCACTACAACTACACTGGACATTCAGTCGAGGTACTCGAGATTGATTCTAACCTGGGGTGGATCGATATAGAATGCGCACGTAAGGAACGACACTGGATACTTCAATTGAAAACTCTTGGATAATTCGGCCTAAATGAAAAAGTCTACCTTCCTCATGCAGTCTTTTCAACACTACAGCCAGATAATAGTTTATCAAGAACGCTGACTAACCTGTCAACCAATTAGCGACATTACTAAATTGTGGGAAGAGTCGTTTGGGAGTTTTGCAATTATTTGCAGAGACCTTTACAAGACCCTCGTATGACGAATATCTCACGTTAGTATTCTACCCGAAACCAATTTTAAACTAATACGACGAGCGGTGTTTTTTTTAAATTTATAATTATGTGAAACCATTTTCTTCTGACCAAATTCCAGCTAAATCATCAAGTTCAACATTTTTAGTTTTGGTGGAGCCCATATGTTGCGGATTAAAATAGTACTGAATACACTCAGAGACGATGGGCTTCTGGAAACGAGACTCACTTTCTCCAAGCTGCAAACATGCACCGTGCTCAGGTGATTATTTGGATTCTAATTGAATCTAATACACATTCTGAGGTAGTACGGGTTTTAGTTTGTGAACAAATTATCTATTAGTGACAGTATGACAGCAATAAAACGTGTTATAAGTTTGGTTTTGCCAACTCTCTAGTAAATTTTGGGTGGGCTGTATACAGTTGCATGTGCCTCGTGAACTTATGCTCTAGTTTGTTTGCTCTCGTGACGAACAGCGTAATGGAAATAACCATGGCTGCTTTGCATCATATCTCATATGAAAGTCAGGTGCGTGGATCCCAATGGAATCCTCCATTGTTCATGACTTTGGTATACATTTATGAAAAATATTTAAATTATTCTTCATTGTAATCGACATAGATCCATATCATGCATTCATCGCAATTTACAACGTTTTGCACCTTCAAATGATAAAGTATATCAATTTTATTTTGGAGGTTGGATGACTTAGAGAGAGAGAGATAGAGAGTGTGTCAGTTATTTTGATTTTGATCAAAATTATGTTTGATTCGCTGAGATTAGTAATGCTTTTGGTCGTAAATTATCGAGTCGAGAAAGCATCTTCATGCGTCACTCATATCGGGAAATATGCGCTATTTGTTATAAAGCAAAATAACTTATACCATGACGGTTTGAGACATGCTTTAAAACAGTAAAATTGCAGTTTCAATGTTGCAAATACAAATAGGCATTAGAACTTTGCACGCATAAAATGAAAGAAAGAGAACAGTCTCATTATGGTGCCGTATGTAGTTCAGCTTCGCGCTCGGAGTGAGGTAAACTGCTCGGTCAGTGGGATTTTATATATTCTGACCATATGTCCAGCTGTGCTTCGTTACTTAACTTTTGATACACATGATGAACAAAATATGTCGGAAAAATGTATTCGATTAGTGCACTGCCCGGTCAAACAAATAGGTATGTCATGAGCAACATCTGGTAAAGCAGACAGATGCTGATGCACGGTTGTCACGAAATCTAGCTGTGACGCACAATTCGTTCTTGTGTGTGGAAATTTTGAAAATATCCAATCAAAATTTAGACTTAATAAACACCCTCAATGGGATATGACCACAACAACCACTACTTCAACTACACAACAGATGCAACTATTACTGATACTAATATTGCTTAGACTGCTACAACTACTATTATCACTAACAATTATTCTACAATTATACGTGACAACCTCTTACGCAAAGTAGGAGATATTTGTAGATATTTTGGCCGGTAGCAGCTGCTTTAATGCACAAAAATTTATGACATCAGTGTGTTTACCGCAATTTGCGCAATCGAATATTTATCGCTCTGCAGTACATCTGTAAGGCTTTAAAACCTAATTGAAAATTATAGTAAATATCGCAGGATTCTGTTCAAACAGTATCTTGGAGGATTTCTCAAGAAACGTTCATGTAACTGAAAAATGTCTTGCTTGGTTACAGGACACTAAAGTGTTTTATTTCCTTATCGGACGCGTTATTCAATGAAACTTTGTTAATTGACATGTAAATATTTATTTCATAACAGATACAAGATGCACATTAAAGAAATAAACCGAAAAGCAAAAGAGCAGAAGCGATATTGAAAAATCTCTCTACGGCGCAACAAGTTGCCGATAAAATTAAATAAAGGATTTTTTACAAATATATATGTAGTGTGATAAGCATCAGTAAATAATGTCGGTCCGAGTTGTTCAATATACTATACATAGTTCTGGATACTGCATTTTATAAACCATTTTAATTTATTCCAAGCATTAAACATTCTACAAAACCAAGTGGCAAACAAGCAGAAATAGTAAAGATGACATATAATCCATAATTATATCTTCATATAAACTTGAGTGATTTTTATATTCTTTCAATCAACACATGACTAGAAACCAATTATTATTTTCCCATCTGAAGTCGTCAGTGATGACGACGACAAGATGTTCATCTGTAAATAATAATAATAATAATAATAATACAAATGAAGAAAAATAAGAAAAATTGCTTCAACGACGGCGTAGATGAAAATATTAATAAAGAGGATTAAGAGGAATGGTAACGGCAAACAAGAAACGAGAAAGAAGAAAAATGCTGAAGAAGAAAATACCAGCAATCGAGAAAAAGAAAATAATTAAAACGAAGAAGACAATGACGAGCAGCAGCTGTACAAGGAGACGAGTGGCAGCTGGATAGGTGCACTGACAAGAACAATGGGATATGACCACAACAACCACTACCTCAACAAAACAACAGATGCAACTATTAATGATACTAATATTGCTTAGACTGCTACAACTACTAGTATCACTAACAATTATTCTATAATAATACGTGACAACCTCTTACGCAAATAGGAAAGATTTGAAGTTATATGTATTAGGGGAAAACAAAGATCTGCATAGGTTTGAAGCATTGATCAGAGAATGACATTGGATATTGCCTTAAAGTCAACTAAATTTTTCATTGGGTAGATCTCGCGTGACAGCCTGTCCAGTAGGAGATATTTGTAGATAATGTGGCCGGTAGCAGCTGCTTTAATGCACAAGAATTTATGATATCAGTGTGTTTACCGCTCGGCAGCACATCTGTAAGGCTTTAAAACTGAATTGAAAATTATAGTAAATATCGCAGGATTCTGTTCAAACAGTATCTTGGAGGAAATCTCAAGAAACGTTCATGTAACTGAAAAATGTCTTGCTTGGTTACAGGACACTAAAGTATTTTATTTCCTTATCGGACGTGTTATTCAATGAAACTTTGTTAATTGACATGTAAATATTTATTTCATAACAGATACAAGATGCACATTAAAGAAATAAACCGAAAAGCAAAAGAGCACAAGCGATATTGAAAAATCTCTCTACTGCCCCGTACGGCGCAGCTAGTTGCCGCTAAAAATCAATAGAGGAGTTTTTACAAATATATATGTAGTGTGATAAGCATCAGTAAATAATGTCGGTCCGAGTTGTTCAATGTACTATACATAGTTCTGGATACTGCATTTTATAAACCGTTGTAATTTATTCCAAGCATTAATCATTCTACAAAACCAAGTGGCAAACAAGCAGAAATAGTAAAGATGACATATAATCCATAATTTTATCTTCATATAAACTTGAGTGATTTTTATATTCTTTCAATCAACACATGACTAGAAACCAATTATTATTTTCCCATCTGAAGTCGTCAGTGATGACGACGACAAGATGAGCATCTGCAAATAATAATAATAATAATAATACTAATAATAATACAAACGAAGAAAAATAAGAAAAATTGCTTCAGCGACATCGACGATGAAAATATTAATAAAGAGGATTAAGAAGAATGGTAACGGCAAACAAGAAACGAGAAAGAAGAAAAAGGCTGAGGAAGAAAATAGCGGCAATCAAGAAAAAGAAAATAATTAAAACGAAGAAGACAACTACGAGCAGCAGTAGTACAATGAGACGAGAGTCAGCTGGATAGGTTCACTGACAGGAAAATGCACATTTTATGTTGCTTTGTCAGGTTATTCTATGAATCTAATATTTTGGCATTCTAGTATGATACAAATATATTCAATAAAACAAGACTCAATAGGAAATTCTGACGTTTTTGGTACTTTAATTATTGCACAATGACTTTCTATGATTAAAGATGAAACAGAGGCAAAATGTTTTAAAACATATTACTTTTTCAGCAAAAAATATGAAGTCTAATATTGTCAGATGCAAATGATACTCGTTCAATACCGAAACTTTAAAAGAAATTGTACTTGTTGTAATAAACATAGGGTTTATAAAATTAAATAATCTTGTTTTCTTTCTATGCTGTCTAAACTAATTTGGGGGAAATATCTTCATTTTTCATAGTTGCTGGATATATAGGATTCGGGGATAAATGAGATATATTATACAATTATAAATCATTTCTAGATTTGTTCTTTATTTATCTACATAGCCACAGGCAGATTTAAATCTGATTTCATATAAAGGTTGCTCACAAAAGTAAAAATGTATATTTACGTATTGTTGACTGGCACGAATAAAGGGAGTTCAATGTCTGGTACAACTGAGACATGCTGAAATTGGCACTAAAATCGCATGATAGAAAACAAATCAGATTGTACAGGGGCTTGGTGGGGATGAAAAGGAATCAACGTTTAGGGTTCGAGAGTACTTTTTCTTCCTGATTATTTTGTTTCCTTCATTTCTCATTGCGCTTTTATGTGGATATTATTTAAGCAGTAACCATAATTCAACGGTATTTAATATTTTCTTTCTCCCTTCAATAAAATTTTAGATTCAATTGTACAAATATTTAGTAAGTAAATAATAATGAAACGCTTTGCTTTAATTCTTACAAACAGTCTAAAAATAACATGGAGTATTCACACCTGCGGTAGATTTGACTGATCACCATTTCAAATTCTAGCGCTACATGAATGTCACGTGAGTTGTAAATGAAACATTGAAGGCACACAACATCGTACACGAGTGCATACTCATTATGCGGTAGGGAATATGAATTTCTGCAGATTTTTACATGTCCTTATTGTTTTACCTGCAACTGACATTGCTTTTGCTCGTTTCACTACTCCGAGTAATACCACTACTATTGGCAGCAACACTAATGGTAATACCACTACTACTACTACTGGTACAGATTTCCAACGAGAAACAACTATATTACTAGCATTACTATTACAACCTTTACCAAGACTATGTATGATAATCATGTTACAAAGTTTAACTTACTTCTTATCCGAGGAATGTACTATCGTTATTAAATTTCTAAAAGACCTTGCGATTATCATTGTTAGAATTGTTAGAAGTAAGAGGGTCCTCCCCATAAATATTTTGTTGCACCAAATTCATGTTGTAGTAGATATATATATTCACCAGAGATGCATTTCTTTTGAAAGTCAGTATATTCTAATGAAAAGAAGTGGCTACAAACAATATTATTCTGTGAATATACAGTTTGATGTGGACTCTACGGTATAAATATTATTCTACCGATTTTTAAATCGACTGCTCTACTCACAGACAAAAAGATTCTTTTCTTTTCTTTGAATAAAAGTCTCTCTCATTTCTTTATCTAGGTTCCAATGCACAGTTTTGTATTTTGCATATGGTTACATTTTCAAGAAAAAACAAGCCCCGATAATTGATCTATATACCGATAATGTGGGTATCTCGCACATGTGATTATCACAGTTTTCGACAAAATATGAGCTCACAGTGAGCGCCCAGTGTTAGAAATCAAAAATGTACACCAAATGTTCGAGATGAAATTTAGCCGGTTAGATTTTCTTCATATTTTGTTTCGAGAAAAGCAGATTAAGGTATTTCAATCTCTATACGATCCATAATTTTATTGAAACTGCTACTATTAATGATCTTGATGAGTGCCGTTTCATTATTTATCACTCTTAATGGAGGATAATTACATCAATTTTAACATCGTGACCCTAATAACTGATTTGCTGACTTAATGACAGATTGATTGATTGTTTGAATGATGTGTTGCTTCATTAATTGTTTGGTTTATTGATACGTTGATTGACTCACGGATCAATTGATATCAGTTTCGAATTAGTCTTTGATTATTTTTGCATTGCATCTCATCTTCCATATGTAAGTACCTTTAGCCATATTAACATATTGTGTATCTCTTGATCTCGAAATCATCCTTTAACTCAACTCCTAAGATTGGCACATGCTAGTTAAAGATAAATGTGTTAGAATTCGAAGAAAAAAAACAAACAGTAATATGAATTGAGCAGAATAAAAACTGATTCTATTCTGTGTTTGAACCTCTCATTCTGCATGTTAACGTGATCTTCATTTAAACTTCCTGCGTCAAATCTGAATCATTACCAAATTCTACCTAAGCATATTTGTTTTTAAAACGCGGCGTTATTGAGACACTTTGCTTCCCAAAATAGTCCTGCGACTCAGAACTGCTTTTGATTTATATTTCTCCATTACACATTGAATGCTTAAAAACTCGAGGGCTTGGTCGCATACCGTACAATGAGAATATCTTCAAAAAGTCGTTTTAACCGCTGTCACATAACATAATGGGTGGGGGGAATGAAAACTCGCTTATCCGGAGTAAGCCAATTGCATTTTATAAATAGTATTAAATGGTTTGTTACATGCCCATTTGATCAAAGATACCTCCCACATTGGAGCACAAGCCAAGATAAAAATATAGAGTGATTAGAAACATTATAAGTGTTTTATTTTCACTTTCTGGTCAAATATGTGGTAACTACCATAGGGCGGTGTCCTATTGTTTTCCGTATGGCGGGCGGCAAGGAATTGGTAACGCCTGGAATTAATCGTCTACGAGCGACGAGTGAGAGGTTAATGTTCTACGAGATGTTTTTTTTTCATGTTAAGACAACAAGGCCAACTCTCACCCATTGCTGACTGGGCAGATTGTTCATTTTGTGAACTCTGTTGGATAGTTCATGCCGAGATCTTCTATTTCTGCTATGTTTCCTCCACAATGCCATGGATATATTTTAATTCAGAGGTCAGTTATGGTGATAAATAATATAAAATGCCGAAGAAAAAGCACAGCATAATAAATCTTCTCTGGATTCGTAATTGTATTATTTGATGTACATCCTTGATACGTGTAGTATGTGCGATAATAAAGAAACAGGTAGGTAAAACACGGACAAAAAGATAATGATTCACATATGATTTATTTAGTTCTCTCTCAGTAGATTTCTTTCTTGGGAATCGACTGATTTTAAAATAAAGCCCAATACCAAAAACTGTGCTTAGTGCGACCTGCCCAAGACTTATGTTTCCACTTATTTACCAGACTAAATTTTCAAATAGCCGAAGCAGCAGAAATCGCAAGTAGTAAGATGGCCGATTGTTGCCATTCACTCTTATACTGACACATATATCAAGAATTCTACACAGTAATTGGAAAACGTAGACTCATTGGAAATCTCAGACGTGTATGTTGCACAAGATATCACTGGAACTGTACATTTTGAAAACATTTAGTATTATTTAGATGCAGCAGTGATTAGGTGGCTCTCGAACACTTGTGTAACGATCATTTGTGATGATGCTAAAGTAAACATTTTACAACAAAGCAGCGCTTAATCTGTAGTCATGCAGGGCAGTTCTTTCTTTTTGATTTTTTAAACTATGTTTAGAAACGATTTGTCGGGAATCATTTGAAGAGACTACCGAAGAAGGTTTGGCACAAAAAGAAGCCACATTTGAAAAAGTGAAGGTTGATTTATTACAGAGAACAGGTTACAAATACAAACGTTTCTCACGCTTCGGGTTATCTACACTTTAAAACTTTTCTCAAAGGTGTTAAGTTATCCCTATACTTATTACGTTCGTTTCATGTTCGCTTCAATCGTTTTATAAATCCATCACGTTAGTTTTATGTTCAAATTATTTTCCTTATGTTAGACACTAACTTGGGTTAACATATCCAAATATCAGCATATATTATGCATTTTCTAGTATTAGCTGCATTTGAATTAAATGACTGATATTTTTAGTACAAGTGACCCTTCTGGAACCGGAGAAATCATGAATTTGTCATCCTGCACAAAAAGCCCATATTAACGACTTTCTTAAAATATTAACGACTTTCTTAGGAACTACAATAGGATGCTATAACAGCTGATTGGCTCAAGTAGTGTAGTGATACCTTAAGAAAACTGTTATGCTACTAAGCGAGGACTATATAAATTTATACTTTTTCTATTATGTTGACATCAATTACAAAATATGTTTTGGCTAACCGAGTAATAAGTCTGAATTTAACAACAACAGTCGTTACCTATTCATGTCAATGCTTAACCTGAAAGATATCCCATTTAACTCTATATTTTACGGTGTGTTTGATAACTGCAGTTTTGTTATTTCAAAATATGTCAGTTCCCACGACGTTAGTAGATAATATATGCTTATTGTAACGCACCCGATCACTACTTTTGCAACCTAAATTCGATGGTAGGCTTTTTAGAAAGGAGGTTTCTCGAACACTGTATACCGAATTTTTGCTGCTGTACCATTGTGACTATCTTGTATAGTGGTATGAGAATTTTTCAATTACATTCAATATAAAATATCAATTGTAAAATTAGACAATTTGGTTCTGTTAAAGTGCAGTTAGACTTAACCATCAGGCTTATAAAATGACCCACTAAGAATGGAGAGCAAGTTGAGTACAGGGAATTTTTACGATAGAACACCAGATAGATATTCGATAGGAATGAATATTTCTTAGTGAAGATAGATGGGTATCAGCCACTTAAAGGAAATTCATATATAGCTGTGTCTGAAGGGGTTAAAAGCAAAACGTTCTAGTGTCAATTTTAAAATTAGAATGATGACAAATCTTTCGTGTATACAATTTAAAATACTACCCAAAACGATCCACAGAGGCCATCAAAATACAATCTACATAATTACAGTCATTGGTTTGACCGATGCTCGATGAGAATAGAGACGACTGATAAAATTGAGAATGAATATGAAATGTATGTAAATGTGTAAATATGTAAATGAAAATTTGAAAGAAAGAGATGCTCTTGATACTCAACAAGGCTGTTTGCTAAATAATGATGATTGAAACTACATAAAGCCTGTTTGAGTGACTGAGACGCAAACTTTAGACACATGGACATGCTGATCATAGTTGTAAATAGCGATCCCAATAAGTACAAAAATGGAAGGTACCATTACGTTGGAATACATGAACTGTCCAGACTGTTGTCATCACATGAATATAGACATAACGGACAGAAATATTTCTTATATATTATATTATATACTATAACGTTGGAATAAAAGATCTATCCATACTGTTTCAGTACATCAGAAATGTTATAATAACACGAAAGACTATTCTACAGTGTAGACAAACTCAATAGATATTATGTTTGATGAGGCATCAGTGGACAAATCTGACCATACTAATACCTAGATCGCTTTGATAAGTTAACTAAATCAGCTACACTATCCAATACAAATTATATCCATGTATACATGATTACCAGCTATCCAATAACGATTACCAGAATGTGCATGCAAAAAGAAAAGAAACGAGTGATACTGATGCACTTTTAATACTCATTGAAAACATGACAATTTCAGAGAAAAAGCTATATTGTTAACTCCAGAAAACTTTCTGAACTAATTGGAATGTTTCAACCCCATGAATGTGAAAATGTTTTCTCTGTTGTTAAAATCCATCAAAGACAGAGCATGTACCTTTACCTTCAGTTGTTAAAGGCAGAGTAACGCTAACTTTAGCAAGGGCAATCGGTATACCAAGAGGAAAGAATGATCCGCTCTGTCGACAACTTACGCTTCAGCTATCAAAAGAATTGTTGATACACTGCCATGAGGAAGTCAATTTTTGGGTAGTAAGGAAAAGGTATATACCAGTCAAAAGAAGCAAAGTAATAGAAACGTTCATTTTACAGGACTGATGAACCATCAGCAATGAACATACACATGGCATAAATCTAACAGAGTATTTACCCAATAGGATACATATGGCTCGACCATTCTGTCCAACTTGTAAGCTTTACTACCTTTGATAGCTGATCATAGCATAACATTGATACATTTCTTATTGTGGCTTAAGTGTGAGATGTGATGTCAACTTTACAGTGGGGTCATAAAGGCAGAAACTAAGTCGGTGTGCAAAAACTTTTATTATTCTCCCCCTAAAGCATAGGACGCAAAATGCCATATGCATCACTAGTTGCAAGACTGTTCCATTGATTGCATGCACCATTCATAACAGTATGTTTTTTATGATTTCTTTGAAGTGTATCTGCTCGTGTGGAGTTACATTACTTTGAAGAATGCGTGATGACATGTTATGCAGTTATTTTGTTGTGTCTGTACTGAAATGTGCTGTAAGTAATATTCATTAAAATATGAGTGCATAGCTTGACACCTACAGAAAAGGTAAGAAAATGCATGATAATCCCCATTATTTTCCCCATATCTAGTAAGTTAAACTCATTATATGCTACTTTGTCCTGATGCAAATAGTTCTAACTTAGATATGCAAAATGCGGTTACCTCCCCGCTTCCATACAGCAAAGAGTGGTACGGGGAAAATGGAAGGTAGTATAGAGACTAATGCATAATAATTACTTCAATACATACAAAGAAACAGAAAAGAATAATATATGTGGTTGATTGCACCAATAAATAAAAGCAGTTTTTCTTAAGGGTGCAAGGGACAGTTTTATGCACACAATTGATGCCGTATCAACCTGCCTAATATACAAATTCGTAAAGTATCTAATACACCAGTAAGATTAAAACGTTCCATATATTTGGATAGCTGTAATAAAACAAAACATAAGAATATCATTCACATGACCTGACAAGTCAATGGAAGCTCATAGCAAAGATGTTTATGCACCCAGCCTCAAATGCAATCATGCATATTTCACGTCCGAAGGTGATTTGTGAGACAAAGTGATGCTCACAGTGCAAATGCAAGCCATTTCCCTCTGTGATAATTTTGAAAAACACTGTGTACTAAACAGCTTGATGCAATTCAAAACAGTTGCCATCCAAGCCGTTTTTGAGATGTTCTACTTGCCATGAACCCACGTGTCTACTGCTATGGGTGGGTAGCTCTGCTTCCTAGCCGACTATTGGTATTTCAGCGTCTACATATTGTGAAGTAAGTATGGGAGGTGTACATGCGTTACATAACTTTCAAGAACAGCACAAGCCCGAAACACCTTATTCACAAATATATTCATATCTTCAATTATTAAACCACAAATAGTTGAAAAAGTCACGTCATAACCTTAAGTGAAAAAAGTTGAGAGGGGCCAATTTACGAAACTATCCCCTACCACCTTACGGCTTTATTATTTAAACGACCGCCATTGTTATCTAGCTTCGGTGTGTCAGGTGATAAAACATTATAATTCAGCTAATTTACTCAGGTGGACCACACAAATCAAACGATATAACAACTTAAACGTTGTAACAAAGGAATGTGATAACAAAGCACTTTATAATACATAGTAATTAGGAATTTGGCAGGAGAAATTAAACTCGAGCGTTCTAACCGAGAAAAACGTAATACACAATCTTTGCTGTACTTGGTTAATCCGCAGTGCCTTTTGACAGGCTAAGTTTAAAGTGTGTGCGTGAAGCACTTTACATGTGGTGAAAATCCACATTCTGATGCGGCAACATTCATGTTGCTTGCATTGTCACTCACTAATGTAGCATATTTGCTTTCAAATCCCCATTCCACTATTGCAAATGACAGAACTTTCCAAATGTTTACTCCTGTATGGGATTCAGGCAACTCTCTGGTTTGTAACACACTATTACAGAGTTCCCATTCATCTCTGACGTAGTGTGAAGTGATAGTAATATTTGATTGGGTAGACCTGATTGTGCATCTATCTGTAGCGACTGCAATCGGTTGTGCACACCTAACATTGTACAATAATGTACATTTTAACTCTTCATACATTTCTGGCTTATCGTCTTCTGAAAATTACGTCATACAGGCAAATATAGTGTGATATTAGAGTTTTCACAAGATTATGAAACGATTCATTTCCAACAATTGAATACTGGGTCATATTTTTCACCATTAATATAGACATGGCATTGGTGATTGACACATTTTTGGGTGAATTTCAAAGTCTGCAAGAATGTCTCTGGAATTGTGAACTAATTGGACTGAAGGTCGTCTTTCTTTTGATTGGCCAATTCGACAACTTGACGCTGCGTGGATGCTATCATATATGTGTGATGCATTCACATGGAATGACATATTTGAGGTGTTACCACTGTATTTTACGACAGTTTTGGATTGCAAACAAAGAACCTTCTTCTTGTCACTCTTTAAGAAGCCAAAACGTTGCCAAACATCTGATCTGTACAAAGATGGGGACATTTTGTCGCATTCGAGGGATGCCATAGATACTTCGCGTTCAAACTGCACAAAACAAACATCGCTACGTCCAGTATGAGGTTATCAAGCAAACATCTGCTATTGTGAAATTCGTCTTGCAGATGTTGACCACTTTATCATCAATAAATGTCAACCTATTTTAGCAGACTGGAAAAGGAAAAAACAAAAACAATAAGCTGCATACACTTGATATCAAACTAGTTAATCCACTTTTCTGAGAATGTGAACTGTCCACATCAAGTCCTTGGGTTTATCACACCGAGTAATAATGAGTTGTGGAGTGTGTCAGCTGTTTTTGTTGCTACCTATTTACAGCACTTTCAGTTGATCCATGCAATAATATGGATAATCCAAGTGGTTTCACAACTTGATGATTTGAGGGATGTCTTTTCAATCACCTGTTTTTGAGTATGGGTGAATCATAAAACAGTACCACTATGAACACCATGACTAAATTTATACCAATGTAAAACAATATGGATTGAAAGTAAACATGCTGAAGGTTAGTGTTATATTATTTCCTTTTCAACACACCATTAATAACACATTTTGAAGAATTATATACTTTGGGATGAAAAAGGGCTTAACTTTTTTAAAAGTCCTTTTATGTCAAGATCGTGCCCTAACATCTACTTTCAATGTAATCTGACTATGGATTGTATAATTAATGCAGACATTGTCAAGAACAAACAGAGCATGCGATTCTGCATTGAAAAGCGCTCCAGAAGTTGGTACATTTCTAAGTTCTGGGATGATTCTGTTATACTAACTGGGGCCGCCTGGCAGCTCAGAATTTTTATTTTAAAATATCCCAATCGAATGTTAGTAAATCTTGCTTGCCAGAACCTTTACCTCATTCCAATCAGCTTGGCACAGCTTTTACCTCTCTCTAGCCCGAATAAGATGAGGGTTGGTGCACATAGGATGAATCGGGTGTACAAAGTTCAAAATAGTCACTTGAAACTACTGTTTTTGCATATTTTTAATCGACGATTAAAATACTGATGAAATATTATTAGAAGTTTAGAAATAGTAACACTTTTCTAAGTCGGCTTCACTACAGTTGTTTTATAACATACAACAGCAATCTCAAAAATAGATTACAGTCGAAAATCGGAGAAGGCCTATTTTCATATGTCTGTATGATGCAGTATTGGATACAATGAATATTAATTTTAGTAATGGACCTGGATAGGTACACTGGGACATAATTTGCTTCTGATTGGGGTGCACATATACAATTTCTCGCTTGTTTATTTCTAATGGATCATGAGTGAATTATCAGCTGGAATTCTCTAAAAAAGCAAGCTCATTTCTGATATTTATGATCATCACATTAGCACCAAAATTGACTACAGAAGATAAAACTTCTTTTTTGCTATATTTCCACCTTCCTCTTTGAAGGGAAAGCTTACAAAATATCGACGTTTTACTTAAATTATGCATTGTACTAAAATAAAAAGGAGTGGAGACAATGTCTTAAAATTAATGCAAGGCGAAGTGAACCTCGCTTTTAGGGCCTGTTTAGGTGCAAAGACAGACTCTAAGACGACTATTTTGACCGAATCACACCCTAGCATGGAGCCTGTAAGTATTAGGGTTCTCCAACATATGTGCATTGTCGAAGAGCTGACAAACGAGCAGACAGATCCTCCATTTCATAGGGATGGATATGTATTCTTTCCTCAATTATAATTGCGTTTTTTTACCAGCTATTTTGGTAGTTGCAATACATATTGGTAATGAATTATTCACACATGTTGGCCCTTGAATTACTTAAACTCAACACATAGCCTGCGATTCATTTGCCAAGATATGCTTGGAATCACGTGGTCTAGCGTGAAACGCTAGATCACTCTATTCACTACTTTTATATTTTTTATAGAATATTGTTCATTGCTTTTTTCATTGTTAAGGAATATAGTATTTAACAGTGTTCATTATTCTAGTTTGCTGACTTGTGTCTGCTTGGTAAATATGCTGCAAAGATTCATATCGTTTTAAAACAGAAGTGAACTGTAATTTGATGTGAAACTAACGGTGCTATATGATCATTGGGCACCTTTAATCCAGACGAATCTGTAAGTAACAAAGACAATTATTATAATGCAGCCTAAATTTATATTATCGTAGATGAATAAACAGATAATTTTGTTTCATATTAAGGCCTTTTATTTTTTTTTAAATCTATTTTTATCCCAAGAACACAACAACAACTACCGCTGCTATTTAGCAAAGCAACTTCTCTACAAAACCAGAACAAAATTATATAAATTATCTTGTTTTACACTATACACACCCCCCTATAATGTTAATTTTTTTAATCGGCTGTAAAGATACATCTGAAAATAAATTGCAACACAAATTACGAGTGATGAGGGGAAGGAGGTTTGAAACCATAAGAATATGTGTTAAAAATTAAACAAAATACTCGTCTGGTGATACAAATTCGTAATTCTAGAGATGGAATCCCCCCAAATTTTATTGTTGGAATTATCTCTGAAGTATTTAGCAAAGTCTGAGAGTAAAATTCACCGCAAAGGCGAGCTGGAGGAGGCAAAGGTTACTATTGACGAAATAAAAACTGACAAACCACAGAGTAAAACTGGCGTGAGACCAGCCCAAGCGCTTTCGGAATCTACCAATTCATTTTGCAAGGGCAAAAAGCCACACAAACCATTACACAAGAAAGATCTGAATAAAACACAAAACACAAAAACGTAAGTACTATACGGAATCTACATGATTACCGATATATATTTACACAGACAATACAATAAGATAATAAATAAGACGAATAAGGCTTAACAAGGTTGAACGTTGCTACATATTAGTGCTCGTAAGGCGGAAATAGTTAGAATAAACGACCCCATCTACTATTGTCTAGTTATATAGTTTATCCCCGATCTAATATTTTGTTTAATGGCGGTTTCTTAAAACTTGTAAAGTCATATTCTAAAGTAGTATTACATAATTAAGTTGCCACTAATTATTAGCCTATAAAGCGCTTTTAAATTAATCTATATGTGTATTTTTATATTTGATATTTTCAACAGAAAAAAGTGGGTTTAAGAAAGCGAAATGGCAGGAAACTGTGATTGTTATGACTTGTAAATTCCCGTTTTGAACATCCTATTTTCTGTACTCCAATTTGAGTTATGGGCGATTCGAGCCAGGATTACATCATTGAGAGTATGGTCGGGAGAAGAGAAATGTTCCACCACTGGGCTCCTTTCCACTTTATTAGTTTGCCAGTCTGTGGCGATTCATTCTAATATTTAATTTCTGCGTTTCTCCAACATATTGGGTGCTGCATACCTTGCATCTGACGAGGTAGATCACATTTTCTGTGTTGCATGTTAAAGTATGGTTGTGAATATTAAACTTTTCATTTGTGACGGTACTGGAAAATGTGTTTGTTTCCTTCATGTGTTGGGACGTCTTGCATCTTTTGTTTCCACGAGGCTTCGATTTCCCATCAATTTTTTTTAATTGAGAGGGGCTTTAAATTTGCCCTGATCAGCATGTCTACGGAATGCTACAATATACACAGATATGGTGCGGACAAAGAGGTTACGAGTCTGCTTGACCAATCCACTTGGATTGATTATGCAAACATGTTTAGGGCATCCATCCAAATGATCCATACAGCCACTGTATCTCAGCTAACGGAAGAGTTTTGCAACCTCCACAAATTCCGGTAAGAACTCAAGATGATAATGATAATGATCAACTTCGTTCTTGGGTCATATCGGGGTGCATTATATGGGGCGACAGTTTCTTTTTCTGGCAACTTCTGCTTAGGTCTCCTTATTTCCAAAAACCTCCATTATATTAGCCACACTATCGTCCAACTCTAAATTTATCTCGACGTCACCATTATGTATGGAATCATCTGTGTTGCTTGAGTAGTTTGACTCATCATCAGCAACATTTGTATAACTTTTATCCCGGTGATATGACTCAACAGTACTTTCATCCTTCATCGTAGCCCTCTGGATTATTACATCTTGTATAGGCATGGTAGTGTCTTTCTACGACTACTTTAACATATTACTATTACTCCGCAGGTCGTTAATTTCTTCTAGCAATGAATTCATATTTACACCATTTGTCTCCATGTGGTGCAGAATCTTAAACTGAATGTATTAAATTTATTATGTCCTTTATTTTGTTCAGTGCCTTTGAACCCCTTGTCTTTTTTATCAGTCTGTGTTAAATACCCTCAGATAGGTCAAATAAAAGGAAATTTTGCCTTTTCTACTTCTTCATTATTGCCAAAGTCAGTACATAACCAAAAAACATCAGCTGTAGTAGTGTTCAATACAAGGTAAACAAAGCATAGCAGCTCACTCCCAAGAACAACACTGGTGCCAACATTTCCATCAATCTTAACTCTAGCAGACTGAATATTTGAATCAATTCCAACCGTTGTGGAAGTAAAAACAGAAGAACAGGAGAGACCAGGCTCTCAGAAGTGATGCTTCCGCTATGTTTTATAAGTTTGAAGAGCGGTGCTTGTGGAGAGGAAAATCAGTATATCAACATTAAGAGCACAGATTGTATCACTTAAACTCTCAATCATTGCATCTCAATCTTCCAGGAATCTAAAACATTAAAACAAAAACGATTTTCTGCAAAGTTCACATTTTCTATGTTTCTCTATTGTTTGTATTCCCAAAGGAATCTTCAGATCTCCAGTATCACTTTAATGCCTTATCAAGACTGCATAATTCACCTTCATGTAATGTGTATTAACTACGAGTCAAAGGTGTAATAAAATAACCTTAGAAATTAAGTTAATTAAGCTGCGCCTTCATTCCGACGTGATGAAAGAGAGACTGCGCATTTCGTTATTGCTATTTATTGAGTTACAATTTTGTCAGGTCAAAGTCCATTTCCTATCAAGTAGTCGATTCTGAACTAGCTAAAAGAAATTGGAAATCTCAGCTGGTCTAATACAGTATCCATTGTTAATGGTAAACCACTAATAAACTTCAATAGCTTTTTTCAAAGGCATTCTGTAAGCAACAGTAAGGGCAAAGCTTAATGTTGCATGGTAAATTGTGTTATTAATGTTTTTTGTTTCTCTCGAAATCTCTTTATTTATCTAGCAAAAAGGGTTATCAATGTATATTCGAGTTTATATTATTGACTAAAGTGTTTAAAATTTTGTCAGGTAAAAGTACATTTGCTATCAGGTAGTCGATTGTGAACTGACTAAGTAAAAATGTAATAAAATTAGCGTTACAATTTCTCCAATGTTCATGTTTGATGGACGACCTATTTATATCATAAACAACTTCTTTAAAAGCACGTTGTATCCACCTGTGACAAAGGGATGATAAATGTTATGAAGCAACAACGCCGCACAGACTTAAAATTCTGGACTGCCATTAACAAACCTCCTTCATTGTCATCGTCCCATTGATTTCTCCCGAAGTAGAACGGATAGGATAAAGCATTTCTTTCACGTAGTCTAATTTTAAACTCTTGTGACTTTGTAGACTTGAGTTCATTCCTTGCATTTTCACATTTTTTCTTTCAAGTTGAACTCTACGTGGATCTTGTTAGCTTCTATGAATTACATTTTTTCAGGTTCTATGCTAGCCTTGCTTTCATCTTCATTTTTGTTTTGTTCAACTTCTCTTAATTTGTCAAGTAAATTTATAACGTACAGGAACATTAATCTCAATTTGTAAAAAGGTTAATTGCAAAATGACTTCCAATGTTACGAGTAGTACACAATAATTGAAATCTAAATAAAAGAGATGGATTTCAGCAGACGTCCTATATGCAGAGAAGTTAAAAACACATTTTTCGAATGTTGCAGAACTAGTGCTTACTGCAAGCCTTGTCGTACTTAATAGTGCAGAAAACAACCTAAAATGTTGTTCAGGAACAATGACTAGTACAATAAAGAGTACAGGAGAAAATACTTGAAACAAACGTAACATAATTATGAAAACTTTAGATTAATTAACATCACAAGAAACATAATTTTATCTGCATTGATAGCAGCATAAATCAGACACAGCATTGAAGATAGTATGTGTACCTTCTCTTGACTTTCATCGTACATATCTAAACTTTACAAATCCCGAAGGTATGTGTGTAGATGAACTAGATACATATCACGTTATTCCATGCTCTGCCTGTGATATGTCTGATCCTGGTCAACAAAGAAAATCTTTCCACTGAACAAATACTACATACATAATAGCAAGTTTTGTATTTTATAAATCCCAATTTAAGAAAAAAAAATCAATGAGGGTGGTGAAGATTTCGAAATGAAAGAATTTGAAAATCATGCATATGAAGATGATACTGTAGTTATACTAAAATACAAATTGATGACGCTGTATATCTTGCTAGTAGTTTTGCAAATCAAGAAATATGACATTTGAGCGAAGGTACTAGTATTTTCCGACAAATTCTTGATTTGAAAAAAGGGGACAGAAAGAATGTCTTTGACATGAGTGAAGTACAGTACAACTTGGAACAAAACAATCTTAGATTACTAAACAAAGTACTGTATTATGAATTAACATTACGGAAAATAAGTTGAATTTCAAAGAAGGGAGAAATCAAATCTATGCTTCGACAGAACAGCAAGTAAAACTGGTCAGAACTTGTTAATTGAACTAGGCCGGACAAAACGAGATGATATATTTATACTTCCTGTTGACGCTAGGTATCAAGACTCCACTGTCGAGGGTACACAGCTCTAATATCAAATTGAACCTACTGTTGAACAAAGACAACAAATGGAAGTACGTGAGGAAATAGAGATCCTAAGAAAAGACACAAATGCGCCGTTTGATGAATAGGTAAGACAAAATCAGTCATGATTTACAAAAGAAAGCGGAAAAAAGAGTATTTATTATACAAGAAGAAAGAGAGTTTAGAGGTTAGGTAAATGCTCTTAAAGTTGCCAAATAAATAAATAATGTTCTTGAAATTCGATGTTGTAATATCTGAGAAACAGATTGAAGAGCTAAAAAAATGGACATCAGGAAAGAAAAAGACCCAAATAAAAGAACAGTTGGTAAGGAATTAGATCTTCAGTGCACAAACAGTTGGGTATCTAACACAGTGAGCAATTTTACATTAAATATTGAGAATATCAATTCAAATGTTGCTTGAAAAACTTTGCCAATTATTTTCTTGACTTAGCCAAAGAAGTAGGAGCAGCATTACCGTGTATTATTAGTGGCGTAATAAATTTGTTATTTAAGAGTGCAGCACAAATTGTTTCTATCCTTGATGAAACATGCTATTTTGACTTGTTTAACATTAGTAGATTTGTGAATCCCATTTTTGATTAAATATCTCAACAAAGTATCGAGTAGTCTCAAGGTTTGTAACCTATTTAAAAAGGTAAACCATAGCAGCTGCCGAAACAATTCGAATCAAAGTAAATGATTGCTTATTTCATAGCCGAAATTGTTTTTTTCCATAACTAAATTGGTCTTTGTCAACTTCGTTTTTGCTATGTTTCCTTTCAACGTCCTAGTATCAGCTATCATTTGCAAACATGACAGTCGGAACATTGTCATCCTAATTATCCATCTTCTATATAATGTTTACTTACTTTGTCTTCTTTTCTGTCGTCTACAGTTTCGTTTTGTAATGTCACAGATTGTTATCAGTCTTTACAATACCTCTCTGTTTTCCTCGATGTTGACGGTAGGGTTTAACGCTAGTTTAAATATCAGATGAATTTCGGCTATTTGTTCTTGTATCCGATGATACTACCGATTTGTATAACCATGTCACTCAGTAACAAAAGATCCCATCACCACCAGCAACAAATAATTTCACTTTTGAATCTTCTAGGATTAATAGTTCCATTAGCTTTTGAAAAGTGTATGATAATTGCTCTGTTTTAACCTGAGCACCTAATATACAGATTACATAAGACCTTATCATTTTATTCGATCTAGCTATTCCCTCGGTATGTCCATTGCTTTCTTATATGAAGAAGTATATCCAGTCTGTCTTCTTTATCGGCCAAATAATTCATTTCATCAGTTGACAATGTTCTCCTGTACTCAACACTACCTATCCAATAATTATATTTCCGATTTAGGCATCCCGAAACCTGGGTGTATATTTGTATGTTCTTCAATCCACTTTATCAATCAAGTTTTTTTTCTTCACATTTGAGGTATCTCAGACATGCCCTTGTAGAAGTATAAAATTGGTTCGTATCAAATTGAATTATTTCATATCAATCCTACTATTATTTGATCTGAATGCAGGGTCAACTGGTAAGGCACTATGCATTCAGACAGCAGCATACTCATCTGGGGATAAGCATGAACATTGTATACTGATTTTGCTAACTATGAAAACTTGTTGCTTATCAAATGCGTTGATGAAATCCCACAATCAGCTCTTGCCATAAACTTAGCCCAGTTTAGATGAGACATGCCGCACTGTGATGTGTGTCGTTTCAAATTTTCATCACTATCAAATTGTAAAGTGTATCTTTTTAAAATGTTTAATGACTGGTATGCGAAAAACCATAGTAGTAAATGTGTATGTTGCTAAATGCATTTGCTATGTTAACTTGGTTAAGGGGTATTAACCAATTTAATACATTAAACTGAATTGGAGGACAAGAATAAGGATGTTTGTTCAATCTGGAATCCATTATTTAGATTTTAAAACTCAGTATGAGATTAATCTCGTTGCATCTCTGGTATATTGTATTTTGTTTATCATTTCCTTTATCAGTTTTTCTATGTTGCAGTTGTGACATTTTTCAACGGATTGTTCCCTTTTTTTCTAGTTCAATTTCAATTACCATAAAATGAAAGCTCTGTAAAAACTGAATGTTAAACATCTGTATATCCACATACTGTGAAAGGTGTACTGGTTTTCCTTCATTCAGATGGTGTAAAATTCATACCGAATCAACTGTGTAAGTTTAATTGTGTTGTATTCTTTGTGATTGAAAGTTTTGTGGATGCCTTACAATTGAAGATGGTATATATTTTGCACAGGAAAAGTCCGTATTTGATTGAGTAGTTGTGAATGAACTTTGAAAGTAGTCTAAATCTTCTAATGATTGCATGATTGCATACACGTCTATGTGATTCTCATTACCCTTTATGTTGTTCAATATCTCGTATAACAGCTTGTAGTCTTTAACATTGTATTTGTTTTTCAGCTTGATGCAAACGGAATAAATATATACTTCAAAATTGTTAATGTCGTTTCCTTTCATTCTTCTGTGATATCATTCATTGCCTAGCTAGGACATTGCTTATCAGTTTTCAATGTGTACCAGTTTGTTGTTTAATTACTTGTTTGACTTTAAATATTTCCCCAGTAAAGTTAGGAAACTGTACCTTCGCAAAAATTTATTTGTTTTTCAAAATTCTGCTTGGTTCGCCAATTTTAAATCTAAGAGTTCCAAATGTATCAGATGTCAAATAACCGTATAGATTAAAAACCACTTTTATGTGCTTTTAGCCTTGTTTGCTTCAACTTGACTCGTGTCTTTTGATGTGTGATGAGTGTTACTGTATTCTTCAGTTAGCTTTTATAAAACGTCAACCTAATTTCTGGTTTCATTTTAAGTGAAACACTTCTACATTATAATCTTCGTCCTTCTGTGTAACCTTTCCACCTATTGACCCCAAAATCGATAGGTACCTTTCTTATCTAGAATGCAGCCCATTCGCAAAGTTTGGTCATGGTTTTGTGGCAAATGACTCTCCTTATTTTCCACAAACCGTTTTCCTCCAAGAAGTCCATATAATTTTGTTCCTTTGACCTTTTACCACCAAATCAATAGGTGTCTTCCTGATCTCAAGTTCAAGCTATCTTCAAAGATTAGTCATGCGGTACAGAAATTAAGTAGGCTTTTATTCAATACTTTTTTCGTCTTTCAGTGTTTGTGACATTCACCTTTGACCTTTCGAACGCCCTAAAATAGACGTCTTACTTGTCGCCAATACGTGCCATCGAATAAGTTTGCTCCTTGTATATTTATCAGGTAGACAAATCGAGTTATTGCGTGGCAACTGATTTCCTTTATCCCTCTTTCAGGCCCTGTGACCTTCACCTTAGACCTTTTGAGTCCAAAATCGATAGGTTTCTTCCTTGCTCCAAGTGCATGCTACCTGCAAAGTTCGCATTGCTAGATGGTCTGGACTCAAGTTGTTGTGCAGAAATGAAACAGTGAAGAAAATGACGGACAGACGGACATCACAACATGATACGCTCTATTTTGTTGCTGGCGCATAAAGATGATAAGTAAAACAATCAGTGCAGACCCTGCTCTACCAGTGCATCATGCAACACCAGGCTCCATACTCATCAAATTGTCTAAGCACAACATTTGAACTCATTAGCAAATTTGTAAAATCTTGATCTTTTATAACTTCGCTCCAAGAGAGGTTAGTATTCTTATATTTTTAGATTACATAACTGCTATTGTCTCTGTATACTAGCCAAATGTCAATAATATTGAGTAACTCTAAATTTGATTTTATTAATGATAGATTTTGAGTTCAATTTGTGTGCTCATACAGTTTTGTGACTACGGGGTTAGATATTGGTCTAAATTCTTCGATGTTTGGTGCCTATAGGCCATGAACACATATAGTTGGCTATAAAACACTAAGTCTATTATTCTATTATTGCCTTCACCAGAGAAAACTGTTTCCCTACAGTGCCCGCTCGGGTACCACGCCCAACCAGGCAACAGAGTCGGAGTACAGGTTCCAAGAGAGAGAGAGAGCAATAGTAGATTAAGTATTTCACACGGCATAGTGTAACGTCATACAAAGTTAGCAATACATAAATAAAGCCTTCTGGAACAGGTGTACTGGCCGTAGCCGGGCATAGTATTCCGTATTTTCAGGGACATGCATCCTGTCCTAAAATAAATCCATGTCGTTAGCCAATCAGAGCTCGATACTTAATATAGCAAGGAGCTTCTTGAGACTACCATTCCATTACTAACATTCTTAATGCATATACATGGAAACCATAAAGAAAATCACAGTTTACACCTATCTAAATGCTTCAAATAACGGTGGCAATTGTTGAGTCAATGACTTTCAAATGTGCTAGTTTTCAGATGCCCTGTATTCTCGAAACATTTTTGAGAATGAAACGTATACTCTAGCTACAGGTCTGAGAATGTTGACACTCTGAAACTTTAATCAGAAGACAATTAGAATCACACACAGCTAAACTTATTCCTGGTGTTTGTTCCGAAACATCCATGGTAAATTGCAATGACACGAGGTGACTCGTAACCGAATTTCGGATTTTAAGCTTGAGATTAGGAATCTTGCTTGTTACATTTAAGATTATTAACCTCTAATTTTTACTATGCGCCCAGTATTGTGCTGATATACCATTGAACTACCTACCCACCTACCAACCTACTATGACAAGGCATATCGACATGAAAGAAAATGAAAAGAAATTCTTTTTCTATATTTATCAAAGTAGAGGTACTATAATGAGTTTTCAAAAATCTAATTGTTCTTAACATCTGCTTCTTAAGCTGTTATTATTGTCCATAATAACAATAAGTTTCAGTGGAGCAGACATTAAAGGGAATTTCTCATGACAATGTGTAGCGGGATGATGAAGAAAGAAATTGCATTCACGAACATTATATATATTGGGATGGTGCTACTGATATATCACTTTATTTTGGTTGATGTTATTATTGTCCATCCCTAGAAGTCAGACTTTACTCGGAGATAGTCACAGGCTTTAAGTAATGTTGGAGTGAAGGCCAGTAGGTTCAATTATAGTTCATCTATCAATAATTACCTTGATTAGCCACTAGAG
Organism: Margaritifera margaritifera; assembly: GCA_029931535.1. NCBI lineage: Eukaryota > Metazoa > Mollusca > Bivalvia > Unionida > Margaritiferidae > Margaritifera > Margaritifera margaritifera. Next base: position 48,407 of record JAQPZY010000742.1, on the reverse strand, counting down.
ACGAGGCCTCATATGAAAAGCATGCACCATGCAGTTCACTCGTCACTTCAATACGCCAGTAATAAATAGTACAGACATTTAACTGGTACACGCAGACACAGAAAGAAACATATAACTAAAGGCAGGATGCATCAGTAGGCCTCATTGACACACACTCTAACATCAACCAAAATAAAGTGATATATCAGTAGTACCATCCCAATATATATAATGTTCGTGAATGCAATTTCTTTCTTCATCATCCCGCTACACATTGTCATGAGAAATTCCCTTTAATGTCTGCTCCACTGAAACTTTTACCGGGATAATTAACAGGTATTAACAAGAAAGCATAATGTGGCACAGGCCTATGGGCGGGATTACAACATCGTTGGAATTTCAAAATGAAATGAAGCTTTTAAGAGAGTAATCAATAATTTATATCTTTTCCCCTATCCTCCTTACATCAGTAGATTTTATTCTCATGCCAATCACTCTCAACTGATCTTAACTACAGTTTGCACTCAAATGTTTGGACATGTTTTATTTGTCGCTGCAGACGTAAGTACGAAAAATGTCTTATTACAGTTTGTATTTTAATGTTTAGATATCTGTTGTATTATATACTTAAGTGTCAAATATAGAAACTCTTTGGCGAAATCATTTTCATATTTTCTGCATTCCTATATTTTTACAGGTGAGAAAAAATATCCTCATATTTTCACATGTGAAAAAATAAAATTGCCCATCATGCTATGCGACACTTCATTGTTGGTGCCTAAGGAAATTATACCTGTAGCAACAAAAACGAGCACTTTGTGAGCTAGATAAATAAATAAATAGAAACTGCATTACGTTTCAGACATGTAAATTAATTTTTGCTGGAGAAAATTTGACTCGGCGCCGTTCGCGTCTCTATGAAGTTATTTCATCTTACTTCCTTGACAACAGTGATAAACCCTTTGTGATGCATTACTGAATTACTCATGCCATTCACTCTCAACTGATCTTTACTACAGTTTGCACTCAAATATTTGGACATGTTTTATTTGTCGCTGCAGACGTAAGTACGAAATATGTCTTATTACAGTTCGTATTTTTATGTTCAGATATATGTTTTATTATATACTTAAGCGTGAAATATGTAAACTTCTTGACGAAATAATTTTCATATTTTTTTCATGGCTATAATTTCACATGTGAAAAATATATCCTTATATTTCCACATGTAAAAATATAAAATATCCCATCATGTCATGCGACACTTATAAAGTTATTTACCCTTACTTACTTGACAACAGTGATAAACCCTCTGTGATACATTACTGAATCGGACTTGCTTTGTAGTCAGATATGATCAAACAGTTTTAAAAATGCAAAAATGTAATTTACTGCGACAGATTGGGTCATCCCAATACTACTGTTCTCTTAAGTCACGGATATTTATATAATCAACCTATGAAAGTGAGGTGGGGTGTTGTGCTGAAGAGATAGTTTAATCTTCTAAGCTTCAATTTTATAGCAAGTTTGGTATGTAATAAAGGGAAGCTTTCTTTTATTGCGTATATACCGGATATATTGCATCTTGTGGTACCAAAAACGATATATTTTGATTCGTGGCTTCGGTACTCGTTACAATATCACATTTTGTTTTATCATGTATTAACATAGGAATGAAAATAGCCGCTATTTATTTGTTTTCTAAAAACAAGACCACCCACCCACCTCGCCATGCTAATCGTAAACGTCTTTCAGTTTCATTCATATACTGCTTTTTCAGTTTGAATAATACACTACATATATCACATTTTGTGTACCATATGAAATATGTTCTTTACGTTCATGAATGTCTACCTGTTTTCAAGATTTTGACTATGTCTCAATTATTTTGCGAACCACACCACTTACAACCATTAGATGTACAATAAAAAATATCAAGTGTGTCGATACTTGGTAGTTTGGATCTTACTAAAATGCCGCATATGTTCACTTTGAGTTCATAAACTGTAACCAAAGTGCAGCTATTGCAAATCAATAAAATTGTGTTTAGCATGGGTTGATGCCGAAACTGAGTGTCCATTTAATTGAGCAATGAACGGAACTATTTCTTAGTTTTCTCTGTGAATATTTAGTTTTCCTAATGTTTCAGGTTTCATTTTGATTTTTAAACCTGTTTCTCGCAGTCTCCTTGCTAATACAATTGCATAAGGATTATCTCCCTTTGCAAAGATTGTTTTCCATTGGAGATTATATATCTAAGAAATCGACACTTTCCGCACTAATTTAAGTTTAATGATTATTCATTTAATTAAGAACCTTCTTTAGATCTTCTACCGAAATGGGTACAAATCTTGGAATACGTCAATAAAACTAGCACAGAAAAATGGTAGCTTTTGGGCCTTAGCAAAATATTTATATCTACTATTTAGCCACATAAATGGTTCCATAATCTGGTGAAAGATTCTTCCCAAGTAGCTTCACCTTTCCTTTGGAGACAAATTTGTTCTTTAAAAATAATTTGTTTCATTTAAATTAAAGTCGTTCTTTACAATAGAAAATATTGAGTAAATTTACGAGTTCTTAATCCGGTCGATTTGGATCCGGATTATGAAGCATGACCAGCCAATCATGATCATACTCGCTGTTATTATAAAGGCTATGAATATCTGCTGTAACTATGATATGATTTATTAGGAGGTGTCCTTTACCTAATTTGACCAGAAAATCATTTGTATCTTTAATTGTTGAATTTAGTTGATCTGCTTTATTTATTAAGAAAGATTTGTTTCTGAATACCTTTTGCAAGGCCCCTAGTTTACGATTTACTGAAGATTGAATTCTGAAAAACAACGTTGGGTATAATTTTGTTTCTAATGTCTGATATGCAATTCTGCATGTCCTCCGGCACATAACCAGGCTGCCAAATGGAGTTGTTTTTGAATTCGGGTTCACGAGGATGCTTATTCCGTTTTTGTTTTCGCAATTATGTAAAATGAAACTTTACCAACAGCTACCTTTCAAAACAGTTTATCTTTTCTGGATCGTTAGCCTATAAAATCGTTTTCCAGTGCTGAGTGTAAGCGGCCGCAAATTCGTCCGTCCAGTGTATGTTGTCTTTCCATGAACGGAACTTAGAATCATCTAGCTTAAGGATATAATATCGAAGATTTTGGAGATAAAAGAATTAGTATGTCCAAGATCTTCGTCCATGAAAATAAAGTATTGGGGAGCAATATACCACGGGTGAGAAGATTTCTGCATTGTGAAATACCTGCTTTTGCCAAAGCAGTCCAAAGTTTTCGAACTTCTTCATGGATAGTCTGGGCACTAGCCTATACCGGTCATTATTTGTGTTGTCAACAATTAACTTGATAATATTTGTTTGCTAAATGTGTCAGGTACTGTACCTTAGCACTGGATACAAATGAGTTTTCTAGGCGTTCCCGAATACGGGGTAAATTTGAAGTGCCAATTACTACCACATCTTTATTGTTTTGGCAGAGACCAGTCATCGCATTTGCGTTGCATTTTTTGGTGAGTCCTCAATGTGGTTTTGCTGCGTTATCGAATTCTAGTGAGTGGGGGTAGTCCAGTCAACGCTCGTACGTTAGTCGAAACTGATGCTAACGGATCTCGCTGATGGTGTGGAGTTATAAAATAATAGGGTTTGGTGCTGCGAGTTAGGAGAGGTAACAACGACAGACAGTCCAATATTATAATAAGAGCTCTTTCCACTTGTCCTTCGAGCTTAATTGCTAGAAACTAATTCTGTAGTAGCCGGTGATGGCATGGAAAAAGCTATTGACGCTTGTTTGAGGAAATTGAGACAAACCTATTTGTAATCGTGATTGGTGTGGAAGGTGGAGGGCCAGGGTGTCTTTGTGTGTGTGATATAATGCGTTTCTTTGTATCAATGACTGCCAGTTCAATTGAGCAGGAACTATTGTTGCATGAATTCCGGAGTGCAGAACTTTCCGAAGAGTTTGGGTATGAAGATACTTTGCTCATGACAATGCATTTGCCGAAATTTACTGAGCTTTTTCTTGCCAATAATTATCCTTTTTAAAACGCATCTGATACTCCATTATCCAAAATTGGTTCTATATAAAGAATTTCACACGAAGCCTCAAATAGAAAATATAAATAGTGTTTTTCATAAAGTTTTGAGCCGACGTTAACCAATAGTTTACTGCTTTTCTCAGTTCCGTGAGTATGGTGGCAATGTTCTTACAAGCCCAAAAGAAATCGCAGAGGTGACGTTCATTTTCTTTGATTTGTAGCGGCACTCCAACAAGACAGTTTCTTAATTGGTGAATGATCTAAATGAGAGTGAAGAAATCCCCAACTAAGGTGGCTAAGTGTGTCCTTGTTCCGGCCATTAGTGAGTTGGTGAAGTTGCAGAGTAGATGAAGAAACTTTAGAATGCAATTTAGGAGTATTTAGAATGTAATTTCCGAACCAAATAAGAATATTAAATCTTGAGTCAAATGTTAAAAAAGAGAAATGCGAAAAGTACAATTTTCAAGAACAAAAAATTTAACTTACTTTTACAAAAGTCAAAGTTTGAGTAAACTATAAAGCAGTCAACTTTAAAGGACTTGCGCGTAACTACAACCATCAGTTGAATAAAACAGATCAATTTGATTTAGGGTTCCCGACGTTTCACACTGTATGATCTTATTCATGGTGGATGAGGAATCAGACCGACACAGGTTATATGTACTTTCAATGCTTATATCTGTAGGTAGTTAGGTAGGTAGATAGAGAGAGAGAGAGAGAGAGGGAGGGGGTGCATACGTAAGTAGAAGTAGATGGGTAAGTTGGTAGACAGAAAGAAGAAAACGATACATAGATCGTATCGGGCATGTTCTTATGAAAACATCATTCTTCAAATTCTTCAAAAGGTATCAAAGGAAATGCTTCTTGTCATTTATTCACACGTGAAGCTAAACCTTGCTATAAATAAAACCAGCAATCCAGACTCTGTTAAATACATGTATCCTGATTGTTTACACATGTTCCAGATTTATTCGAAGAAGAGCAGGGACAAGTGATATCTCTTGTCAGTGCATGTCTCAAGGATGATGTACGATTTTGCACAGCTTTTAATACCACTCCGTTCGAGATAGAGACAGTTGACTTGAAATCTTACAGTATGATGGTACTTTGTAAATGTGAATAATGGTTTAAATATTTGCATACTCCACCTGAGTTCAGGGGATACATGGAATAGACTGGAGAAAAGGTGAGTAAATAAACGAAAAAGAGAAGGAAAGAAAGATAAAATGCAGAAACACAATTTTTGGATGCAGAAGTTTAGTTTTTAATTCAAATAATTTCACAATCCGTTTTTACATGACGATTGAGAGATAATCGTTATTCTATGTATCATTGCTATAATGAAAGCATTACAATCGCAGTTAAGCATGATAATTTCCATCACATCGATAGTTTATTACTACAACGTAGGTCCAGTAGAAGTCGGTTTGGTTTAAACAAAATTTACTCCATCGAAAGCATAAGATATCATATACAAACAACTAATCCAATTATTATTGACGATCTAGCAACAAGAAGACAAATAGTTGCTTCATTTATCTCCTCTAAAATCAATTCTAGGAGTCTGTAGGAATTGTAATAATAGTAGATCAAGGACTAGGCGGAATAGGTGTCGAACCAGGTCTGGGATTATTGACTTGGAGCAGGAGGACCAGGTGGACCAGGTGCACCTGGACGACCTGGACCACCTGGATCACCTTGAACACATCTATCACCCTTTGGACCCGGACTTCCAGGTAAACCAGCAACTCCTTTTAAACCTTTAGGACCTTGAGGACCTGGATTACCTGTAGTACAATACAAAACATCAACACCTTTTACATATCACTCTAATACCGTACTTGAAAGTTTCTCGCATACCATCGACATTCTCGGCATTTGGTCGTCATCGCATCATCATCGTCATAATCAGTATCATTTGTTTTTATTACTGCTTTCGGAACATATATAATTAAACAGGTTAAAAGAGTAATATTTTATTCAAAGCAGTCTTCAAACCCGTGTCTGGTACACATATATAATTTGTTCCAAGCAAGAATCGAACCCTTGTCGCGAGTAACTGCACGTATCGCCTAGCATTCATGCACCGCAGCCCTAACTCGTACGGCCATACCTTAAATTATAATTATAAATTGATACCTATATACCAAACAGAGAGGAAAGAACATATCCTTGGATGCATATATTCAAACAGATAATGTGAATTAGGGTGCCGACGCATGAGAGTTAGGTGCGCCCGTTACTCACGGCACGTGTACGATTCGTACTTGGAACGGATTATAACTCTCTTACCTGTTTGATTATATATGTGTTTTTGCAAATAAATATTATCACACACACACGTACATACACATATATATGCAAAATCTGTGGCACTCAATATGTTGGCGAAACCGTTGATTTCAGAAAACGAATGAATAACCACAAGAGCCACATTCGTAACAAAATGAACGAGAAATTCGCCAACCACTACAACTACACTGGACTTTCAGTCGAGGTACTCGAGATTGATTCTAACCTGGGGTGGATAGATATAGAATGCACACGTAAGGAACGACACTGGATACTTCAATTGAAAACTCTTGGATAATTCGGCCTAAATGAAAAAGTCTACCTTCCTCATGCAGTCTTTTCAACACTACAGCCAGATATTAGTTTATCAGACGTACGCAGTTTTTGCGATAATATTTAGCCAAGTAAATATTATGTAGCTTTTAACATGTATTATTATTACTGTTTTTTTTATTATTATTATTAATATTATTATTAATATTATTAATATTATTATTATTATTATTATTATTATTATTATTATTATTATTATTATTATTATTATTATTATTAATTGAACTCTTGTCCATTATCCCGCTATACCATGCTCTTGACATACTTCCTTGGTACCTCCATACATAACTTTCCCGGGATATAATTTCTTTTGCAGATTTTGATAATGGCGTTGATTTTTCGGCGCGCATGATGTCAGTCCTTTGTTCCCAGCGGGGAATTAGATGAAAACAGTTTGTTCCTCTGCGTGATATACACGATACACACTTCTTTGAACTTTTGTACACAACTTTGTTGGGCTGATGGCAGTATAACATAGATCTGCAGTTTACCCGTTTTAGACCGTTTTAAAATTGTGTCTTCTTTCTTTCTTCTATTGTGCATCCTTTCTTGGTTTATTTCCCCGTCACTGAAACATGTAGGAGTCAAGAAATTCTCTTGGCTTTTGTGTTTAGTGTCTGTTTTGTCGATGTAAATGTTTCTTCTCCTAATGAAGAGCTTATTTAACTCGAAACGTTGGGAAACATATCTGTATTTGCGCCATTGTCAATGTTTGTGTCATTATATATATATATATATATATATATATATATATATATATGTATGTATATATGTATGTATGTATGTATGTATGTATGTATGTATATATCGGCACACTGATTGTAAATGCAGTATCGCCACTGTGGCAATATCACTCATGGAACTACCATGTTTACTCATTTAGGAAATATAGGGCAGCATTAATTACTTTTCGTGAAATCACTGTTTCTTTTCTTGGGTCATCCTTACGAAACAAATGTATGCGGAAAGTTTATTCCATCAAAATTGAGACGATTTGACGTGATCCGTATGTCTCAAAAAAAAAAATGATTGTGCAAGCAAAATGTCCTTTGTCTACAGTCCTATTGTTCTGTCAATAATAATACAAAGGAAGGTTGACGCCAACTTGTGGCAGACACCTATTTTCAGCGGATATAATTTTGATTGGAACTGAAATCTATCTAGGTATGGATAACACGTTGAAAAGACGACATACGTAGAACCCACTTGAAAAAATAATTCATGCAGCAATATATGAAATGTTAGGAATAAACAAAAACGTGATTACATGATGATAATAATGATAAAACGTTTGCAGCAGATTATCGAGCGGATGTAGAAGACTGAGAAGACTAGGCTCGAAGTCCTGTGTCTGTGTAATTCTTCGTCCTCACAGCCCATTATCTCTCACAGGTGACGTTTTCTCACCACAAGGCAGCTTAATCTATTGCGCATGACTCATGAATTCGTAGCTGGCAATTCTAACTTTTTTAACTTTTATCTTTTTAGTTTTTGCCGGGAAGCGGTATATAACGAGAGTACATTTCGATGAAGGTCAGGACATCTTAATATGTAAATGTTTCAAAAACTGGCTTCAACTTATAAACATTGAGATGGATTTATCTACAAACAGACGGACGGGCGGAAAGATAGAGCTAAGTGCAAAACTTACCAGGTTGTGCCGGAATTAAATCGATCATCGACACAAGGAGAAGAAGAACGAAAAGTTTCTTCATTTTTCTGTTCTTTCTGTCTGGAAATAAAATAAACGCTTTGTTTTATATTATTTTTAAAATATTAAATACTTTTAATATTCATTAGTTATTTAAAGCAATGCACTGTCATTAATCGAGAGGAAGTGCGTTTAAAGCTGCATTTCTTCCTCAGACCTAGTCTCATTCAAACATACTCTCATATGACTCCGAGAGAGCTACGCCGAGTGAGTCTGGTAAAGATCTGTAGGAGCACTCCCAATTGATTGTCGCTCATTAATTTTCTCTTTCTTTATTTCTTCTATCCGAGAAATACACCATTTATACCGTCAAGTCTATTAGCACATTTTGCGCATAAGCGATACTTGTAAACATCTTTATAATGTAATCTAGGTGCAAACGTGGGAAATGCCAGTCCCTTTCAAACATTCGGATAGTTAGTGTCACAGTCGAATGATTTGCAAATTTTCATACCGAAGCGAAAACTCGTATTAACTACACATATTTGATGTGGTCGATCCCAAACATAAAAATATGTAGATTGTGCACTTTTGTAATCTACGTTTTTATTAAGAATGCTGAGTAACCTGTCAACCAATTAGCGACATTACCAAATTGTGGGAAGAGTCGTTTGGGGCTTTTGCAATTATTTGCAGAGACCTCTACAAGACCCTCGTATGACGAAAATCTCACGCTAGTATTCTACCCGAAACTAATTTTAACTAATATGACGAGCGGTGTTTTTTTTTAAATTTATAATTATGTGAAACCATTTTCTTCTGACCAAATTCCAGCTAGATCATCAAGTTCAACATTTTTAGGTTTGGTGGAGCCCATATGTTGCGGACTAAAATAGTACTGAATACACTCAGAGACGATGGGCTTCTGGAAACGAGACTCACTTTCTTCAAGCTGCAAACATGCACCGTGCTCAGGTGATTATTTGGATTTTAATTGAATCTAATACACATTCTGAGGTAGAACGGGTTTTAGTTTGTGAACAAATTATATATTAGTGACTGTATGACAGCAAGAACACTTGTTATATGTTTGGTTTTGCCAACTCTCTAGTAACTTTTGGGTGGGCTGTATACAGTTGCAAGTGCCTCGTGAACTTATGCTCTAGTTTGTTTGCTCGTTCTGGGGCGTGGATCCCAATGGAATCCTCCATTGTTCATGACTTTGGTATATATTTATGAAAAATATTTAAATTAATCTTTATTGTAAGAGACATAGAATCATATCATGCATTCATCTCAATTTACAACTTTTTGCACCTTCAAATGATAAAGTAGATCAATTTTATTTTCGAGTTTTATATCGGAGATTGTATGACTGAGAGAGAGAGAGAGAGAGATAGAGAGAGAGATAGAGAGGGTGTCAGTTATTTTGATTTTGATCTAAAAACTGTTGGATTCACTGAGATTAGTAATGCTTTTGGTCCTAAATTATAGAGTCGAGAAAGCATCTTCATGCGTCACTCATATCGGGAAATATGCGCTATTTGTTAGCAAGCAAAATAACTTATACCATGACGGTTTGAGACACGCTTTAAAACAGTAAAATTGCAGTTTCAATGTTGCAAATACCAATAGGCATTAGTTCTGTGCACGCATAAAATGAAAGAAAGAGAATAGTCTCACTATGGTGCCGTATGTAGACTTACCTTGATTTTCCTTCAGCTATCAATAGTTCAGCTTCGCGCTTGCAGTGAGGTAAACTGCTCGGTCAGTGGGATTTTATATATTCTGACCATATGTCCAGCTGTGCTTCGTTACTGAACTTTTGATACACATGATGAACAAAATATGTCAGAAAAATTTATTAGATTAGTGCACTGCCCGATCAAAAAGATAGATATGGCATGAGCAACATCTGGTAAAGCAGACTGACGCTGATGCACGGTTGTCACGAAATCAAGCTGTGACGCACAATTCGTTCTTGTGTGTGAAAATTTTGAAAATATCCAGTCAAAATGTAGACTTAATAAGCACCCTCAATGGGATATGACCACAACAAACACTACCTCAACTACACAACAGATGCAACTATTACTGATACTAATATTGCTTAGACTGCTAAAATTACTATTATCACTAACAATTATTATATAATAATAGGTGACAACCTCTTACGCAAATAGAAAAGATTTGAAGTTATATGTATTAGGAGAAAAAAAAAGATTTGCATAAGTTTGAAGCATTGATCAGAGAATGACATTGGATATTGCCTTAAAGTCTACTAAATTTTTCATTGGGTAGATCTCGCGTGACAGCCTGTCCAGTAGGATATATTTGTAGATAATGTGTCCGGTAGCAGCTGCTTTAATGCACAAGAATTTATGACATCAGTGTGTTTACCGCAATTTGCGCTATAGAATATTTATCGCTCGGCAGCACATCTGTAAGGCTTTAAAACTGAATTGAAAATTATAGTAAATATAGCAGGATTCTGTTCAAACAGTATTTTGGATGATTTCTCAAGAAACGCTCATGTAACCGAAAAATGTCTTGCTTGGTTACAGGACACTAAAGTATTGTATTCCCTTATCGGACCCGTTATTCAATGAAACATTGTTAATTGACATGTAAATATTTATTTCATAACAGATACAAGATGCACATTAAAGAAATAAACCGAAAAGCAAAAGAGCACAAGCGATATTGAAAAATCTCTCTACTGCCCCGTACGGCGCAGCTAGTTGCCGCAAAAAATAAATAGAGGAGTTTTTACAAATATATATGTAGTGTGATAAGCATCAGTAAATAATGTCGGTCCGAGTTGTCCAATATACTATACATAGTTCTGGATGCTGCATTTTATAAACCGTTGTAATTTATTCCAAGCATTAATCATTCTACAAAAAAAAGTGGCAAACAAGCAGAAATAGTAAAGATGACATATAATCCATAATTATATCCTTATATAAACTTGAGTGCTTTTTATATTCTTTCAATCCACACATGACTAGAAACCAATTATTATTTTCCCATCTGAAGTCGTCAGTGATGACGACGACAAGATGAGCATCTGTAAATAATAATAATAATAACAATAATAATAATAATAATAATAATAATACAAATGAAGAAAAATAAGAAAAATTGCTTCAGCGACGGTGACGATGAAAATATTAATAAAGAGGATTAAGAAGAATGGTAACGGCAAACAAGAAACGAGAAAAAAAGAAAAAGGCTGAGGAAGAAAATACCAGCAATCAAGAAAAAGAAAAATAATTAAAACGAAGAAGACAACGACTAGCAGTAGTGGTACAAGGAGACGAAAGGCAGCTGGATAGGTGCACTGACAGAAACAATGGGATATGACCACAACAACCACTACCTCAACTACACAACAGATGCAACTATTACTGATACTAATATTGCTTAGACTGCTACAACTACTATTGTCACTAACAATTATTCTATAATAATAGGTGACAACCTCTTACGCAAATATAAAAAATTTGAAGTTATATGTATTAGGGGAAAACAAAGATTTGCATAAGTTTGAAGCATTGATTAGAGAATGACATTGGATATTGCCTTAAAGTCTACTCAATTTTTTATTGGGTAGATTTCGCCTGACAGCCTGTCCAGTAGGATATATTTGTAGATAATGTGGCCGGTAGCAGCTGCTTTAATGCACAAGAATTTATGACATCAGTGTGTTTACCGCAATTTGCGCTATAGAATATTTATCGCTCGGCAGCACATCTGTAAGGCTTTAAAACTGAATTGAAAATTATAGTAAATATCGCAGGATTCTGTTCAAACAGTATCTTGGAGGATTTCTCAAGAAACGTTCATGTAACTGAAAAATGTCTTGCTTGGTTACAGGACACTAAAGTATTTTATTTCCTTATCGGACGCGTTATTCAATGTAACTTTGTTAATTGACATGTAAATATATATTTCATAACAGATACAAGATGCACATTAAAGAAATAAACCGAAAAGCAAAAGAGCACAAGCGATATTGAAAAATCTCTCTACTGCCCCGTACGGCGCAGCTAGTTGCCGCAAAAAATAAATAGAGTAGTTTTTACAAATATATATGTAGTGTGATAAGCATCAGTAAATAATGTCGGTCCGAGTTGTTCAATATACTATACATAGTTCTGGATACTGCATTTTATAAACCGTTGTAATTTATTCCAAGCATTAATCATTCTACAAAATCAAGTGGCAAACAAGCAGAAATAGTAAAGATGACATATAATCCATAATTATATCTTTATATAAACTTGAGTGATTTTTATATTCTTTCAATAAACACATGACTAGAAACCAATTATTATTTTCCCATCTGAAGTCGTCAGTGATGACGACGACAAGATGAGCATCTGTAAATAATAACAATAATAATAATAATAATAATAATAATAATACAAATGAAGAAAAGTAAGAAAAATTGCTTCAACGACGGCGACGATGAAAATATTAATAAGGAGGATTAAGAAGAATGGTAACGGCAAACAAGAAACGAGAAAGAAGAAAAAGGCTGAGGAAGAAAATACCAGCAATTAAGGAAAAAGAAAATAATATCAAACGAAGAAGACAACGACGAGCAGCAGTAGTACAAGGAGACGAGAGGCAGCTGGATAGGTGCACTGACAGAAACAATGGGATATGACCACAACAACCACTACCTCAACTACACAACAGATGCAACTATTACTGATACTAATATTGCTCAGACTGCTACAACTACTATTATCACTAACAATTATTCTATAATAATAGGTGACAACCTCTTACGCAAATAGAAAAGATTTGAAGTTATAGGTATTAGGAGAAAACAAAGATTTGCATAAGTTTGAAGCATTGATCAGAGAATGACATTGGATATTGCCTTAAAGTCTACTCAATTTTCATTGGATAGATCTCGTGTGAAAGCCTGTCCAATAGGATATATTTGTAGATAATGTGGCCGGTAGCAGCTGCTTTAATTCAGAAGAATTTATGACATCAGTGTGTTTACCGCAATTTGCGCTATAGAATATTTATCGCTCGGCAGCACATCTGTAAGGCTTTAAAACTGAATTGAAAATTATAGTAAATATCGCAGGATTAAGTTCAAACAGTATCTTGGAGGATTTCTCAAGAAACGTTCATGTAACTGAAAAATGTCTTGCTTGGTTACAGGACACTAAAGTATTTTATTTCCTTATCGGACGCGCTATTCAATGTAACTTTGTTAATTGACATGTAAATATTTATTTCATAACAGATACAAGATGCACATTAAAGAAATAAACCGAAAAACAAAAGAGTACAAGCGATATTGAAAAATTTCTCCACTGCCCCGTACGGCGCAGCTAGTTGCCGCAAAAAATAAATAGAGTAGTTTTTACAAATATATATGTAGTGTGATAAGCATCAGTAAATAATGTCGGTCCGAGTTGTTCAATGTAGTATACATAGTTCTGGATACTGCATTTTATAAACCGTTGTAATTTATTCCAAGCATTAATCATTTTACAAAATCAAGTGGCAAACAAGCAGAAATAGTAAAGATGACATATAATCCATAATTATATCTTTATATAAACTTGAGTGATTTTTATATTCTTTCAATAAACACATGACTAGAAACCAATTATTATTTTCCCATCTGAAGTCATCAGTGATGACGACGACAAGATGAGCATCTGTAAATAATAATAATAATCATAATAATAATAATAATAATAATAATAATAATGCAAATGAAGAAAAGTAAGAAAAATTGCTTCAACGACGGCGACGATGAAAATATTAATAAAGAGGATTAAGAAGAATGGTAACGGCAAACAAGAAACGAGAAAGAAGAAAAAGGCTGAGGAAGAAAATACCAGCAATCAAGAAAAAGAAAATAATATCAAACGAAGAAGACAACGACGAGCAACAGTAGTACAAGGAGACGAGAGGCAGCTGGATAGGTGCACTGACAGAAACAATGGGATATGACCACAACAACCACTACCTCAACTACACAACAGATGCAACTATTACTGATACTAATATTGCTCAGACTGCTACAACTACTATTATCACTATCAATTATTCTATAATAATAGGTGACAACCTCTTACGCAAATAGAAAAGATTTGAAGTTATAGGTATTAGGAGAAAACAAAGATTTGCATAAGTTTGAAGCATTGATCAGAGAATGACATTGGATATTGCCTTAAAGTCTACTCAATTTTTCATTGGATAGATCTCGCGTGAAAGCCTGTCCAATAGGATATATTTGTAGATAATGTGGCCGGTAGCAGCTGCTTTAATTCAGAAGAATTTATGACATCAGTGTGTTTACCGCAATTTGCGCTATAGAATATTTATCGCTCGGCAGCACATCTGTAAGGCTTTAAAACTGAATTGAAAATTATAGTAAATATCGCAGGATTAAGTTCAAACAGTATCTTGGAGGATTTCTCAAGAAACGTTCATGTAACTGAAAAATGTCTTGCTTGGTTACAGGACACTAAAGTATTTTATTTCCTTATCAGACGCGCTATTCAATCTAACTTTGTTAATTGACAGGTAAATATTTATTTCATAACAGATACAAGATGCACATTAAAGAAATAAACCGAAAAACAAAAGAGTACAAGCGATATTGAAAAATCTCTCCACTGCCCCGTACGGCGCAGCTAGTTGCCGCTAGAAATAAATAGAATAGTTTTTACAAATATATATGTAGTGTGATAAGCATCAGTAAATAATGTCGTCCGAGTTGTTCAATGTACTATACAAAGTTCTCGATACTGCATTTTAAAAACCGTTGTAATTTATTCCAAGCAATAATCATTCTACAAAACCATGTGGCAAACAAACAGAAATAGTAAAGATGACATATAATCCATAATTATATCTTTATATAAACTTGAGTGATTTTTATATTCTTTCAAGAAACACCTGACTAGAAACCAATTATTATTTTCCCATCTGAAGTCGTCAGTGATGACGACGACAAGATGAGCATCTGTAAATAATAATAATAATAATAATAATAATAATAATAATACAAATGAAGAAAAATAAGAAAAATTCCTTCAACGACGGCGAGAATGAAAATATTAATAAAGAGGATTAAGAAGAATGGTAACGGCAAACAAGAAACGAGAAAGAAGAAAGATGCTGAGGAAGAAAATAGCGGCAATCAAGAAAAAGAAAGTGAGAATAATATCAAACGAAGAAGACAACGACGAGCAGCAGTAGTACAAGGAGACGAGAGGCAGCTGGATAGGTGCACTGACAGGAAAATGCACATTGTAGGTTGCTTTGTGAGGTTATTCTATGAGTCCCATATTTTGGCATCCTAGTACGATACAAATATATTCAATAAAACAAGACTCAGTAGGAAATTCTGACGTTTTGGTACTTTAATTATTGCACAATGACTTTCTATGATTAAAGATGAAACAGTGGCAACATGTTTTAAAACAAAATTCTTTTTCAGCAAAAAATATGAAGTCTAATATTGTCAGATGCAGATGATATTCGTTCAATACCGAAACTTTAAAAGAAATTGTATTTGTGCAATAAACAAAGGGGTTTATAAAATTAAATAATTTTGTTTTCTTTCTATGCTGTCTAAACTAATTTGGGGGAAATATCTTCATTTTTTGTAGTTGCTGGATATACAGGATTCGGGGGTAAATGAGATATATTATAAAATTATAAATCATTTCTAGATTTGCTCTTTCTTTATCTGCATAGCCACAGGCAGATTTAATTCAACGGTATTTGACATTTTCTTTCTCCCTTCAATCAAATTTTAGATTCAATTGTACAAATATTTAGAAAGTAAATAATAATGAAACGCTTCGCTTTAATTCTTACAAACAGTCTAAAAATAACATGGAGTATTCACACCTGCGGTAGGTTTGACTGATCACCATTTCAAATTCTAGCGCTACATGAATGTCACGTGAGTTGTAAATGAAACATTTAAGGCACACAACATCGAACAAAAGTAGATACTCATTATGAGGTAGCGAATATGAATTTCTGCAGATTTTCACATGTCCTTATTGTTTTACCTGCAACTTTCATTGCTTTTCCTCGTTTCACTACTCCGAGTAATACCACTACTATTGGCAGCAACACTAATGGTAATACCACTACTACTACTACTGGTACAGAATTCCAACGAGATACAACTATATTACTAGCATTACTACTACAACCTTTACCAAGACTATGTATGATCATCATGCTTACAAAGTTTAACTTACTTCTTATCCGAGGAATGTACTATCGTTATTAAATTTCTAAAAGACCTTGTGATTATCATTGTTAGAATTGTTAGAAGTAAGAGGGTCCTCCCCATAAATATTTTGTTGCACCAAATTCATGTTGTAGTAGATATAAATATTCACCAGAGATGGATTTTTTTTGAAAGTCGGTATATTCTAATGAAAAGAAGTGGCTACACACAATATTATTCTGTGAATATACATGTTGATGTGGACTCTACGATATACACGTTATTCTACCGATTTTTAAATCGACTGCTCTACTCACAGATAAAAAAAATGTCTTTTCTTTTCTTTGAATAAAAGCCTCTACGCATCATCTCTCATTTCTTTATCTAGGTTCCACTGCAGTTTTGTATTTTACATACGGTTACATTTTCAAGAAAAACAAGCCCCGATAATTGACCTATATACCGATACTGTGGGTATCTCGCACATGTGATTATCACAGTTTTCGACTGCAAAACTATGAGCTCACAGTGAGCGCCCAGTGTTAGAAATCAAAAATGTACACCAAATGTTCGAGATGAAATTTAGCTGGTTAGATTTTCTTCATATTTTGTTTCGACAAAAGCAGATTAAGATATTTCAATCTCTGTACGATCCATAATCTTATTTAAACTGCTACTATTAATGATCTTGATGAGTGCCGTTTCATTATTTATCACTCTTAATGGAGGATAATTACATCAATTTTAACATCGTGACCCTAATAACTGATTTGCTGACTTAATGACAGATTGATTGATTGTTTGAATGATGGGTTGCTTCATTGATGGTTTGGTTTATTGATACGTTGATTGACTCCCGGATCAATTGACATCAGTGATGAATTAGTCTTTGATTATTTTTGCATAGCATCTCACCTTCCATATTTAAGTACCTTTAGCCATATTAACATATTGTGTATCTCTTGATCTCGAAATCATCCTTTAACTCAACTCTTAAGATTGTCACATGCTAGTTAAAGATAAATGTATTATAACTTGAAGAAAAAAAAACAACTGTCATATGAAAACTGATTCGATTCTGTGTTTGAACCTTTCATTCTGCATGTTAACATCATCTTCATTTAAACTTCCTGCGTCAAATCTGAACCGAGGTTGATCTGGATCATTACCAAATTCTACCTAAGCATATTATTTTTAAAAACGCAGCGTTATTGAGACACTTTGCTTCCCAAAATAGTCCTGCGACTCCGAACTGCTTTTGATTTATATTTCTCCATTAAACAATGAATGCTTAAAAACACGGGGGCTTGGTCACATACCGTACAATGAGAATATCTAAGAAAAGCCGTTTTAACCGTTTAACCTGTGTCACATAACTTAATGGGGGGGGGGACACGCTTATCCTGAGTAAGCCAATTGCATTTTATAAATAGTATTAAATGGTTTGTTACATGCCCATTTGAACAAAGATACCTCCAACATTGGAGCACAACCCAAGATAAAAATATAGAGTTATTAGAAACATTATAAGTGTTCTTATTTTCACATTCTGGTCAAATATGTGGTAACCACCATATTGTTTTCCGTATGGCGGGCGGCAAGGAATTGGTAACGCCTGGATTTAATCGTCTACGAGCGACAAGTGAGAGGTTAATGTTTTACGAGATGGTTTTTTAATCTTTCGACAACAGGGCCAACTCTCACCCATTGCTGATTGGGCATATTGTTCATTTTGTGAACTCTGTTGGATAGTGCATGCCGAGATCTTCTATTTCTGCTATGTTTCCGCCACAATGCCATATATATTTCAATTCAGTGGTCAGTTATGGTGATAAATAATATAAAATGCAAAAACAAGAGCACAGGATAATACATCTTCTCTGGATTGGTAATTGTATTATTCGCTGTACATCCTTGATACGTGTAATATGTGCGATAAAAAGCAACAGGAAGGCCAAACACGGACAACAAGATAATGATTCACATATGATTTATTTGGTTCTCTCTCAGTAGATTTCTTTCTAGGGAATCGACTGATTTTAAAATAAAGCCCAATACCAAAAACTGTGCTTAGTGCGGCCTGCCCAAGACTTATTTTCCCACTTATTTACCAGACTAAATTTTCAAATAGCCGAAGCAGCAGAAATCGCAAGTAGTAAGATGGCTGATGGTTGCCAGTCATATACTGACACATATTTTCTCGTGTATGGTCCTCGTTACCGTTGTAGGCCCTAGCAGGTGGGTGGCGTGACGGGGAAAATCAGTAATAGCAGAGGGTAGGTTGCTGGGCAGCATCAATTATCTTACTACTCCTATGTCTGGCGGCAAACAATCTAGATGGATACCTTCCTGCATATCTCCTACGCCTCATCTCCCCGCCGCTGCCAAGACTCCTGTTGATTTACAAGCACTGGCGGTCTTTGTATGACATCATCAGTGTCACGGTCTGACCAAGGGTAGAATGTTTGAGGGGAACGCTGTTAGATATACACAACGATCATTTCCTCAATCCGAAATTCACTAATCTGATAGACATCGATCATTTCGGGACTCATACGGAACAAGACTCACGAGTCCGTGAATTGTGTACGGAAAATAGCCATCATCGAAACCATTCTGTTATTGCTATAAAATAAAATCTTTACTTTGGTAAGTACCTAACTCAAACAAGGAACTGTCATTATTTAGTTCTTTTTAAGAATAATATCAACAACGTCCAGAGCATGATGCTGGCCAAACAGATGTATTCAAAACATTCTGTACTTTAGGCGTCGATTCGAGGAGACTACGACTATCTTTTCGTGTTTCTGACTTGTACAATGCATGAACACCGGAGACTTCACAGTCTAATCTGTGCAGCGAGCCAGGGAGCAGAAGAGGCACGAAGGTAGATACGATCCACAGTACAACAATTCCTTGCAGATTAATGTACAGAAACAGATAAGTCGTGTACACGCCCCCCCCCCCACCACCATTTCCAACAAACTACCCCTCTTTCTCCATGTCCGACAAATACTTTAAGGTATTATAAAAACAAACTAATTGACACATCAATAGGCCAAAATTATACCGCCACAAGTTTGAGGCTATTTGTCAAAAAAATCCAACGTTTATTTAAACATGTCATTATGAACAAACTTACATGTGAACTCAACGGTAGGATATATTTAAAATTAACGAATAAACTAAAGGATGAGAGAAACCTGCCGCTTAGCTTTCACAAAAGACTTGAACTTGAGAGCAAACAGTACACAATGACATTTTGAAATATCTAGATCATGAATATATTTTGCGTGTAGAAGATGCTAAAGTTTAACCTATTTCAGAAATATGTTCGACAATATAATGTCCTCAATATAATGATTTTCAGAGTTTGCTGATGATGACATTGTTGACAATGAAGTTTATGCTAGGTCCAAATTGATGAAAAGAAATACCTCAAATTTAGATATTAATGAGTTATTTAACCAAACAGGTATTAAGCTATCACCTCTCGATATTAAATTAGATATGTCGCACAAAATACCTCGGTCTTTAAAGTTTCGTTGCTTGATCAAGGATTTTACACAGTATTTGGAAAACTTAGGCTCAATGGAAATTTCAGTCTTGTATATCGCATAAGATATGACGGGAACTGTACATTTTGAAAACAGTTAGTATTATTTAGATGTAGCAGTGATTAGGTCACTCTCGAACACTTGAGTAACGATCATTTTTGATTATGCTAAAGTAAACATTTTACAACAAAGCAGCGCTTAATCTGAAGTCATGCAAGGCAGTTCTTTCTTTTTGATATTTTCAACTATGTTTAAAAAAGATTTGTCGGGAATCATTTGAAGAGACTACCGAAGAATGTTTGGCACAAATATAAGCTACATTTGAAAAAGTGAAGGTTGATTTATCACAAAGAACAGGTTACAAATACAAACGTTTCTCACGCTCCGGGTCATCTATACTTTACAACTTTTCTCAAAGGTGTTCAGGTATCCCTATATTTATTACGTTCGTTTCATGCTTGCTTCAATTGTTTTATAAATCCATCACGTTAGCTCTATGTTCAAATTGTTTTCCTTATGTTAGACACTAACTTGGGCACAACATATCCAAATACCAGCATATATTATGCATTTTCTGGAATTAGCAGCATTTGAATTAAATGACTGATATTTTGAGTACAAGTGACCCTTCTGGAATCGGAGAAATCATGAATTTGTCATTCTGCGCAAAAAGCCCATAGTCTGAACTGAATAAAGATTTTATGTTCTCTTTAGGCTTTAATGTTGCTCCCCATTGAATGCGAGTAACATTCTTCACTGTTTAGAAAATGTCGAAGAAAAAACAGATAAAAATATTAACGACTTTATTAGAAACTACAATAGGATGCTATAACAGCTGATTTACTCAAGTAGTGTAGTGATGCCTTAAGAAAAGTGCTATGTTACTAAACGAGGACTATATAAATTTATACTTTTTCTATTATGTTGACATCAATTACAAAGAAATGTATATGCTACCCGAGTAATAAGTCTGAATAAAACAACAACAGTCATTACATATTCATGTCAATGCTTAACTTGAAAGATATCCCATGTAACTCTATATGTTACAGTGTGATTGATAACTGTAGTTTTGTTATTACAAAATATGTCAGTTCTCACGACGTTAGTAGATAAAATATGCTTATTGTAATTCACCCGATCACCTATTTTGTAACCTAAATTCGATGGTAAAATATCAATTGTAAAATTAGACAATTTGGTTCTGTTAAAGTTCAGTTAGACTTAACCATCAGGCTTATAAAATGACCCACTAAGAATGGAGAGCACGTTGAGTACAGGGAATTTTTACGATAGAACACCAGATAGATATTCGATAGGAATGAATATTTCTTAGTGAAGAGAGATGGGTATCAGTCAATTACAGGAAATTCATATATAGCTGTGTCTGAAGGGGTTAAAAACAAAACGTTCTTGTGCCAATTTAAAAATTAAAATGATGACAAATCTTTCGTGTATACAATTTAAAATACTACCCAAAACGATTCACAGAGGCCATCAAAATACAATCTACATATATTACAGTCATTGGTTTGACAGATGCTCGATGAGAATAGAAACGACTGATAAAATTGAGAATGAATATGAAATGTATGTAAATGTGTAAATATGTAAATGAAAATTTGAAAGAAAGAGATGCTCTTTATACTCAACAAGGCCGTTTGCTAAAGAATGATGATAGAAACTACATAAAGTCTGTTTGAGTGACTGAGACGCAAACTTTAGACACATGGACATGTTGATCATAGTTGTTTCAAGCGGACAGAAATATTTGTTATGTATTACATTATATACTATAACGTTGGAATAAAAGATCTGTGCAGACTGTTTCAATACATCAGAAATGTTATAATAACACTCAAGACTATGCTACAGTGTAGACAAACTCAATAGATATTATGTTTGATGTGGCATCAGTGGACAAATCGGACCATACTAATTCCTGGATCGCTTTGATAAGTTAAATAAATCAGCTAAACTATCCATTACAAATTATATCCATGTATAAATGATTACCAGCTATCCAATAACGATTACCAGTATGTGCATGCAAAAAGGAAAGAAACGAGTGATTCCGATGCACTTTTAATACTCATTGAAAACATGACAATTTCAGAGGAAAAGCTATTTTGTTAACTCCAGAAAACTTTCGGAACTAATTCGAATGTTTCAACCCCATGAATGTGAAAATGTTTTTCCTGTTGTTAAAATCCATGAACGACAGGGCATGTACCTTTACCTTCAATTGTTAATGGCAGAGCAACTCTGACATTGGCAAGGGCAATATATATATCAAGAGGAAAGAATGATCCGTTCTGTCGACAATTTACACTCCAGCTAACAAAAGAATTGTTGCTACACTGCCATGAGGAACTCAATTTTTGGGTAGTAAGGAAAAGGTATATACCAGTCAAAAGAAGCAAAGTAACAGAAAATGATATGCACCTTCATTTTATAGGACTGATGAACCATCATCAATGAACATACACGTGGCATAAATCCAACAGAGTATTTACCAAATAGGATACATTTGGCTCGACCATTCTGTCCAACTTGTGACCTTTACTACCATTGATAATTGACCCTAGTATAACATTGATACATTTCTTATTATGGCTTAAGTGTGAGATGTGATGTCAACTTTACAGTGGGGTCATAAAGGTAGAAACTAAGTCGGTGTGCTAAAACTTGTATTCTTCTCCCCCAAAAGTATGGCCCACAAAATGCCACATGCATCACTATTTGCAAGACTGTTCAATTGATGGCATGCACTATTCATAACAGTATGTTAATTTATGATTTCTTTGAACTGTATCTGCTCTTGTGCAGTTACATTACTTTGAAGAATGCGTGATGACATGTTATGCACTTATCTTTTTGTGTCTGTACTGAAATGTACTGTAAGTAATATTCATTAAAATATGAGTGCATAGCTTGACAACTACAGAAAAGGGAAGAAAATATATGATAATCCCCATCATTTATCCCATATCTAGTAAGTTAAACTCAAAATATGCTACTTTGTCTTGATGTTAATAGTTCTAACTTACATGTGCAACGAGCGGTTATCTCCTCCGGCCATCCAAGCCGTTTTTGAGATGTTCTATTTGCCATGAACTCATGTGTCTACTGCTATGGGTGGGTAGCTCTGCTTCCTAGCCGAATATTGGTATTTAAATGTCTACATATTGTGAAGTAAATATGGGAGGTGTACATGCGTCAAATAACTTTCAAGAACAGCACAAGCCCGAAACACCTAATTCACAAATATATTCATATCTTTAATTATTAAACCACAATAGCTGAAAAAGTCACATCATAACCTTAAGTTACAAAATTTGACAGGGGCCAATTTACGAAACTATCCCCTGCCACCTTACGGCTTTCTTACTTAAACGACCGCCATTCTTTATCTGGCGTCGGCGCGCCAGGTGATAAAACATTATAATTCAGCTAATTTACTCAGGTGGATCACACAAATCAAACGCTATAACAAATTAAACGTTGTAACAAGGAACGTGATAACAAAGCATTTGGAATACATAGTAAATAGAAATTTGGCAGGGGAAATTAAACTCGAGCGTTCTAACCGAGAAAACATTGCATCCAAGAACGTAATACACAATCTTTACTGTACTTGGTTGATCCGCAATGCCTTTTGACAGGCCAAGATTAAAGTGTGTGCGTGAAGCACTTTACATGTTGTGAAACTCCACATTCAGATGCGGCAACGTTCAAGTTGCTTGCATTATCACTCACTAATGTAGCATCTTTGCTTGCAAATCCCCATTCCACTATTGCAAATGACAGAACGTTCCAAATGTTTTCTCCTGCATGTGATTCAGACAACTCTCTGGTTTGTAACACACCATTACAGAGTTCCCATTCATTTCTGACGTAGTGTGAAGTGATTGTAATATTTGATTGGGTAGCCCAGATTGTGCATCCATCTGTAGCGATTGCAATCGGTTGTGCACACCTAGCATTGTACAATACCATTGTACATTTTTGGCATATCGCCTTCTGAAAATTACGTCATACAGGCAAATATAGTGTGATACTAGAGTTTTCATAAGATTATGAAACGATTCGTTTCCAACAACTGAATACTGGGTCATATTTTTCGCCATTATTATAGACATTGCATTTGGGATTGACACATCTTTGGGTGAATTTCAATGCAAAGTCTGCAAGAATGTCTCTGAAATTGTCAGCTAATTAGACTGAAGGTCGTCTTTCTATTGATTGACCGATTCGACAACTTGAGGTTGCGTGGATGTTATCATATCTGTGTGATTCATTCACATGGAATGACATATTTGACGTGTTACCACTGTATTTTGAGACAGTTTTGGATTGTAAACAAAGAACCTTCTTTTTTGTCACTCTTTAAGAAGCCAAAACGTTTCCAAACATCTGATCTGTACAAAGATGGGGCCATTTTGTCGCATTCGAGGGATGCCATAGATACTTCGCGTTCAAACTGCACAAAAACATCGCTTATAACTTTGCTCAAATCTCGTGTATAATAGGCTGAATTACCCGAATGAAATAAAGAAAAATTATTTTCTTTGTACCTTTTTTGTATATGTTCAGATACGCTAACATGATAGAAAGTATACACATTTAGGGGAGTTATAAAAATAATAAATCCATGGGGCAAGCTTACAAATGTAAGAAATATTGGAGAGGAAGCATAAACTATTTACCAGGAAGACATTTTCGTGGGTACTTAAATTCTTGGTTTTCCGTGTCAAAGTTTGCATATTTTGTAGGTAGTTGAAATACAAAAGAACACACCTATTCCAACAACAAACGGCGGTCGCGTTAATGGTTAAATCAATACTACGACCTGTATCAGCACAAATCAAACACCTGTCAATATCAATCACGTACACTCAACATCAAAGGTTGCTGACTCAGACAACAACACTAAGATAATCCGTTATAAAAGTAGATGTGCATGATCTCTTCTTTCAAATATTGTTCATAAAGTTGCACCATCAATTACTTTATGATGATCATGGCGTTAACACAGTGGGTTATTAGTGATAAAATACAAATTAGATTCCCTTTGGTTTGGATAATGTCATCATTTCACATGTGAACCAAACACGTGACCAGCTACGCCTTGCTCAATCCAATTAGCAAGTAGTGCCAACATACATTTGATGTGTTCATGGCTCATCAAAGTGCGAAGATGCTAACTAAATTGAAAAACAATAGATCACTCCTTTGTTTGAGCCTGCCTCATTAACAAATCAACTTCAACCACTAGACTTTGCAATAAATAGAGACTACAAAGAAGAATTAAAATCCCATTTCAACAACTTGTATGCTAAATAGGTCAGAGAGACCATCAGGGAAAATGGAAGACATCACTGGTGAAGGTCAGTGTAATATATTAGTGGACATTAAAACCACATCCCTAAAGTCGATTCATGTTGAAAGGGTCATTGCGGCTAAACGCAAAAATGCATGAAAGATCGGACCTACTTATCTGTGGCTTTGAGAATGGAGGACTTGTTTAATTCAACAATTTCAGGATTATTTTCATAAAAAACATTTGTGTGTACCAGCAGACTTGATTGACACGATGTAGATTCAGTGGTTTTGTCCAAATCTCAGTGAAGTGTGAGCTTCAATACTCTGCTGTAATTAGTGTATAGACGTAGTATTTCATTAGCAATTGTGCTTCAAGCAATAGTTCTTGTATTTTACAGGTATGTTGTTCATTAGGATTAAGCATGCATGATTAAAATGAAACGTGTTTTCACAACGATTTAACTTTTTCGACAACAGTTTCAATATTAATCGATCGATTTGTTTAAGTATCCATTCTGGTAATGTACTAGTATCATTTATTATTCTTTTTTTATTTTCAGTAAAACTAATGTTTGAATACACCATACTTTTTCTCGTTTTTCTCTTATTTTTACTTATTTCACAACATATTGATTTAAGGCAGTGAGTGGAAATTACAGCTATTGGATACCGTATATATACATATGCATTGAAACAATATAAAATGCTTTATAATTCTTTTTAAAGGGTTAAAATAAAACAAATACACGTGAAAGCTAATATTGTATTACCAGATTACAGAAATGACGTTGATTTATCAAATAGCTGTGTTGATTTCTAGGAATGAAACATAGTAAAAACAACGTGGGTGGGGGGTTGGAGGGGCTTCATCATAAGTGGCTATTGTTTGGGGTCTTTTAAATTCGTGGTTCAGGGCAACAACGAAATCCACGAAAATTGGTACCACACGAAATTGTGTGATACTACAGTATATAGTATTTGCAAATTGATAGTTTTTATTCGTGGTTTAAGCAAGCTTGTCATTTACTCGAAGGGATAGAAAGACATCCAAAGCAAATTTCATTTTCGTACAGTTTATATCATTTAGTTCATGTGTCATTCAACTATCATCCTGTATCAATAGTTTGAGCTTGCATCATGACAAGCTATCGCCAGAGAAAATATCGTGATGAATCAATGCGTTGATGATATCAAACCAGCTTATTAAAGACTGACCAACTACGTCCAGTATGAGGTTATCAAGCAAAAATCTGCTATTGTAAAATTCGTGTTGCAGATGTTGACCACTTTATCATCAGAAAATGTCAACCTATTTTAGCACACTGGAAAAGGAAAAAACAAAAACAATAAGCGCATACACTGGATATCACACTAGTTAATCCACTTTTCTGAGAATGTGAACTGTCCTCTTCAAGTCCTTGGGTTTATCACACAGAGTAATAATGAGTTGTGGAGTGTGCCAGCTGTTTTTATTGCAACCTATTTACAGCACCTTCAGTTGATCCATGCGATAATATGGGTAACCCAAGTGGTTTCATAGCTTGATGATTTGAGGGATGTCTATTCAATCACCTGTTTTTTAGTATGGGTAAATCATTACAGTTCTCCCTTGCTATAACGTGATTCCGGGTATAAAACAGTGCCACTATGAACACCGTGACTAAAGTTATACTAATGTAAAACAATATGGGTTGAAAGTAAACAGGCTGAAGCTTAGTGTTATATTATTTCCTTTTCAACACACCATTAATAGTACATTTTGATAGTTCCCGTCTAAGCGCGTTTTGGTATATTACCCTATTCTCAATGTACGCGGTTCCATACACACCATGGTTCTCACTATAACGCGGTTCGGTACATAACAAGGTCAGTAGTTATGGACCATAAAAACCGCATTATAACGAAGGAGACTGGATATTTAAGTCAATGATGGTATATTTTATTTCAATAGGTTGGAAAAATATATATCTAAGTTATACAATAGAACCGATATTTTGGATCAAAAGTGGAGCAATCTTTAAAGTTCCAATAGCACATAACGTAATATAATACCTTATATTGTTTATACATTTGAAATGTTAATATTCTGTGATTATTTTGTAATTTAGTAATACCTTGGTTTCTTTGTTTTTAAATTTATATCTATATTTGTAAATTTAGCAAAAGTCAAGTTGAAGTAAGGTTATTTCATAGAAAATAAGATAATAACTCCCAATTCACATAGTCTGGGGGTGGAGGAATTTTTAAATCCTGACAATTAATAGATCAATCATAAAATAATATAAAAGTTTGGTTCAAATCTGTCAAGTGGGACTAAATGTTATTGTGTGGAGCCAAATTCTTCTTTCATTCACAGTGACTCTGGTCTTTGACCTTTTAACCCTCAAAACAATAGGCTTCTTCCTTACCTCAAGTGCAAGCCATCCACAAAGTTTAATAAACTCTGATGTTGTAAACCAAAGCTACTCTGCAGAAATGAACAAACGGATGGATGTCAAAATAATATAGGCTGCGTCTTTTGACCAACCAATAAACTTGTTCCCATGGATTTTGAAACAAAAATGTACAGATTTTTTCCAATTTTGTTCCTGAGTGAAATTGATTTTTTCAAAGGATCACTTGTTAGGACCCTTTCTGTACGGAAAACAAATTTGGTTTATAAAACGTGCATTTTTAAAGTTAAACGTTGTTTCTATTTTGAAATGCTTCCATAACATCAGAATCAATGATTTGACCCTGTACCAAAACACAGGATGTATCACTAGAAACCAGTGTAACTATTGATATTCGTATAAATTTGCATGTAATTTTAATTTACAGTATAAAAATGTTAACTTTACTCTGCTTAACTGCATATGTTGGTTTGAAGAATTATATACTTTGGGATGAAAAAGGGCTTCTTTTTTTTTTTAAAGTCCTCTTATGTCAAGATCGTGCCCTAACATCTACTTTCAATGTAATCTGACTATGGATTGTATATTTAATGCAGACATTGTCAAGAACACCCAAGCATGTCATTCTGCATTGAAAAGCGCTCTAGTAGTTGATACATCTCTTAGTACTCGGATGATTATGTTATACTAACTGTGGCCGCCTGGCAGCTCCTGAATTTTTATTTTAAAATATACCAATCGAATGTTAGTAAATCTTGCTTGCCAGAACCTTTACCTCATTCCAACCAGCTTGGCACTGCTTTTAAGTGCATTTTATCATAAAATGTCAGAGTCCAAGCTTGATACCAATATTTGGGAGAAATTACCTCTCTCTAGCCCGAAAAGGGTGAAGTTGGTGCACATAGAAAGAAGCGGGTGTACAAAGTTCAAAATAGGCACTTGAAACTACTGTTTTTGCATATTTTTAATCAGACGATTAAAATGAAAGACTATTAGAAGTTAGAAATAGTAACACTTTCCTTAGTCGGCTTCACTACAGTTGTTTCATAACATACAACAGCAATCTCCAAAATAGATTACAGTCGAAAATCGGAGAAGGCCTATTTTCATATGTCTGTATGATGCATTACTGTATACAATGAATACTTTTATTAGTAATGGACCTGGATACGTACACTGATACATAATTTGCTTTTGATTGGGGTGCACAAATACAATTTGTCAATTCTTTTTTCTAATAGATCATGTGTGAATTTTCAGCTGGAATTCTCTAGAAAAGTAAGGTCATTTCTGATATTTATGATCATCACATTAGCACCAAAATTGACTACAGAAGATAAAACTTCTTTTTTCTATATTTCCAACTTCCTCTTTGAAAGGAAAACTTACAAAAGATCGACATTTTACTTAAATTATGCATTGTACTGAAAAAAGGGAGTGGAGACAATGTCTTAAAATTAATACAAGGCGAAGTGAACTTCGCTGTTAGGGTCTGTTTAGGTGGAAAGACAGACTCTAAGACGACTATTTTGACCGAATCACACCCTAGCATGGAGCCTGTAAGTATTAGGATTCTCAAACATATGTGCATTGTCGAAGAGCTGACAAACGAGCAGACAGATCCTTCATTTCATAGGGATGGATATGTATTCCTTCATTAATTATAATCGCGTTTTTTATCAGCTATTTTGATAGTTGACAATACATATTGGTAATGATCCATTCACTCATGTTGGCCTTTGAATTACCTAAACTCAACACATATTCTGCGATTCATTTGCCAAGATATGTTTTTAGTCACGTGGTCTAGCGTGAAACTCTAAATGACTCTATTCACTACTTTTATAGTTTGTATAGCATATTATTCAGTATTCTAGTTTGCTGACTTGTGTCTGCTTGGTAAATGTGCTGTAAAGATTCCTATCGTTTAAAACAGAACTGAACTTTAATTTGATGTGAAACTAACGGTGCTATATGATCATTGGGCACCTTTAATCCAGACGCATCTGTAAGTAACAAAGACAATTATTATAATGCAGCCTAAATTTATATTATCGTAGATGAATAAACAGATAATTTTGTTTCATACTAAGGATTTTTATTTTTTTTTTAAATCTATCTTGATTCCAAGAACACAGCAACTACTACCGCTGCTATTTAACAAAGCAACTTCTCTATAAAACCAGAACAAAATTATATAAATTATTTTGTTTTACATTATACACACATCCATATAATGTTATTTTTTTAAATCTGCTGTAAAGATACATCTGAAAATAAATTGCAACAAAAATTACGAGTGATGAGGGGAAGGAGGTTTGAAACTATAAGAATATGTGTTAAAAGTTTCACATAATACTCGTCTGGTGATACAAATTCGTAATTCTAGGGATGGAATCCCGCCAAGTTTTATAGTTGGAATTATCTCTGAAGTATTTAGCAAGGTCTGAGAGTAAAACTCACAGCAACGGCGAGTTGGGGGAGGCGAAGGTTACTATTGACGAAATAAAAACTGCTAAACTGGTGTGAGACCAGCCCAAGCGCTTTCGGAATCTACCGATTCCTTTTGCAAGGGCACACAGCCACAAAAACGATTACACAAGCAAAATCTGAATAAAACACAAAGCACAAAAACGTAAGTACTATACGGAATCTACATGATTAGCTATAGATATTTACACAGACAATACAATAAGATAATAAATAAGAGGAGCAAGCCTTAACCAGGCTGAACGTTGTTAAATATTAGTTCTCGTACGGCGGAAATAGTTAGAATAAACGACCCCAATTGATAACGTACATAAGTGAAACCTTTGCGCCATCTACTATTGTCTAGCTATGTAGTTTATCCCCGATCTAATATTTTGCTTAATGGCGGTTTCTTAAAACTTGCAAAGTCATATTCTAAAGAAGGATTACGTAATTAAGTTGCCACTAATTAACAGCCTAAAAGCGCTTTTAAATTAATTTATATGTGTGTTTTTATATTTTATATTTTCAACGGAAAAAGGGGGTTTAAGAAAGCGAAATGGCAGGAAAATGTGATTGTTATGACTTGTAAATTCCTGTTTTTAACATCCTATTTTCTGTACTCCAATTTGAGTTATGGGAGATTCGAGGCAGGATTACATTATTGAAAATATTGTAGGGAGAAGAGAAATGTTAAACCACTGGGCTCCTTTCCACTTTATTGGTTTACCAGTCAGATCTGTAGAGATTCATTCTAATATTTAATTTCTGCGTTTCTCCAACATAGTGGGTGCTGCTTACCTTGCATGTTACGAGGTAGATCACATTTTCTGTGTTGCATGTTATAGTATGGTAGGGAATATTAAACTTTTCATTTGTGACGGTACTTGAAAATGTGTTTGTTTCCTTCATGTGTTGGCACGTCTTGCATCTTTTGTTTCCACGAGGCTTCGATTTCCCATCAATTTTTTTCTATTTGAGAGGGGCTTTAAATTTGCCCTGATCAGCACATACGGAATGCTACAATATACACCGATATGGTGCGGACGAAAAGGTAACGAGTCTACTTGACCAATCCAATCGATGGAGCACTTGGATTGATTATACAAATATGTTTAGGGCAAGCACCCAAATGATCCATACAGCCACTGTATCTCAGTTAACGGAAGAGTTTTGCAACCTCCAAATATTTCGGTAGATATCAAGATGATAATGATAATGATCAACTTCGTTCTTGGGTCATATCGGGGTGCATTATTTGGGGCGACAGGTTTCTTCTGGTAACTACACTCCAGAAACCTCCATTATTTTAGCCACACTATCTACCAACCCTAAATTTATCTCGTCGTCACCATTATGTATGGCCTCATCTTTGTTGCTTGAGTAGATTGACTCATCATCAGCAACATTTGTATAACTTTTATCCCGGTGATATGACTCAACAGTACTTTCATACTTCATCGTAGCCCTCTGGATTATTAAATCTTGTATAGGCATGGTTGTGTCATTTTACGACTACTTTAACATATTACTATTACTCCGCAGGTCGTTAATTTCTTCTAGCAATGAATTCATCTTTACAAAATTTTGCTCCAGTTGGTGGCACTTTACTGAGATCAAAAGCAGCAAAGCATAGGAGTCCATGTGGTGCAGAAGCTTAAACTGAATGTATTAAATTTATTATGTCCTCTATATTGTTCAGTGCCTTTGTACCCCTTGTCTTTTTTATCAGTCTGTGTTAAGTACCCTCAGATAGGTCAAATAAAAGGAAATTTTGCCTTTTCTACCTCTTCATTATTGCCAAAGTCAGTATATAACCAACAAACAACATCAGCTGTAGCAGTGTACAATACATGGTAAAAAAAGCAGAGCAGCTCACTAGCAAGAACAACACTGGTGCCAACATTTCCATCAATCTTAGCTCTAGCAGACTGAATATTTCATCCAATTGCAACCGTTGTGGAAGTAAAAAAACAGAAGAACGGGAGAAACCAGACTGTCAGAAGTGATGCTAGAGCCATGTTTTAGAAGTTTGAAGAGCGGCGATATTGGAGAGGAAAATCAGTATATCAACATTAAGAGCACAGATTTTATCACTTAAACTTGCAATCATTGCATCGCAATTTTCCAGGAATCTAAAACAGAAAAACAAAAACGATTTTCCGCAAAGTTCACCTTTTCTATGTTTCTCTATTGTTTGTATTCCTAAGGGAATCTCCAGATCTCCAGTATCACTTTAATGCCTTATCAAGACTGCATACTTCACGTTGATGCAATGTGTATTAACTACGAGTCAAAGGTGTAATAAAATAACCTCAGAAATTAAGTTAATTAAGCCGCGCCTTCACTGCGACGTGATGAAAGAGAGACTGCTGCGCATTTCGTTATTGCTATTTATAGAGTTACAATTTTGTCAGGTCAAAGTCCATTTCCTATCAGGTAGTCGATTCGTGACTAGCTAAAAGAAATTGGAAATCTCAGCTGGACTAATACAGTATCCATTGTTAATGGTAAACCACTAATAAACTTTAATAGCTTTTTTCAAAGGCATTCTGTAAGCAACAGTAAGGGCAAAGCTTAATGTTGCATGTTAAATTGTATTAGTAATGTTTTTTGTTTCGCTCGAAATCTCTTTATTTACCTAGCAAAGAGGGTTATCAATGTATATTCGAGTTTATATTATTGACTATAGTGTTTAAAATTTTGTCAGGTAAAAGTACATTTGCCATCAAGTAGTCGATTGTGAACTGATTAAGTGAAAATGGAATAAAATTAGCGTTACAATTTCTCCAATGTTCATGTTTGATGGACGACCTATGACATCATAAACAACTTCTTTAAAAGCACGTTGTATCCACCTGTGACAAAGGGATGATAAATGTTATGAAGCAACAACGCCGCACAGACTTAAAATTCTGGACTGCCATTAACAAACCTCCTTCATTGTCATCGTCCCATTGATTTCTCCCGAAGTAGAACGGATAGGATAAAGCTTTTCTTTCACGTAGTCTAATTTCAAACTCTTGTGACTTTGTAGACTCGAGTTCATTCCTTGCATTTTCACATTTTTTCTTTCAAGTTGAACTCTACGTGGATCTTGTTAGCTTCTATGAATTACCTTTTTTCAGGTTCTATGCTAGCCTTGCTTTCATCTTCATTTTTGTTTTGTTCAACTTCTCTTAATTTGGCAAGTAAATGTACAATGTACAGCGACATTAATCTCAATTTGTAAAAAGGTTAATTGCAAAATGACTTCCAATGTTACGAGTAGCAAAAATAATTTGAAATCTAAATAAAACACATTTTTCGAATGTTGCAGAGTTAGTGCTTACTGCAAACCTTGTCGTAATTACTGGGACAGAAAATAATCCAAAATGTAGTACAGGAACAATAAGTAGTGCAATAAAGAGTACAGTAGAAAATAATTGAAACAAACGTAACATAATTATGAAAACTTAATATTAATTAACATCACAAGAAACATAATTGTATCTGCATTGATAGCAGCATAAATCAGACAAAGCATTGAAGATAGTATGTGTACTTGACTTTCATCGTACATATCTAAACTTTACAAATCCCGAAGGTATGTGTGTAGATGAACTATATACGTATCACGTTATTCCATGCTCTGCCTTTAATATGTCTGATCCTGGTCAACAAAGAAAATCTTTCCACTGAACAAATACTACATACATAATAGCAAGCGGAAACAGGTTGAAAAATGGCAAAATGTCTTCGAGGAAAGAGATAGAAGATCACAAGAATACAGTTGAATTATTCAAGATAGCTAACTTCATTATTGAGGAAATTGTCCGAGCACGCGTTGTCTCTGTTACGATCTTTAATAGTGTTTTTATAATTTATTTTTCCTATATGGTCATCAGCTACACCCTTAACGGTAATAATGTAAGAGCAAAGCAACCAGTCCAGATTCTCCTTCAGAGATGCCACGCCATTTATATTTCGAATATTTCTTCAGCATTTATTTACTCATCACTTTCTGTTTTCTTCTTGAAATATTAGTGTTTCAAAGTTTTCAAACTTGCAAATAGAGGCAAACCCGACTTAAATGACAAAAGTCTGGTGAAGTATCTAACAGTTCCGTTTGATGTGATGTAATCATCTCCAAATTCAATTAGTATACTGTCCAAGTTGTCGATTCAAAGAAATGTTCTAATCAATGATGTCAGACTATAAATTTGAGCATCTGATAATGATTTGAAAATTTTAGCAGTTCTAGCATCTACAAAGATTTCACAGGTCTTCTTAATTTGTTTCTTCTCCATTTTGTCCAACTCTTCATCTGTCAAGTGTTTACCTGCTATGTCCAATACCTGTTTGGACTCTTTCAGTTCTGGACAATGCATCTGGTTTTGTATTTTATAAATCCCAATTTAAGAACAAAAATCAATGAGGGTGGTGAAGATATCGAAATGAAAGAATTTGAAAATCATGCATATGAAGATGATACTGTAGATATACAAAATACAAATTAATGACGCTGTATATCTTGCTAGTAGTTTTGCATATCAATAAATATGACATTTTGAGCGAAGGTACTAGTATTTTCCGACAAATTCTTGATTTGAAAAAAGGGGACATAAAGAATGTCTTTGACATGAGTGAAGTACAGTACAACTTGGAACAAAACAATCTTAGATTACTAAACAAAGTACTGTATTATGAAAAACATTACGGAAAATAAGTTGAATTTCAAAGAAGGGAGAAATCAAATTTATGCTTCGACAGAGCACTTCAGCAAGTAAAACTAGTCGGAACTTGTTAACTGAAGTAGGCCGGACAAAACGAGATGATATATTTATTCTTCCGGTTGACGCTAGGTATCAAGACTCCACTGTCGAGGGTACACAGCCCTAATATCAAATTGAACCTACTGTTGTACAAAGACAACAAATGGAAGTACCTGAGGAAATATAGATCCTAACAAAAGACACAAATGCGCCGTTTGATGGATAGGTAAGACAAGAAGAGTCATGATTTACTCAAGAAAGCGGGAAAAAGAGTATTTATTATACAAGAAGAAAGGGAGTTTAGAGGTTAGGTAAATGCTCATAAAGTTGCCAAATAAATAAATAATGTTCTTGAAATTCGATGATGTAATATCTGAGAAACAGATTGAAGAGCTAAACAAATGGACATCAGGAAAGAAAAAGACCCAAATAAAAGAACAGTTGGTAAGGAATTAGATCTTCAGTTCACAAACAGTTGGGTATCTCAAACAGTGAGCAACTTTACATTAAACATTGAGAATATCAATTCAAAAGTTGTTTGAAAAACTATGCCAATTATTTTCTTGAGTTAGCCAAAGAAGTATAAGCAGCATTACCGTGTATTATTAGTGGCGTAATAAATTTCTTATTTTAGAGTGCTGCACAGATTGTTTCTATCCTTGACTTGTTTAACATTAGTAGATTTGTGAATCCCATTTTTGATTAAATATCTCAACAAAGTATCGAGTAGTCTCAAAGGTTAGTAACCTATTTTAAAAGGTAAGCCATAGCATCTGCCAAAACAATTCGAATCACAGTAAATGATTGCTTATTTCATACCCGACGACGGTATTTTCCATAACTAAATTGGTCTTTGTCAACTTCGTTCTTGCCATGTTTCCTTTCAACGTCCGAGTATCAGCTATCATTTGCAAACATGACAGTTGGAACATCGTCATCCTAATTATCCATCTTCTACATAATGTTTACTTACTGTGTCTTCTTTTCTGTCGTCTACAATTTTTTTTTGTAATGTCACATATTGTTATCAGTCTTTACAATACCTCTCTGTTTACCTCGATGTTGACCGTAGGGTTTAACGCTAGTTTAAATATCAGATGGATGTCGGCTATTTGTTCTTGTATTCGATGATACTACCGATTTGTATAACCATGTCACTCAGTAACAAAAGATACCATCACCACCAGCAACAAATAATTTCACTTTTGAATCTTCTAGGATTAATAGTTCCATTAGCTTTTGAACAGTGTATGATAATTGCTCTGTTTTAACCTGAGCACCTAATATACAGATTACATAAGACCTTATCATTGTATTCGATCTAGCTATTCCCTCGGTATGTCCATTGCTTTCTTATATGAAGAAACATATGCAGCCTGTCTTCTTTATCGGCCAAATAATTCATTTCATCAGGTGACAATGTACTCCTGTACTCAACACTACCTATCCAATAATAATATTTCCGATTTAGGCATCCCGAAACCTGGGCGTATATTTGTATGTTCTTCAATCCATTTTATCAATCAAGTTTTTTTTCTTCACATTTGAGGTATCTCAGACATGCCCTTGTAGAAGTATAAAATTGGTTCATATCAAATTGAATTATTTCATATCAATCCTACTATCTTATTTGATCTGAATGCAGCGTCAACTGGTAAGGCACTATTCATTCAGACAGCAGCATTCTCATCTGGGGATAAGCATGAAAACTGTATACTGATTTTGCTAACTATGAAAACTTGTTGCTTATCAAATGCGTTGAGGAAATTCCACAACCAGCTCTTGCCATCAACTTAGCCCAGTTTAGATGAGACATGCCGCACTGTTATGTGTGTCGTTTCAAATTTTCATCACTATCAAATTGTAAAGTATATTTTTTTAAAATGTTTAATGACTGGTTTGCGAAAAACCATTTTCATTGTAGTAAATGTATATGTTGCTAAATGCATTTGCTATGTTAATTTGATTAAGGGGTATTAATCAATTTAATACATTAAACTGAAAATCATGTTGCTTATCAAATGCGTTGAGGAAATCCCACAATCAGCTCTTGCCATCAACTTAGCCCAGTTTAGATGAGACATGCCGCACTGTGATGTGTGTCGTTTCAAATTTTCATCACTATCAAATTGTAAAGTGTATCTTTTTAAAATGTTTAATGACTGGTATGCGAAAAACCATAGTAGTAAATGTGTATGTTGCTAAATGCATTTGCTATGTTAACTTGGTTCAGGGGTGTTAGTTTAATACATTAAACTGAATTGGAGGACAAGAATAAGGATGTTTGTTCAATCTGGAATCCATTATTTAGATTTTAAAACTCAGTATGAGATTAATCTCGTTCATTTTACACACTCTTTGCATCTCTGGTATATTGTATTTTGTTTATCATTTCATTTATCAGTTTTTCTCTCTTGCAGTTGTAACATTTTTCAACGGATTGTTCCCTTTTTTCTAGTTCAATTTCAATTACCATAAAATGAAAGCTCTGTTAAAACTGAATATTAAACATCTGCATATCCACATACTGTGAAAGGTGTACTGGTTTTCCTTCATTCAGATGGTGTAAAATACTTCCCGAATCAACTGTGTAGGTTTAATTGTGCGGTATTCTTTGTGATTGAAAGTTTTATGGATGCCTTACAATTGAACATGGTATATATCTTGCACATGAAAAGTCCATATTTGATTGAGTAGTTGTGAATGAAATTTGAAAGTAGTCTAAATCTTCTAATGATTGCATGATTGCATACACGTCTATGTGATTCTCATTACCCTTTATGTTGTTCAATATCTCGTATAAAAGATTGCATTCTTTAACATTGTATTTGTTTTTCAGCTTGATGCAAATGTAATAAATATATACTTCAAAATTGTTAATGTTGTTTCCTTTCATTTCTTCTGTGATATCATTCATTGCCCAGCTAGGACATTGCTTATCAGTTTTCAATGTGTACCAGTTTGTTGTTTAATTACTTGCTTGACTTTAAATATTTCCCCAGTAAAGTTAGGAAACTCTACCTTCGCATAAATTTATTTGTTTTTCAAAATTCTGCTTGTTTCGCCAATTTTAAATCTAAGAGTTCCAAATGTATCAGATGTCAAATAACCGTATAGATTTATAACCACTTTTATGTGCTTTTAGCCTTGTTAGCTTCAACTTGACTCGTGTCTTTTGATGTGTGATGAGCGTTCCTGTATCCTTCAGTTAGCTTTTATAAAACGTCAACCTAATTTCTGGTTTCATTTTAAGTGAAACACTTCTACATTATAATCTTCAGCCTTCTGTTTAACCTTTCCACCTATTGACCCCAAAATCGATAGGTGCCTTTCTTATCTAGAATGCAGCCCATTCGCAAAGTTTGGTCATAGTTTTGAGGCAAATGATTGTCCTTATTTTGCACAAACCGTTTTCCTCCAAGAAGTCCATATAATTTTGTTCCTTTGACCTTTTACCACCAAATCAATAGGTGTCTTCCTGATCTCAAGTTCAAGCTATCTTCAAAGATTAGGCACGCGGTACAGAAATTAAGTAGGCTTTTATTCAATCCTTTTTTCGTTTTTCAGTGTCTGTGACATTCACCTTTGACCTTTCGAACCCCCTACAATAGATGTCTTCCTTGTCGTAAATACGAGCCATCGAATAAGTTTGCTCCTGGTATATGTATCAGGTATACAAATCGAGTTATTGCGTGGCAACTGATTTCCTTTATCCCTCTTTCAGGCCCTGTTACCTTCACCTTAGACCTTTTGAGTCCAAAATCGATAGGTTTCTTCCTTGCTCCAAGTGCATGCTACCTAAAAAGTTCGCATTGCTAGATGGTCTAGACTCAAGCTGTTGTGCAGAAATGAAACAGTGAAGAAAACGACGGACAGACGGACACCATACCATGATACGCTCTGTTTTGTTGCTGGCGTATAAAGATGATAAGTAAAACAATCAGTGCAGACCCTGCTCTACCAGTAGATAATGCAACACCAGGCTCCATACTCATCAAATTGTCTAAGCACAACATTTGAACTCATTAGCAAATTTGAAAAATGTTGATCGTTTATAACCTCGGTCTAAGAGAGGTTAGTATTCTTATATTTTGAGATTATATAATTGTTCTTGTCTCTGTATACTAGCCAAATGTCAATGATATTGAGCAACTATAAATATGTTTTTATTAATGTTAGAGTTTGAGTTCAATTTGTGTGCTCATACAGTTTTGTGACTACGGGGCTAGATATTGGTCTAAATCTTTAGATGTTTTGTGCCTATTGGCAATGAACACATACAGTTGGCTATAAAACACTACGTCTGTTATTCTATTATTGCCTTCACCAGAGGAAACTGTTTCCCTACAGTGCCTGCTCGGGTACCACGCCCCACAAGGCAACACATTCGGAGTACAGGTCCCAAGGGAGAGGGCAATAGCAGATTTAGTATTTCACACCGCATAGTGTAACGTCATACAAAGGCCTGCTGGAACAGGTGTACTGGCCGTAGCCAGGCATAGTATTCCGTTATTTCGAGGAAATGCATCCTGTCCTAAAATAAATCCATGTTGTTAGCCAATCAGAGCTCGATACTTAATATAGCAAGGAGCTTCTTGAGACTACCATTCCATTACTCACATTCTTAATGCATATACATGGAAACCATAAAGAAACTCACAGTTTACACCTATCTAAAGGCTTCAAATAACGGCGGCAATTGTTGAGTCTAAGACTTTCAAATGTGCTAGTTTTCAGATGCCCTGTATTCTCGAAAGATTTTTGGGAAAGAAACTTATACTCTAGCTACAGGTCTGAGAATGTTGGCACTCTGTAACTTTAATCAGAAGACAATTAGAATCACACACATATCAGGGTATTCCTGACGTTTGTTCCGAAACATCCATGGTAAATTGCAATGACACGGGGTGACTCGTAACCGAATTTCGGATTTTAAGCTTGAGATTAGGAATCTTGCTTGTTACATTTTAGATTATTAACCTCTAATGTTCACTATGCGCCCATTATTGTGCTGACTAACTACCCACCTACCTACCTACAATGTCAAGGCATATAGACATAAAAGAAAAAGAAAAGAAATTCCTTTTCTATATTTATCAAAGTAGAGGTACTATAATGAGTTGTCAAAAATCTAATTGTTCCTAGCATCTGCTTCCCAAGCTTTTATTATTGTCCATCCCTTGAAGCCAGACTTTACTCGGAGATAGTCACAGGCGTTAAGTAATGTTGGAGTGAAGGCCAGTAGGTTCAATTATAGTTAATCTATCAATAATTAACTTGATTAGCCACTAGAGACGAGGCCTTGTATGAAAAGCATGCACCATGCAGTTCACTCGTCACCTCAATACGCCAGTATTAAATAGTACAAACATATAACTAGTACACGCAGACACAGCAAGAAACACATAATTAAAGGCAGGATGCATCAGTAGGCCTCATTGATACACACTTTAACATCAACCAAAATAAAGTGATATATCAGTAGCACCATCCCATTATATATAATGTACGTGAATCCAATCTCTTTAATAGCATTTAATCTCTGCTCCACTGAAACTTTTACCGGGATAAATAACAGGTATTAAAAAAAAACATAATGTGGCACAAGACTATGGGCGGGATTACAACATCGTTGGAATTTCAAAATCAATTGAAGCTTATAAGAGAGTAATCAATAATTTCTATATTTTCCCCTATCCTCCTTAGATCAGTAGATTTTATACTCATGCCAATCACTCTCAACTGATCTTTGCTACAGTTTGCACTCAAATGTATTTGTCGCTGCATACATAAGTACGAAAAAGGTCTTATTACAGTTTGTATTTTAATGTTTAGATATCTGTTGTATTATATACTTAAGTGTGAATATAGAAACTCTTTGGCGAAATAATTTTCATATTTTTTCATTCCTATATTTTTACATGTGAGAAAAAATATGCTTATATTTTCACATGTGAAAATATAAGATTTCCCATCATGCCATGCGACACTTCATTGTGTGTGCCTACGGAAGTTATACCTGCAGCAACGAAAATGAGCACTTTGTGAGCTAGATAAATAAATAAATAGAACTGCGTTACGTTTCAGACATGTAAATTAAGTTTTGCTGAAGAAAATTTGACTCGGCGCCGTTCGCGTCTCTATGAAGTTATTTCCTCTTACTTCCTTGACAACAGTGATAAACCCTTTGTGATGCATTACTGAATTACTCATGTCATTTACTCTCAACTGATCTTTACTGCAGTTTGCACTCAAATGTTTCGACATGTTTTATTTGTCGCTGCAGACGTAAGTACGAAAAATGTCTTATTACAGTTCGTATTTTTATGTTTAGATATATGTTTTATTACATACTTAAACGTGAAATATATAAACTTCTTGACGAAATAATTTTCATATTTTTTTTTATTCCTATATTTTCACATGTGAAAAATATATCCTTATATTTACACATGTGAAAATATTAAATTTCCCATCATGCCATGCGACACTTGATTTTGTGTGCCTGTGGAAGTTTTACCTGCAGCAACAAAAACGAGCACTTTGTGAGCTAGAACAAATAAATAGAAACTGCATTACATTTCAGACATGGAAATGAATTTTTGCTGAAGTAATTTGATTCGATGCCGTTTGCGTCTCTATACAGTTATTTCCCCTTACTTCCTTGACAACAGTGATAAACCCTCTGTGAATGTTTATTGAATCGGACTTGCTTTGTGGTCAGATATGATCAAACAATTTACAAAATGTCCAAAATGTAATTTACTGCTACAGATTGGGTCATCCCAATACTACTGTTCTCTTAAGTCACGGATATTTATATAATTAGCCTATCAAACTGAGGTGGGATGTTGTGCTGAAGAGAGAGTTTAATCTTCTAGGCTTCAATTTCAGAGCAAGTTTGGTATATAATAAAGGAAAGCTTTCTTTTCTTGCGTATATACCGGATATATTGCATCTTGTGGTACCAAAAACGATATATTTTGAATCGTGGCTTCGACACTCGTTACAATATCACGTTTTTGTTTGTACCACACGATGAAATATATCATGTATTAACATAGGAAATGAAAATAGCCGCTATTTATTTGTTTTCTAAAAACAGGCCCCCCTTCCCAACGCCATGCTAATCGTAAACTTTTTCAGTTCGAATAATACACTACATAGATCACATTTTGTGTATCACTTGAAATATGTTCTTTCCATTCAGAATGTCTACCTGTTTTCACGATTTTCACTATGTCTCAATTATTTTGCGAACCACACCACTTACAACCATTTGGTGTACAATAAAAAATATCAAGTGTGTAGATACTTGGTAGTTTGTATCTTACTACAATGCCGCATATGTTCACTTTGAGTTCATAAACTGTAACCAAAGTGCAGCTATTGCAAATCAATAAAATTTTGTTTAGCGTGGGTTGATGCCGAAACTGAGTGTCCATTTAAATAAGCAATGAACGGAACTATTTCTTAGTTTTCTCTGTGAATATTTAGTTTTCCTAATGTTTCAGGTTTCATTTTGATTTTTAAACCTGTTTCTCGCAGTCTTACGAAAAACAACGAGCAAGCGTTGTGAAAGTCTTGTTCATTGTTGCAAATCTGCAGAACAGCAGTCTACGAAAATTAACAATACTTCTAAACGTATCCCGTGGATGAAAACTATTTGTATGTAGCGATTTATGTTCGTCAGTTTCCTTGCAAATACAATTGCATCCCGATTATCTCCCTTTGCAAAGATTGTTTTCCGTTGGAGATTATATATCTAAGAAATCGACACTTTCCGTACTAATTTAAGTTTAATGATTATTCATTTAATTAAGAACCTTCTTTAGATCTTCTACCGAAATGGTCCAAATCTTGGAATATCGTCAATAAAACTAGCACAGAAAAATGGTAGTTTCTGGGCCTTAGCAAAATATTTA
The DNA here is from genome assembly GCA_029931535.1 of Margaritifera margaritifera. Lineage (NCBI taxonomy): Eukaryota > Metazoa > Mollusca > Bivalvia > Unionida > Margaritiferidae > Margaritifera > Margaritifera margaritifera. The sequence goes on along the minus strand of JAQPZY010000742.1, from coordinate 5,434 downwards.
TAGCTACTATTTGGCCACATAAATGGTTCCATAACTTGGAGAAAGATTCTTCCCAAGTAGCTGCACCTTTCCTTTGGAGACAAATTTGTTCTTTAAAAATAATTTGTTTCATTTAAATTAAAGTCCTTTTTTACAACACAAAATATTGAGTAAATTTACGAGTTCTTAATCCGGTCGATTTGGATCCGGATTATGAAGCATGACCAGCTAATCATGGTCATACTTGCTGTTATTATAAAGGCTATGAATATATACTGTAACTATGATATGATTTATTAGGAGGTGACCTTTTACCTAATTTGTCCAGAAAAACACTTGTATCTTTAAGTGTTGCATTTAGTTGATCTGCTTTATTTATTAAGAAAGATTTGTTTTTGAATACTTTTTGCAAGGCCCCTAGTTTACGATTTACTGAAGATTGAATTCTGAAAAACAACGGCGGGTATAATTTTGTTTCTAATGTCTGACATGCAATTCCGCATGTCCTCCGGCACATAACCAGGCTGCCAAATGGAGTTGTTTTTGAATTTGGATTCACGAGGATGCTTATTCCGTTTTTGAGTTCCCAAATATGTAAAATGAAACTTTACCAACAGCTACCTTTCAAAATTGTTTATCTTTTTATCCAAAGGGTCTAAATGGTTCAGTGTCGGTGTACAATTTAGACCTCGTGAAAGTAAACTGTGCTCTGTGAAAGTCAGAACGTGACGCTTGGAAAGATTTACTACTGAAATTTCGAGTCTGGATTGTTAGCCTATAAAATCGTTTTCCAGTGCTGAGTGTAAGCAGCCTGCAGTCAGTGTATGTTGTCTTTCCATGAACTGAACTTAGAATCTTCTAGTTTAAGGATATAATATCGAAGATTTTGGAGATAAAATAATTAGTAAGTCCAAGTTTTTCGTTCATCAAAATAAAGTATTGGGGAGTAATTCACCACGTGAGAGAAGATTTCTGCACTGTGAAATACCTGCTTTTGCCAAAGCAGTCCAAAGTGTTCGAACTTCTGCATGGATAGGCTGGGCACCAACCAATATCTATCATTATTTGCGCTGTCAAGAATTAACTTGTTAATATTTGTTTACGGTTTAGACTTCTTTGCCAAATGTCTCAGGTACTGTACTGTACCACTGGATAAAAATGAGTTTCTCTAGGCGTTCCCGAATACGTGATACATTTGAAGTGCCAATTACTACCACATCTTTACTCAATTTTGGGACCAGACATCGCATTTCCGTTGCATTTTAGTGTGGGTCATTAATGCGGTTTTTGTTATGTTGCGGTATCGAATTCTAGTGAGTGGGAGTAGTCCAGTCAACGCTCGTATTTTAGTCGAAACTGATGCTCGCGTGCGTACACAATCTGCAAAGGATCTCGCTGATGTTGTGGAGTTAGAAAATAATAGGGTTTGGTGATGCGAGTTAGGGGAGGTAATAACGACAGACAGTCCAACATTAGGATAAGAGCTCCATCCGCAAGTCCTTCCAGCCTAATTGCTAGAACCTGATTCTGTAGTGGAATGGAAAAAGCTAGTGACGCTCGTTTGAGGAAATTGAGACAAACCTATTTGTAATCGTGATTGGTGAGGAGTGTGTAGGGCTAGTGTGCTTCTGTCTTTGTGCAATAAAGCATGCATTTGACGAAATTTATTTTAACTTTTTCTTTCAAATTATTATCCTTTTTAAAACGCATCTGATACTCCATTATCCAAAATTCGTTCTATATAAAGAATTTTACACGAAGCCTCACTGCTCTTCTCAGTTCCGTGAGTATGGTGGCAATGTTCTTACAAGCCTAAAAGATATCGCAGAGGTGCTTTTATTCTCTTTGATTTGTAGCGGCACTCCAACAAGACAGTTTCTTAATTTGTGAATGATCTAAATGAGATTGAAGAAATCCCCAACTAAGGTGGCTAAGTCTGTCCTTGTTCCGGCCATTAGTGAGTTGGTGAAGTTGCAGAGTAGATGAAGAAACTTTAGAATACAATTTAGGAGTATTTAGAATGTAATTTCCGAACCAAATAAGAAAATTAAATCTTGAGCCAATGTTTAAAAGAGACAAATGCGAAAAGTAAAATTTGGAGGAAAAAAATTTAACTTACGTTTACAAAAGTCAAAGTTTGAGTAAAGTCTAAAGCAGTCAACTTTAAAAAGCTTGCGTGTAACTACAAACATCAATTGAATAAAGCAGGTCAATTTGATTTAGGGTTCCCGACGTTCCGCGCTGTATGATCTTCTTCATGGTGGATGAGGTATCAGACCGAAACAGGTTATATGTACTTTCATGGCTTAGATCTGTAGGTAGGTAGAGAGAGAGAAAAAAGAGAGAGAGAGAGAGAGAGAGAGAGAGAGAGGGGGGGTGCATACGTAAGTAGATGGGTAAGTTGGTAGACTGAAAGAAGAAAACGATACATAGATCGTATCGGGCATGTTCTTATGAAAACATCATTCTTTAAATTCTTCAAAAGGTATAAAAGGAAATGCGTCTTGTCATTTATTCGCACGTGAAGATAAACCTTGCCATAAATAAAACCAGCAATCCAGGCTCTGTTAAATACATGTATCTTGATTGTTTACATGTTCCAGATTTCTTCGAAGAAGAACAGGGACAAGTAATATCTCTTGTCAGTGCATGTCTCAAGGATGATGTACGATTTTGCATAGCTTCAATACCACTCCATTCCAGATAGAGACAGTTGACTTGAAACCTTACAGTATGATTTTGGTACTTTGTAAATGTGAATAATGGTATAAATATTTGCATACCCCCACCTGAGTTCAAGGAGATACATAGAATAGACCCGGGGATAAGGTGAATAAATAAACGAAAAAAGGGAAGGAAAATAAAAGATAAAATGCAGAAACACAATGTTTCGTCGATCCAGAAGTTTAGTTTTTAATTCAAAAATTCAAATAATTTGACATACGTTTTAACATTACGATAGGAAGAGAGATAACCGTTATTCTTGTATAATTGATATAATGAAAGCTTAAAAATCGTAGGTTAAGAATGATAATTTCCTTCATATCGATAGTTTATTAGTACAACGTAGGCCTAGTAGAAGCCGGTTTGGTTTTAAACAAAATTTAATCCACTCCAAGAAAAGCATACGATATCATATACAAAGAACTAATCCAATTAGTTATTGACGATCTAGAAACAAGAAGACAAATAGCTGCTTCATTTATCTCCTCTAAAAATCCGTTCTAGGAGTCTGATGAGAAGTTGCAGGTAGACCTAGCAATTGTATGAATTGCAATAATAGATAGATCAGGACTAGGAGGAATAGGTGTCGAAACTAAGATTTGGGATTACGGACTTGGACCAGAGGACCAAGTGCACCTAAAGGACCTGAAAGACCAGGGAGACCTTGATCACCCTTTGCACCGGAAAACCAGTAAAAACCACGTTCTCCTTATAGGACCTGGAGACCTGTAAATACAAAACATCAACACTTTTTACTTATCACTCTAATACCTTAATTGACATTGGTAAACAAAAAAGTTTCCCGCATACCATCGACATTCTCGCCATTTGGTCGTCATCGCATCATCATCGTCATAATCAGTATCATTTGTTTTTATTACTGCTTTCAGAACGTATATAATTAAACAGGATAGAGAGTTATATTTCATAAAAAGCAGCATTCGACTCCCGTGTATGGTTATATATATATAATTAGCTTCCAAGCAAGAAACCGAACCCATTGCCGCCGCTAGTAACTTGCAACGTATCGCCTAGACATTCTTCATGCAACAACCTCAGCCTCTAACTCTAACGGCCATGCGCTCATCCCTAACACAAGGAAAGTGGAACGAAGGATCGCAATATAAAGGACTTGAGGTATAGAAAGAAAGTCTCCGAGCTAGGCATAGGTGTGAAGTAAGCACCTCATCGTGTTATACACAATCCCAATGCATTTCTATTTATGCAGATGTAAGAACTTACCTTAAAGTTAAGTGAATTATCAAAATGATATCGATTATACCAAACCGAGAGAAATGAAACATAACCATGATTGCATATATCCAAACAGAAAATAGGAATTAGTGTACAGACCCATGAGAGTTTAGCGTGCGCCCGTTACCTCATGTGCCCCGTGGAATATTTTCCCAAGACACTTGGAACTTAATTCTAAAACTCTCTTACCTGTTTTGATTAAATAATTGTCGTTTTCTACAAATACATATTTATCACACATAACAGATATATATATATATATATATATATATAAAATATATTAATATATATATATATATAATGCAAGATCCTGTGGCACTCAATATGTTGGGGCGAAACAGTTTGAATTTCAGAAAACTATAGAATAATCACAAGAGCCCATATTTCGCAAGCAAAATCATCGCAAACCAACTACAACTCCACTGAACTTTCAGTCGAAGTACTCGAGATGCTACCGATTAATTCCAACCCTAGGGCTGGATCGGTATAGAACGCACACGTAAGGAACGACACTGGAATACTTCAATTAAAAAAAACATGGGCGAATTCCGTCCTAAAAAGAAAAAGTCCTACCTCCCTCATGCATGTCGTTTCAAAACTACAGCCAAGATATCAGTTTATCAGACTAACGCAATTTTTTGCTATAATATTTTCCCAAGTAAATACTCCGTAACTCGCTACATTTATTATTAATTTTTTATCATTATTATTAATATTATTATTATTAATATTAAATTATTTGAACTCCATTATCCCTGCGATACCATGCTCTTGACATACTTCCTTAGTACCTCCAAAGCAATAACATTCCGGGAAAATAATTTCCTTTGCTCATTGTGAAAATGGCATTGATTTTTTTCGTCGCTCATGATGTCCCATTCCCTTTGTTTTCCCAGCCTGGAAATTATATCAAAACAGTTTGGTCCTCTGCGTGATATACACGATACACACTTCCTTTAGAATATGTAATACACAACTTTTGTTGGGCTGATGGCACATAACATAGATATGTAGTTTGACCCGTATTTTTTACCCTTCTTAAAATTGGTGTCTTTCTTTTCTTTTCTTTCTATTTTGTGTAAACCCTTTCTTGCTTGTTTATTTCCCCGTCACTGAAACATGTAGGAGTAAAGAAATTCTCTTGGCTATTTTTTGTTTAGTGTCTGTGTTTGTCGATGTAAAGTTTTCTGCACCTAAGGAAGCGCTTGTTTAGCTCGAAACGTTTGTGACCATATTTGTGTTTTGCGCCAATATCAATGTTTAGCTGACATTATATATATATATCTATATATATATATACTAACTATATATATATAAGATTTATATAAAAAGATTATATATATAACTATATATTATATAAAATAATGAATATTATCGCCACACTGATTGTAAAATTGCAGTATCGCCACCTCTGTGACAATACCACTCATGGAACTACCAATGTTTTTACTCATTTAGGAAATATAGAGAAGTCATA